>CAWUFW010006874.1:600000-1087111 GCA_963921515.1 Calotriton arnoldi
CGCTCAGGGTGCGCGAATCCTGCCGAGAAAAAATCGAAGCGCGGTCTCCCGCGCTTCGATTGTATTTTGCCCCCAGGTGGCCCAAGTCCCGGGGGCATGGTGGGGGGGTTAATTTTATGTGTGGGGGCCTCAAAGGGCCCCCAAGCCCCGGGGACCGCCACCCCCGGGGAGTTTTTTTAAATGGTGCGGGAGGGCTCTGAGCCCTCCCGCAGCCCCGAGGACCACCACCTCCCCGGGGCTTTTTTTAAAAATTGAAAAACCTGTGTGGGGGCTCCAGCCCCCCACACGCCCCGGGACCGCCACCTCCCGGGGCACTAAACATTTAAATATGGGGGTCCGTTACGGACCCCAGAGCCCCGGGGACCACCACCTCCCGGGGCTGTGCAATTTAAGGGAGGGGGCCGCGCGGCCCCTCCTGGAGCCCTTGATGGCCCTGGGGACCGCCACCCCCAGGGCCGGCTCCTGCAGTGTCCCGGGTGCCTACCCCCGGGACACTGTAGTTTGCTATCGCAGGACGGAGCCTCGCGGCTCCCGTCCTGCCATAGCAAACTGCTTTGGATATTGGAAGAGAGAGCAGGGAAACCTGCTCTCTCTCCAATATCCAAAGCCGACAGCTTTCCACATGGGGAGCTGCATCTTAGCAGCTCCCATGTGTAAAAGCAATGCCGGCTCCCAAGGGACGCGGGGAGCCGGCGGGACTGTGGGGGGCTTAGGGACCCCCACAGTCCCCAACGAGAGGGCCAGCCCCGGGGGATGGGGTCCCGGGGCAAGTAGTGGCCCGGGAGGGAGCCACGCGGCCCCCTCCCAAAGTTAAAAAAAAAAAAAGGGTATGGCCGGCCCCTGGGGATGGGGTCCCCGGGGCCTTAAATAGCCAGAGGAGGGGGCCACGCAGCCCCCTCCAAAGAATAAAAATAAAAATAGAGGCCATGCCCCGGGGATGGGGTCCCCGGGGCCAATACAGGCCCAGGGAAGGGGGGCCACGCGGCCCCCTTCCCGTTTAAAAAAAAAATTTAATTAAAAAAGGGGTAAGGCCCTGGGGGATGGGGTCCCCAGGGCCCAAAAACAGGAAAAAGTAAGGGGGCCACACAGCCCCCTTCAGAGGACAAAAAAAAAAAAACGATCGGGCCCGCAGGCCCCGCCCCTTCCTTCACCACTCTGCAAACGCGCCCCTGGCGCGTTTGCAGAGGGGAACGATTCCCCTTGAATACTGGGGTCCTGGGGCCAACTAGCCCACCAGGAACCTCCAGTATGCGCCAGAGGCTGCGTTGCAGAGAGGTGTACAGAGGCCACGCCCTTTTACACCTCTCTGCAACGCAGCTCTGTGGCGCTTTGGATATACCTGTTGGGCTAGTTGGCCTCCAGGGACCCTCAGGATTCAAGGAGTTAATCCCCCGACTTAAAACGCGCCACGGGGCGCGTTTGCACAGTGGTGAAGGGAGGGGCGAGGCTTCAGGTGACATCTGTGCAAACGCGCCCCGTGGCGCGTTTTAAGTTGGGGGATTAAATCCCCTTCAATCCTGAGGGTCCCTGGGGGCCAACTAGCCCAACAGGTACATCCAGAAAGCGCCACAGAGCTGCGTTGCAGAGAGGTGTAAAAGGGGTGTGGCCTCTCTACACGTCTCTGCAACGCAGCCCCTGGCGCATATTGGAGGTTCCTGGTGGGCTAGTTGGCCCCTAGGGACCCTCCGGATTCAAGGGGACTTAATCCCCCAACTTAAAACGCGCCACGGGGCGTGTTTGCACAGATGTCACCTCAGGCCCGCCCTCCCTTCACCATTGTGCAAATATTCTTCTAAAATCATCCGAAATACGAATTCCGATTTACTCACCTGTTATCAGGAGAGACCTCAGTGCTGCATCTTTCAGCCCAGTACTAATCCTGAAAAGTAATTTTAACCGTACTTACCAGTAACTTGAATTTCCTTCCATAGGATATCATTGCCTGCTTTTTGCTGAAAAAGTTTCTAAGTGTTGATTTTTGAAACATACAAATATTCCTCTAAAATCAGCCGAAATCCGAATTCTGATTTACTCAGCTGTTATCAGGAGAGACCTCAGTGCTGCATCTTTCAGCCCAGTACTGGTCCTGAAAAGTAATTTTAACCGTACTTACCGGTAACTTGAATTTCCTTCATAGGCTAACATTGACTGGTTTCACTTGGAAATTCTTCTAAGTGTGGAGTTTTGGAACTTTAAAATATTCCTCTAAAATCAGCCGAAATACGAATTCCGATTTACTCACCTGTTATCAGGAGAGACCTCAGTGCTGCATCTTTCAGCCCAGTACTGATCCTCAAAAGTAATTTTAACCGTACTTACCAGTAACTTGAATTTCCTTCCATAGGATATCATTGCCTGCTTTTTGCTGAAAAAGTTTCTAAGTGTTGATTTTTGAAACATACAAATATTCCTCTAAAATCAGCCGAAATCCGAATTCTGATTTACTCACCTGTTATCAGGAGAGACCTCAGTGCTGCATCTTTCAGCCCAGTACTGGTCCTGAAAAGTAATTTTAACCGTACTTACCAGTAACTTGAATTTCCTTCCATAGGCTAACATTGACTGGTTTCACTTGGAAATTCTTCTAAGTGTGGAGTTTTGGAACTTTATAATATTCCTCTAAAATCAACCAAAGTACGAATTCCAATTTACTCACCTGTTATCAGGAGAGAACCCAGTGCTGCATCTTTTAGCCCAGCACTGACCCTGAAAAGTAATTTTAACCGTACTTACCAGTAACTTATATTTTCTTCCATAGGAATCCATTGTCTGGTTTTTAGCAGAAAAGTTTCAAAGTGTCGATTTTCACAAACTACAAATATTCCTAAAAATCGCCTGTATGACTTAAACGCATTCTTTCAACTGTTTACAGGAGATGCACCAGTGCTGGATCCAGGATCCAACACTGAGTAAGAAAAAGTAACGATAACAGTTTTTACCTTCTAAGTGAATTTCCTTCCATAGGTTAACATTGGTGATTCTATGAGAAAAAGTTTCTAAGTGTCAACTTTTAAAGTACAATAATATTCCTTAAAAATCACGACTGTAACCAAAACGCTTTTACTCAACTGTTTACAGGAGATGTCCCAGGACTGAATTTAGGATCCAGTCCTGTGGTTATAAAAGTAATCCATAAAGTAACTAATTGCATTTAACTAGAAATTCACATTGAGCTGAATGTTGCATTGTGTTTGAAAATGTGTTGCCCATTGCAACAACTGTAACTACTGTACTTAAAAGTCTATTGCCTATGTGCAAAGTATTTAAACTAAAGTAATTCATTCTGAGAAAGTATTTTTTGTAATGTAATGTATAATGTAATTACAATGTAATTTAAAAAATAAAATATGTAAAAAAAAATTGTTTCTAAAAATGTAGTAAATCAGTATGAAAATTTTTTATATAACAATTAATACATTTAAAAATTGTCATTTACAAAACCTTTGAAATTCACTGAAAAAACCGTAGGTTTCAGACATGTTATAGTTACAAATTAGCATTTAAAAAACCTTTGAAATTCACTGAAAAAACCATAGGTTTCAGGGACGTTATAGTTACAAATTAGCATTTAAAAAACCTTTGAAATTCACTGAAAAAACCATAGGTTTTAGGGACAGTTATAGTTAGTTGGACATTGCACTCGTACAAAACCCGTGAAATTCCCCGTTATAGTTAGTCCAGCTAACTATAACTCGCGCCCCGCAATGCACTGCTGATGACGTCACATATTACATCACTCATGACATGGTCAGTGACATCACTGATGACATCACTGATGACATCTCAAATGACATCACTGATGACATCACTGATGACATCATCCATGTGATAATTTCATGCATCTTCTCACACCCTAATATAACCTTTGATACACCCACTCTAAATTACAGACTGCCATTCGCAAAACCATAGACACTCCAACACCAATAACTACATACCCACTCACTGATTCTTAGGTCTACACACACACATCCACTCACTCACCCGTACAGTCACTCATACTTATGGTCACTCAGTACAGGACTATCATATGCACTCATACTCCTATATAGACACTCAAACACCGCCACTCATCCATAGAGGTACTCACACACCTAGTCAGTCATGCAAATAATTAAACACACTACCATTTACTCACCTATACAGTTATACACACACCAGCTCACTTACTCATACAAATACTAGCACATTCTTACGCTCTTATACAATCACTGATACAAGCACACACTCATCCATACAGCCACTATCACAATCACTCACTCTCGCTTATAGCTATTTATATACTCCAACACACATATATACTGCCTTTCACATATGTAGTTACTCACACATGTACCACTGGGACATACATTCACTCACTAACACACACTTACCCACCCATACAGTCTATCACAGATGCACTCTTGAAACCATCCACCCAGTGAATCACCCACTCACACATCTATGCACAGAGTCGCACACACCCCTCCCACACAAACACTCAGGCACCCATACAGATACTCACACAAGCATTCAATAACTCATATAGACACTCATGTAGCTATTCACAAACACATGCAGCCACTTACACAGCAACAGACAGACGGATACAGACATTCACCCAGTTTAGTCACTAACCCATGCATTCAGTAAGATACGTTAAATCACTCACTTATACAGTCAGTCATGCACCTACTAAATCATCCATACAGACACTTACACACCCACTCATTCTTCAATACGTCTTTTCCTATATATATTAAAAATATTTAAACTTTACAGAAACACACAGTCACTGGATGATGTCATCAGTGATGTCATTTGAGATGTCATCAGTGATGTCATCAGTGATGTCACTGACCATGTCATGAGTGATGTAATATGTGATGTCATCAGCAGTGCATTGCGGGCGCGAGTTATAGTTAGCTGGACTAACTATAACGGGGGAATTTCACGGGTTTTGTACGAGTGCAATGTCCAACTAACTATAACTGTCCCTAAAACCTATGGTTTTTTCAGTGAATATATATATATCTTGACTGCATCAAGATGTTTGTTTAGGAGGTCGAGATTTTGGCAGTTTGTATTGTGGATCCTATGCTTTCATATGTAACTAAAAATAAGAAATGTACATAAAAAAGGAGTTCAGATGCCTACTGGGACAATGAGTAACTAAAAGTGCAAAAATTAATATATTTTATGGATCGTATGGGTAGAAGACTTGAGGAATGCAACAAACGTGTCCCAGTAACATCAACAAAAAGAAGTCATGGCTTGGCAATCTCGAGCTCTGCGAGGCTACAACAGGCAATGAATTTGATACGGTCCCATACATTTGTTTCATGTTTCCTTTTCATGTGGAAATATACAGTGGATAATGGAACAGACAAACTAGCACACTTTAACTGCTTATTGTTCCTTTTCAATAGCTGGTCATTAAGAAGATGACTTCCCCTTATGAGCTACTGGCAGAAAAAGTTGACCAATGGACCAGTCCGTTAGAAAAGTGACTTTTTTCTTGTCATTATGTGGAACAAATGTATCTCCTTTATTACAACATCTGTAATCCTCGATTGGGTGTACTTATCCATTTATATTTTTAAGTAATATCTATTTGGTGCATGGTTACACAATTTTTAGTGTATTTATTTAATCTTAGTAAGTGAGCCAATAGTGATCAAGCTGGCTTACATGAACCCCACAGCAGTTTTGAGATAACGCATTGCTTTATTCCGGGAGTTCATCACCTGAAAGATTGGATATATGTCACTCTAATTGTGTTCAGAAATCAGAATCCACTGATAATGGTATAAATGCAGCTCATGCTCCTGTTAGCTCCTGAAACATCTAAACATCTGTTTAGAGATGCAAATACAAAACAGCCTCCACTCTAGCTATTCAGGTTTTTACTAATTCACTCCATTTTAGGATGAGAAAGTGGGCTGCTCTACGCCCGATACCCTAGTTTGCAGAACTATATATTAGGAGAGCATTCCCTCACGATGGGGAAGACCCAGAGTGGTGCCAAAACCCTGTTGAGATTTTCCACTTCGGAGAGTGGAAATTTTCTGCTCCTCTGAAACCTAAAACAATACACCAGTTGTAAGAATGACTTATTGCCCGTCATATGAATGCGTTATGTTCTGCCAAGACCAGCTAGTAAATATTACAGTTGTATTTACCAGTCCAAAGGGTGACAGCCATGTTAAGAGAGTTGAAATTGCAGCACTGTTGATAAAGTCATACAACAGGACTTTCCCTTACGGAGAAATAGTGCATACATTATATATTTACATATACAGTAGCAAGAGCATTGTTCTGATACACATCTTTAAGAACTCACGTCTTCTCCTGCAGTGCAGATGAAGTTAACAAGCAACTAAAAAGAAAAACACTGGAAAAGCCAATGGATCCGGTGTTGGCTGCCAACCTTTCAATTTAAATTAAAAAAATTGATAAAAACCAAAACAATGGCTAAAGGCAAAGTTATTTTGTTTCAAGAAGCACACCTTGTCGTTGCAGTTTCTGGTACTTAAGGAAACGGCTTTGAGTGTGGTTGTGCGCCTTGTGGAAGGGCACAGTAAGGTTGTTTAGAGTTAAGTCAGCCAACGACTGAAGTGCGTTGGCTCATTGCCCTATGCTGTATGTTGTAGTGGGTGGAAGAAAGATGAGGAGAACACAATAACAGACAAATGGATGAAGGAAGCTGACTGAAGCCTCTAAAAGTGAGCATTTTATTGATGTAATTTTAATAAAATCAGGGCGCCTTGGATAGAGCTCGACCTAAAATAACAAGTCATATATTTCACACTTCCAGGTTGAAAGCGTATGTGGTGAGTATGAATATGTGAATGAAGGCGCGGTACCTATAACTATATAAACATTTGATGGACATGGAAAGTTAGTGTTCATTCATGCATCGTGCATGTCCATGCATTTATTCTGTTGCAGATGCTCATATGCAACAATCTGGATATCAGGTGCACCACTATAGAAATGAATCCAAATGTACAGATACATATACGTGCTAGTCAGAGGCAGTGAAATATAAAGGTGACAGGTAGCATCGTCTCAAACCAGTGCTGAAGAAAGCCATACTTACCAGGGGCTATATTATACATTGTGCTCTGGGAGCGCAAAGGGCATGTGCTCCTCAAGGGCACAACGGTATTACAGCAGGAGCTTCAGATCCTTGTGCGCCCCCTCGTGTATTACTGATAGTGCTGGCACACAGCTAGCACAAACGCTATCATTTGAGGACATTCCCTCATTTGGATAGGGGCATAGCCCCATGCAAAGGAGGGAATCACTTTGTCCCTGTGCTGTATTAGGGACAGGGGTGCAAATGTAAGCATGCCCTTAGTGGCAACCCTCTGGAGGGGAGAAAGGAGGTCCTATAGACCCTCAGAGATATCCACCTGCAGGCAAGTTCAGTTACTCACTGCACCCACCTGCAAAGGGATCTCTCTCCCCTCTTCAAAGAGCAGGCCGCATAATGCCTGTACTGTGGAACATGGAGCGGCTTTGAAGCAGCTTCTCCATATTTCAATTGAATGAGGGTAACACAAGTTGGTGGCTGCCCAAGGGGCAGCACATTCTTTGAACTATGGTGCATCTTTTGAAAGATGCGCTGTGGTGCAGACAAGGAAAGCATGCCGCATGTCTATCATGGACCCAGGTTTGCTTGGAGATGAGTAAGAACCATTCGACCTTAAAGCCGAGAAAGTTCATGAAGGAACAAATGGGGTTATGGGATTACATTTCCAGTGTAAATATGCTTCTGGAGTGAACTCTAATACAGCCTCACATTTTTCCCAGATCGCACAGTGGCTCTGCAGGGCACACTATGTTATAGAGAGCAAAAACTAGAGAAATAGCTTAATTCTTAAGACACCTTCTGAATACAAATAAACACAGAAGTGGCAGGAAGGCTAAGATTGGATGAATTATTGATACAGCACTATTAAACACCACACAGCCGTAAGCTCTTACAGAATGGTCTTCCCATCATATGTTGGGTAAATAGACAACCTGCATAAACAGCAAGATATGAAACGCACCAGGAAAGCCCAATGTTGGAAAAAAGTGGTTCTCGTAAAGGCCAAAATTATGGGGTGGGTGCAGACACATTAATTTTAAGATGGTATACAACTATCAGATTGCAATTTATTGATGGATTTATTAATCAGTTTGCTTTCATGTACTTGGACAGCGCTACATTGCCATCTTTTGGTCAATTTGGTTCCCTGTAATCATATAATTAGTAGAAACCAGAATAGGATAATTAATAGAAGTCGGATAGGTACGTTTTTCTATTCAGATTGGAGGAGAACACTCTATCCAGTATTCTTCAGAGCCTACCCTTTAGTGAATACCTTTAGCTAAATTTCAGGCTGAACAGTGCTTTTTTCAGGAGTTTTGTGAAAAGTAGGTGCGTGGATTGTGTCCTCATGCAGAGATACAAATAAAATGTAAGGTTTTGGGTCACTGGACTCCCAGAGGCCTTCCTCCATGTTGTTGTCATTTGAAGGATCTATGTGGAATCAGGTTGAATATAGCTGACCAAAGGTCTCAGGATGGGGTGTAATGAAGGTGTAGTGCTTGTAAGTAGGGGTGGGTGTAACTGGTGTAATTCTCTGTAGCATATTTACTTATATTTACTGCAAAATAATTTGTAATTAAGCGTAATTACGTGAGAAGTGTAATCCAACATTCAGCACTATTTTCCTAATGGAAAATGCACCCCAACGTCAAAAAATGCTCCAAGGATACATTTTGCTCTAAGAAATAGAGCTAATGCTACAGGACACAAACAGCAGTGCCCAGCAACCACTCTCTCTGTCTCTTAGTTTGTTGTTGCTATGCTCCTATGGTAGGATATTTGCCCATAATCACTCTTAATTACTCAAGCTGGTGTAATCGCATAATTTCGGTAATTTGAAAAACACAAGAAATTTGCATAATTACTTAAATTGCTTTAGTTACTTGTAAGTACCAAAGGCTTTTGTCTCAGCAAGCCTTATCTATCATGCATAGTATTCCAAATTCAATTCTTGATCCCATCAGGAGTCACTTGAGTGATTTCACATGGTCTTGTTTCCTGAGATAGACTAGTAGCCAGATCCTGGAAACTCTGAAACCTTTCAACATCTTTCTTTAGGCATTCAGTGCAAATGATGCTGCAATAGTCAAGAACCACCATCTACAAGGCTTGGATTAGCTTTCCTTTGTTCTGGGGTTGAAAGAGGGAAAAGTCTTTCAGCAGCACAGATTGCTCTAAATTGACACCATTGATCTGGGTGCAAAGGAGACATCTGTGTCAGTGATGACCTCAGATGCACATTGATGCCTTTTTCCACTGCATTGATCTTTAGGGCACAGGAGAGATCTGTGCCAGGGATTACCCCCACCACCACCCCCAAGGTTTTTACTTCCTGCAAAATATTCTGAGGTGATCTGAGACTTGCAAGCCATCCACACGTGTTGACTATGAGAGTGGTCGCATCTACCTTAGGATTTCCATTTTAGCTCTGTTCAGGCAGCGAAACCTTTCTTTTATCCACTAATAACCTTAACTAGCTAGGGCATTCTCCAGACTGATATGTCTATTTTCTGCATACATTTGGAATTTGTCCCGAAATTTTCCCAGCACTAAGTGTCACTAGAAGCAGAGAGTCTTTGAACAGTGGTAGTGATAGAGGAAAAGTCAAAGTCAGATTCTTTTCACAGTAAATTTGTTCAATGCTGGTTTAAATAGTTAAGTTTAAAAATGTAATTGGCCATAGATTTTCATCTGTGATTTTTGCAGTTCCCTATCTTTAGGGAACTAAATCATTACTCAGAGGTAATTTGTGAGGAACCAGCTTAGGATGCCACAATCCGGCTATGGTAGGTACCAAAGAACCATTCATATATGACTAGGAACTATATGGGCTCAGAATGTTTTTAAAATATTCATATGTGAGCTGTGGTGGCTTTATTATTGCAACACAAAAAGATGATGGACGGAATGTTGAACATTGTCAAACATTGACCCCAGTCACAGATCTGGGTTTAATCCATCGTTATTTTGCTCGCCACCCCATTCCAGTTTGGACCCAGCTATATGCAAATCAGCCTTGACCCTGTTCCCCATGGGAACAGTCCAGCCCGTACTGCCAGGCCAGGTCCTTCCTGGACCGGAAAGCAAGCATCCTGGGACCGGTTTCGGGGCATCACCCCATATCAGCCAGGCTAGCTTGAAATCGGTGGCGTAGCGAGCACGGGACCCATGTCTGGGCATACTCTTCCCACTTAGGGTGAAAATGCAACACAAAAAGATGATGGACGGAATGTTGAACATTGTCAAACATTCACCCCCAGTCACAGATCTGGGTTTAATCCATTGTTCTTTTGCTTGCCACGACATTCCAATTTGGACCCAGCCATATGCAAATCAGCCTTGACCCTGTTCCCCAGGGGAACGGTCCAGCCCGAACTGCCAGGCCAGGTCCTCCCTGGACCGGAAAACAAGCATCCTGGGACCGGTTTTGGGGCATCACCCCTCATCAGCCAGGCTAGCTTGAAACCGGTGGCATAGCAAGCACGGGACCCACGTCTGGGCAAACATTCCCACTTAGGGTGAAAATGCAACACAAAAAGATGATGGACGGAATGTTGAACATTTGCAAACATTCACCCCCAGTCACAGATCTGGGTTTAATCCATCGTTGTTTTGCTCGCCATGCCCTTCCAGTTTGGACTCAGCCATATGCAAATCAACCTTGTCCCTGTTAGTTAGGCAAATCATTAGATGGTTGAAACACAGTGGCTGCAATTTGTCAAGTAATCATCTTGCTGCTATGTTGGGTTTGTCTTCGCACATATGTTCTACAATAATTATTTTAAGTGTTTTAGGCAATT
Organism: Calotriton arnoldi; assembly: GCA_963921515.1. Classification (NCBI taxonomy): domain Eukaryota; kingdom Metazoa; phylum Chordata; class Amphibia; order Caudata; family Salamandridae; genus Calotriton; species Calotriton arnoldi. The sequence continues at coordinate 610,882 of CAWUFW010006874.1, forward strand.
TGGAATCTGCATCTGGATAAGACGTACAGAAATACCTCCAGTGTAAATGGATAGGTCTTATGGTACATGCTATCATGTTAACCAAATAGCACATTTCAGCAAGACTTAGTAACTTCCAAGAGGGAATATACAGCGCCACTTGCATTTTAATAAAATGTTAGAGGTATGGCAAATCTGGTGACACATATGCCCTGGGTCATACACTGATAAACAGATTTAACTGATTTTCATTTTTAATACTGGTATGTCTTTCCTATTGTACACTAATGAATATAATGTGCAGTTCCTTATTCAGAATAAACTACAAATGTAAGCAGATAAAAGAGAATACACTAAAATCAGGTATATATTTGAGATAATTATTTGTTTTATTCAAAGGTTATGTTCCAAATACAAAGCTGCCTCCTATCACTTAAAGTGGGAAACAAAGCTGTTTCATTGGTGAGAGATGATAGATAACGCATGAGAAATTGGGAAAATAAATGCAATGGTCTATACAACTGTTTTCAAGCACAGATATGGTGAAGCCTTGCCATTAAGATGGCCCACATATCTTCCCATGATGCACTCTGACTGCCATGACCCAAGGCCAGTCACAGGCATATGGTCAGTGTTAGACCTGGCATCCTTAGGGTGATGTTTGCCCAGACCTTTTTCCTTTTGCCTCACTTGTTTCTGATTCATTTTGTTGTCCTTAGGATTCTGAACACTTTACCACTGCTAACCAGTGCTAAAGTGCATGTGCTTCTCTCCTAAACATGATGACATTGGTGTATACCTAATTGGCATATTTGTTGTAGTGGTAAGTCCCTTGTAAAGAGGTATACCATATACCCAGGGCCTGTACATCAAATGCTACTAGTGGGCCTGCATCACTCATTGACTCATTGTGCCACCCGTATAAGTAGCCTTTCAAACCTGTCTCAGGCCTACCACTTCAGTGCCTGTGTGTGCAGTTTACTGTCACTTCAAATTGGCATTTAAAACTACTTGCCAAGCCTCAAACTCCCCTTTTATTACATATAAGTCACCGCTGAGGTAGACCCAAAGAAACCCTAAGGGCTGGGCACAGTGTAAGTAAAAGGACATGTACCTTTGTGTTTTGCATGTCCTGGTAGTGACAAACAGCCTATTTTGTTTTTTACCACTGTGAGGCATACCCCTCTCATAGGCCAGCATTGGGAATTCCTTAATATACTTTTAAGCTGTAATTCCTGATCAGAGAAGAGTAGCTTTTTCATATTTGATATGTTTGGAATGGTAATGATAAATCCTCCTCACTGGTGAAGTTGGATTTAACATTTCTATTTTAGGAATACCACTTTTAGAAAGTGGACATTTCTCTGTATTTACTGCACTTTGTACCTGACAGCCTGTCTCCAATACATGTCTGTGCTGGGTGATAGCTGTACTTTGTGCATTCCCTCTAGACAACCACAAACACAGGAAGGTGAGGCTGAGGTTTATCTGCATTCTGAGCACTCATCGGCATTCTGATAGCCTTCCTTGGCAGGAAGTGGGAGAGGTAACTCACACTTACATCTGAATAGACTGTGTCCTGTCCTCACACAAAGCACTGATTGCCCCCCCATGGTTAGCCTGGCAGACAAGACTGGCTGAAAGGGATCCTAGTGCACTTCAGAGAGTATTTTGAAGTCACCCCCTACATCAAAGGCACTTTTGGGTATAAGTATTGGAGCTTTGGTCCCACCAAATCAGACACTTTTGGACCTGTAATCAGACATCGCTAGCTATACATCTGCACATTGCCAGAGGGACTCCTGTGCTGCCAGGAGGTACTGCTACTTTGCTAACTGCTCTGCTGTGTGGGACTGCTGCTTGCTGAGCTGCAGGAGGGACTGCTACTTTGCTACCTGCCTTTCTGTGCTGTCCTGCTGCCTGCTACCTCTACACTGTGACTTCAAGTGTTCTTCAAGGGCTTGTTGGCTTGCCCCCTGTTCGTCAAAGTCTCAGGGCCCTCAAAGACTTCAGCGTCACCGTGAGTCCAGGTGGCTAAACTCAGACAAGAAACTGAGCATGCTGGATTACCCACTTACTGTGTTCAACGACTAATGCTCTGCTGGGCGAGGAGAAATCCCTTTTATTTTGCTCAGAATCAGCGCTCAAGTCACTCCGACTTGTGCTGTAACTGCCAGTGGTTGTGTGGGCCGATCCAAATCACCGCCGCGCCCCCAGCGGCTGCAATGCCTTTCAGCGCGGCTCCATCATGATGCGTTGCTATGGTGACCAGGCCATGGTCAGAAGTGCAAGGCTCATCATCGCTCAGCGCACGCTAGAGCTGCACAGTGCTCCCAACTAAAGCCTGCCACTGTTAACTCAGAGGAAGACCAGCCCACTCATGAGGCCCATTGACACACCTTCCATCGGATTCCTGAAGTGACCCAAGCGCTGTGGGCCCGGACATCAACGGCACACCCCCATCAGGTACTGTGATCCCGTGGGACCTGAGGGGTGTGCTCAGCTGACTCACGCTCCCTTGCAGGCGGCTCCCCTGTGCCAAGATGCAGCCTGAGTGGCCCACTGATGCCCCATTCCAGCATCTCTGAGCTTTGGGGTCACCATTTGTTCATGATATCGGGTGACAGCCTCCGTGTAGGGACCTCATACAGATTTTGTCATTTCTCCTCAGTCCAGCGTGATGGCCTGCTAATAGAGAAATACGAGGAGAGCACTGAATTTTATATTCTGCTTTTATGGTTTTGATGCACATATCTCAAAAAATATACATGGTAGTAGTAGTTTATTCGATCAATAGCATGATCATTCATATTAAAACATTTCATTATATAAGTACACATCACAATTTAAAAATGAAATACAAAAGTTAAAAGAATAAACTACAACATTTCATATTTTTATACTCAAATTCAGTCTACGTTTAAGGTACAGTTATAACATGAATAACATAGTAATAACCCATCAACGATCTAAAAATACTGTTTTAAAAATGGGGTAAATAGAATTTAACATCTTTTTGTGGGCTAGTACATCAGTTAAATAACGGCCCCCTTTTTTAAAATTCATATCAACAATCTGAGTGACCTATCAACCACCTTTCTCAGAAAGACGTCATGATTTTTGAACAATACTGTAGACTATTCTAGATCTTCTCCACCATGCATATAGCAGGTATCTAGATAGTGAGAAGACTAGCCATCTAGTTGTGTCGGATGAAAAGACGCGTAGAGCTTCTTTAGGTTGTGAGAAAGATAGCACCCGACACACAGGAATGATCCATGTTTTTCTCAGGTTGGCATAAGACGGGCAGAAAAATAACAAGCATTGGCATAGCCAACAGGTCTCGCTTTTGGGACCTTATAAGTATTTAGTTATGCAGCACAATATCCTTGGTGCAACAACATGAACTGATGCATGGCTAAACACTTATAAGGTCCCAAAGCGAGACCTATTAGCTATGCTGGCCCTCCTGATGAGGGGATACAAAATTCCCTTAAGTTCCTAGCCCAGCTCTGGATAATGTTGGATGGGGCCACACTTCTGCAAAGACCAAGGTGCGGCTTGGGACTGGTTGCAAGCCTACAGAACTGGATCAACACTCCTGAAACCACGACCTAAACGTAGAGCTTCTCGGGGCAGATCAAAGAAACGCACTCATGGAGCCTCATGCAGCAGGCCCCTGAATCCTATTTTGAGAGCACAGATGTGTGTTCAGAAGGTGTATCAGTTTCAGAGTACGCCCTCTGCGTCATCACAAGTTCTGCCACTGCCTGGAGAGCAGCGGCGCCATTCCTGCTTGGTTTGTGATACTGATGGCCTCTTCAGGGGCAGTAGCCATGAAGTACTCCTACAAATGCGTGTAAACTTGGCCGTCAAAATAGGCTTTCTAGCGAAATGAAGGAATGCGACGAGATGACATTTGAAACTTTGCATAGTACACAATGCTAAGGTTACTCTGCTTTAACCTCAAATTTAATAGGTTGTCCTCCAGTCAAGGTGGATTATAATTTTCAGGTGATAGTATGTATGCTCTTGGTTGGGAGCTGGTATCGTAGGAAAAAAAACTTGCAAAAGAGAGAAAGGTTATGTTTCTAGCGCCTAAATACAGTGTTCCCAGTCAGAGGAGCTACAAACTATAGTTGAGTGTTTTTGTGTCTGAATAAATCCCCTCATTAAATGAAAACTAAAAGAAAAACGACATGTATTAGGTACTAAAGGCCTGTGCTGCCATAAGAAGATGGATTTTCCATCTCCCCACCCCTCCACCTAGCCCCTCTCTGTCCCCCACTCCTGATAAACTCTCATACTTCTCCTGCCACTCTCTCTTCTCTATTCCCTAGTTCAAACTCTCTCCTTTCCTTCTAAATACTTTTCAATTTATGTGGGAGTAACATTTGGCATACACGGCTTAATATCCAATAATGTTTTGAATATATACTGTAACCTTTTTACACAGAACCTGGTTTTGCCATCGACCTCACTAGCCACACAGTTTTTTCTGTTTTATTGCACTGTTTTATGAAAACTCAAATTCTTTCTAAAATTAAAAGAAGCTAGAACATCAATAACATTAAGTTAATGCCAGTTATTCAAATACATCGAAAACACTACATAGTAGCCGAAGGAGGTGCTGTTTTAGCAACAAGCGGTTCAGTTAAATACGATACTAGTTTCCAAGATTTCAAATAAACTGTGTTAATCGTACCAGTTCCATTACATCTCATAATCACAAAAGTTATTTTATTGCTTTGACCTCGGAGATGCCTCAAACTCCATTTGATTAAAGGGGCTACATTGTGCAAAAACACAACCTGCGTTAAGAGCAGTGCACCAGAAGGCTTTCAAACTCATCTAAAAGGCAGACTATATTAAATTAACCATGTCTCGAGGTCGGTGGCCGTGTTGGGATATGGGCTCTCCTCTCTACATGCAGAACTGCTGTAATCACGAGAGTCTGGAGTGGTCAAACATGTGATTCCAGCTGACAAGGAGGTCATGCTCTTAAATAGCTCAATGGCATTAGCACACTTCTGAACACTGACCTTTTTCAGCAGATAAGAGAAGAGACCTAAAGAGATGCAGCGTTTGTTCTGGATCATTCTGTGGAACCAAATGGCGGGGGAGCTGTGGCTAGAATTGGGGCTCTAAGTATATAAAAGGCGAGACCCATTGCATTATCAATGCTTGTTATTTATTTCAGTTCTCAAAAGGCGATTTCCTTTGTTCTCCTTTACCAGCTGGTGGAGTACAGTGTTCCTTTCATGAACAAACCAAAAACAGGCTGCAGGTCTGTTCTAATGCTTCCCCTCGAGAGGCTCCCTTGACATGGCTTTTTGCTGTCACACGCTCAGAGCGTGACTAATAATTCAGTGGAGACTCCCAAATACAAATATCGTGTACTTACCTTTCTTTTCACCAGAGTCAGGAGTAGTGCTGTTGGATTTTTTTTCCGATTTGGAAAATTTTGAAACATTCTCAATTTGCAACATTCAAAAAAGTTGCATAGTTGCCCAGTTTACCTTTGCAAAGTTTTTTGCACATTTTAAAATACTTTTAGCTGATAAGAGAACGTTTTCAGGTTGGACAATATATGCAGACTTTTCCCGCAAGTACGCCTTTTGAAGAATTTTCTTTGCACATTAGCTTTGCACAGGGAAAGAACAATATGGCCCTCGTTCGGACTCCTGCCGTCCAGAATCTGGAGCGCAAGATTTTACCCAAATCTGGATTAATATTTGGGTAAAATTACTGCACCAAAACTGTTTTTTGCAGCACAAATTTGCCAAGTAAATTGTGGAGAAGTGTGTGCAGGGAAATGACCATGTTCTCCATCTGCTCCAAATCCTTAATCCTACCTCTATTGATGTTCCAAAAACTTGCCACGAGAAGACAAACAGTTTGAATGTGGGTGATTCAGCTGTGCGAGCTCGAATTGGGAATGCCCTCCAGGAACCAATCCGGAAGCAGAAGTGCTTTCCGAAAGCTGGAACACGGCCTGCCAGGAAGTACCAAGATGTGCTGCGAAGATGGGGGCGATGGAACAAACCATGATGGATGGTGGCAGGAAGTGATGATCCCTACTCGTTTTTAATGGAAATAAATGGTTTTTACACAAGCTGAAGCAGGAAAACTAAGAATTCAGAGAGAAATACTCATAGCACGGCCCTTCCTTGCTGAACCTTAAGACCACCTTAAAAGAACAAGGCGACGAGTTTGCACAACTAGAATGTAAAGAAGGAACGGGAAGCCTGTGCGATCTCTTGGCGGGAATTTTTCCTTTTGGAGTTTGTGAGGCAACCAAGCAAAGCATCCCTTGAGCTTCTGCACATTATACTGTAATGTAATTGCACTTATATAGCGCTTCATACCCAGGATATGTGCCTGTGCTATGTTTAGTACCTCACACTGAGACATGGGCCGGGAGGCGAAGCCGGACCTGATAGGGGCCCGTGCCAAACGCCTCCCGGAGGTGCCCCCCGCAAGCCCGCGAAAAGGAGGCGACCAGACTGGTCACCCACAAGCTAGCCGCCAGCCGCCCAATCCGGGCGAGAGGGGACACACGGCTGGGGGGTTCAAAATGGGTACAGGTGCACCGTTGGGGTCACTGAACCCCTCAATCAAGACTGAATCACCGTCGGTTTACCTAGGGCACCGGAGTCATCGCCGCTGAGGAGCATCGCCACGGGAAGAAGAGTCGCCGAGGACACCCAGAGGACCGACGGCAGCAGGAAGGAGGCTCGCCGGGGAACGACTGAGAACCGGTTACAACCGGTGGTGGCGGTCTTTGCCTCATCGCCTCGGAAATCGCTGTGCCACGGATGCCATCTAGACGCCATGTAGAAATAAAGGAGCAACAAGTATTCTGGAAGACGATACTTACTGCCAGGATTACAGTGCAGAGAAGCAGTGAAAGAATCGGCATCCTACCGAATCGAGTGGCAAGCGACAAAAAATTGCGCATGTACAATTGGACCGGCAGCGGTGCTCTGAGCCAGCAGTAGCGACGGGTCGACAGGGTCAGGAGGGCAGGCCTCGCAGGGTAACCCAGGGCTGACACCAGTCAGGATGAGAGCGGCACACAGAGGTCGCAGGGTAGTATGCCCGGAACGGCTACCTAACAAGGATCGGACAGGCGGGCTGGGCCGCCCCGCACTGGGGGTCGGTGCGGGCGGCGGTGCCCCCGAGCCCGGGGTTGAGATCGGATGGAGGAGGTAAGCACGGGGCTGGGGACGGGCTGCGTGAATCCCAATCACGCGTACTGTGAGTAATTACGGCCAGATATCAGTCACTTAATCTCCCTGTGCCTACTAAACAAGCACGTGCGCAAAGCAAAGAAAAACAAACAAGTTTGGCAGGAGAGGAGGAGGCAGCAGGGGGAGGGGAGAGAGGAGGGGGGCCTGCGCCTGCTTCCCTTGCGGGAGCAAGCAGGAACCATCTGTTAATTACAAACAGATGGTTTGAAAGCTCGCTCCCGCAAGGGAATCGCCAAACGTGCACGCGTTGCCATTCAAAGCAATGCAACGCGTGCACCTTTTTGCCTGAAAACCTGAATCGATTTCTAAAGGTCTCCTCCTATGCAGCGCATGCGCGCTGCGTAGGCGAGACCTAAAAAATGATCTGTCGTTTCAGAGGCGGCATTACATAAAGGACATGAGGTATTTACAGATGTGTTTTTCCAGTTGCTTCTTAACGCATTTAATGGTAGAGCCCCAGTTCTAAACTGGATATAAAGTGCACGTGCTTGGGGGGTTCAATTTCATCCATATAATGTTCTAGCTTAAAAACATTTTTAATGTCAAGAAAACTAGTGGTTAGCGAGCCATAAATCCCGGTATCTAGATAAGCGGAGTCAATAAATTCCCAATATTTCCTTTTTAATAGGAACCCCATTTTTTTTGTTAGTAACTTCGGGTCTTCCCACATAAAATCTAGTCCCAGTTTGTGCAGCCAGATTTTTACTTTATTAAACCATGCCAGACGCCCTGTACGATTATGATAGATTAGTAACTCTTCCGTGGCCTCCCTTACAGGAATCTGCGTCTTGCTGGTCCAGATTCTAATCCAGAACAAGAGCACCTTCAAGACGGCAGAGTGATTTATGGACCTGAGGCCAAGATCTAATCGCAAGGGTAAAAATGGCGTATTCCTAAGGAGGTTTAGGGCTGCTCGTAAAAATTTATTTTCGGATATTTCTAATTGGTTCAGATTTTCCAGCCCCCACAATTCTGCCCCATATAAGGCGGCACCCTTTCCCTTTGCTCGATGTATTTCTAAAACTGGCGAAATAGGCCGGAAAGGGGAACTTTTAACTTTCTTTAAGATAGCAAAATCCACATGTTGCATGGACAATATACTCTTTTGTAATTGGGGAGTCCAAGACATATTCTCGCTGAGTCTAACCCCCAGATAATCAAAAACTTTAACCTGGTCAAGTCTTTGGGTACCTAGCTTAAGTTTATTCCTAGTAGACTTATATGGGTTAAATACCATGAACTTGGTCTTTAAACAGCTTATCTCCAAACCTCTTTCTTTGCAGGCGGTTTCAAACTTAGTTAAAACTTTCTGGATCCCTGCCGGGGTTTTAGAAATAAGTAAGTGTCGTCTGCAAAGAGAAGACAGGGAATTTGTTTACCCGCCAGCTTTGGCGGATCCCCTCCACAATCATAGAGGTCGTTAATGAGACCGTTCATGTATAAGGTGAACAGTGTAGGTGCTAATACGCACCCTTGGCGTACCCCTTTTAAAACCGGAATATTATTTGTTAGACTACCATCTGTGTTCCATTTAACATTTGCATAATTTCCAGAGTGTAACCTTACCAGTAAACGGAGCAACCCTCCCGGGTGACCTAGTTCGCTTAAAGCAGCCCACAGCTTAGCATGCTCTATAGAATCAAACGCCGTTTTTAAATCAACAAAAACGACGTACAAATGCCCCTTCATGATAGTTACCTCCTTCCAAATTAATAATAACAACCTAAATACCTGGTCTATTGTACTCGTGGACGGTCTAAAATCAGCTTGCAAATGGGACAATATACTTGAGTCCTCCATCCAGCCTTGAAGATGCATTAAAATCATTTTACAAATTTTTTTTGCGATACATCTATAAGGCTAAGGGGTCTATAATTACCTGGGTCCCCGTTATCACCCTTTTTAAAAATGGGAAGAATTTCTGCACCTTTCCATGTTTCGGGGATATCCCCACCACGAGTAATGGCTGAATACACTGAATACAGTATCGGGCCCCATATACTTGGTTCAGAGCGGTATAAGTCACCAGGAATCCTATCAAGCCCTGGGGCCTTCCCAGGCTGTAGGGTAGAAATTGCATGTATAGTCTCCTTTAATGTGAATTGTACTTCTTCTATGGCATGCACTGAGAGGGGGAGCCTGTTTACCTCACTTATGTCTTCCTCCAGTGGTGATATATCTCCTGTGAACTGGCTTTGAAAGTACTCTTTCCACACTTCTGATTGAATGTGAAAGTCGGCTTCACTAACTGGCTCTTTGTGGCCTTTCGCTAGTAAGTGCCAAAAAGTCTGGGAATCCTTTTGTCTTGACGCCTCAACCAGATTGCGCCAATGTTCTTCTTCCCATGCCCTTTTGGACTTATCCTGTGTTCTTTTATAAGCTCTTCTTGTGTGAAGTATATCATCCCTGTTCCGTTCTTAACCGCCCTTACTAATGCTAATTTATAAGATTTACATTCTTCATTATACCATGGGGCTACTTTAGCAGTGCCTATTTTCTGATTACGGTTTTTACTTATAATGGCCTTTATTGTAGTGGATACATTTGAAAAGGTAGGTAGAATAGTGTCATCACTTAAATCCTGACTTCCCAGTATAACTATGGCTTCTGATACCTCTTTGTAGATTGACGCTAAAAGCCTCTCGTCTGAGATTATCATTGGCCATTTAATACTTCGTTTGTTGTTTGATGTAATAGTCGGGGCTACACTTTGACTTATTTTATGTTGGGGAAGAATAATACCTGTTAGTTCCAGGAATAGTGCATTATGGTCGCTATCTTCTCTATCCAAAACAGTCATATCGTATATATGAGGCCATAGATCAAGATCTACCAATATAAAATCAATTCTGCTCCTTGAGCTGCCCCTTTTAAAGGTTATTTTACCCTCAAGATCTGATGGTGTACGTCTGTTACAGGCACGTACCCCTTTAGTAAGAGTAAAAGACATTACTTGCTGGCTGACTTTTGATATTCTTTTTAATGCCGGTATTTGGAGCTTAGTAATGCCTCTAGCTTGATCTTCCTCCATTACCAGATCCTGAATGTAATCAATTGGTTCATATGTAGTGTTAAAGTCACCAGCCACAATGAGACAGTGACCTTCACATGAACTATCAAGAAACTCATTCAAAGTTAATAAAGTTTCTGATTCCTTGTGGGGACTACTAAACCTGTTATACAAACTTACCACTCTCAGATTCATATTCCCTTTTACTGAGATAAAATCAAGGCATAAAATTTCCTGTGATTCGATATTCAGCCATTTTATACTACAGTTTAAGGATATCTTGACCCAGATTAACAGCCCACCTGCAGGCTATGGGTGGCATACCCTACCCTGTAATACTGCTCGGTTGCCCAAGTCTCTTGTAAAAGACAGATATGGCAACTGTCCACAAAACTTCCCCATTCTGGATCATTTAGTTTTGATTTTAATCCAGCAACATTCCACAAGATAATATTTAGGTGCTGGCCTCCAGTGACTAAACTATTCAGCTTGGGGCCTTCTGTAAAATTTATTTCTTTGTTTCCACCATAAGACGTACTCTGTCTTTTTAGAGTTTGTGGGATCCCTGTTGCTCGAATACTGGAATTAATAATGTTCTCTTCACTTCTATGCCTCTCAGCAGCTTCCGCTTCCACTTGAAGCAGCCGGCTGCTGTTGCTTACTATTTGTCAATCCGGATTTTCCAGCCCTGATAATGCCTGATATCTATTTCTGGTTTCTACAGGAAAATAATCCCTAGATGATTGTGGGAGGGGAAGTGTGCTCGTGAGCGGGCCTCTCATTCCTCCATTGGGTTTAAGATGCTTATAGCAAAAGCCCAGGGGCATGATATTGATCGTTTGTGTCCGATCACACCCAGTGTGTTCATGCCTACTGCTGATTAATTTCTCTGCAAGAGCTGGAGACCTACAGTTTATTACTACACAGTCACCACTGGTAGACTTACACAATGGACGTATGCAACTCACTCTTCTTACAAACAGTATATCCCTGTAGTTGGTATTAGTGTAATCTGAATTTACGGACAACCAGTGGCAAACCTTGTTTTTTAATTGGCTCACTGTTTCTTCAGTGCTGCTCTGCAGAGGAGGGACATTTGTTAGTATTGCAACATAAGGACAGCATTCTGGGGGAAGATCCAGTTTCATATCTGGTCGTGGACTAGCCCTGCTTGGTACTTCCTGCCTGGCCATATTCAAGTAACTTTTACAAGACAGAGCATTTCGGTTACAGGTGCCCATCAATGATTTGGGGTGACTTTCCTTAATTTCTCCAACATTACTACAGTTTGTTTGTCTCACATTTATGTCTTGGGATATGCCCTCTGTAACAATATTTGAGTTGACATTTGATCTGGGCGTATTTATCTGACACAATTGGGTACTTTTACAACCATTCCCTGTTGTCATGTTATTTGATCTAGCAACTTCAGTACACCCCTCCGTTGCCTGGCCAACACTGATTTCTTGCCCTACAAGTTCAGTCCCACCTAACATGTTTTTAACATTTCTTTCAATTTCACCCACACTTTTTCTAACATTTCCAACCTCGCCAGAATCGGTGCAAGATTTTTGTCAAATAGGCTGTTAAGATGCATGAATAAATGCTCAGTGTCATAGTCAGTTGAAACTATTGACTTTGATAAATTAGATGTAGATCCTGACACAGTTCTATATTGTGGGTCTAAATCCCCCTCCAATAGTTTACCCTTGGGTTTGTTTTTGTTTTTGTTTTTGGTTCTCATGCTGGTTCTCACTGGAGGTTCCTGGTTTTTTAGTTTCCTTTTCCTTTTGGCAGGCGGGTCGATTATCGTGGGTGATAATAGGGTAGGTGGAGATATATGGGCTGCACTGTTCCCCTGGTTGGCTTCTGTTGATTTATTGACCAATATTCCCTGTCCGTCATCCTCTGTAGTTCTAGGCTGGGTTTGGTCTGTGTTCGGGAGAGTAAACTCACCACCCCCTAGAGACAACCGTCGTTCAACCCCTTGGATTTCCTTATCCAGGGCTTTTGCAGCTTTTGTTAGAAAACAGTCCAGTGTAGAGTTCTGGAGCAACCTCTGTGTACCCTCCTTATCACCTATGTGCTTTCATTTAGCCATTGGGCGATCAAGTCAAGCTCCCTGTGTCACAGCTGTCAGCACTGGGTTTCACACACTGACTTACTTGAATCCAGAGATCCCAGCGTACAGGCGTATGTCACATATGGCCGACGACTCAGGAAATGCTGTTGGATGTCAAGGGCCAAGAGGGGGTGCCCAGCCCGGCCTCCTTCGGCCTCTGACGGGCACAGACGGGCCCGCCCTTAGCCCGGGTTTGGCCCGGACATGCCCGCGCACGTCCCGCGCTGCGGGAGGCTGACTGATCTTTTACACGCCTCGAGGCGCAGGAAACAGTGTCACGGCAGGTGCTGCTGCAGGGCTGCTGGGGGATGTAGTCACCCCAGCGGCCGTTCCCCTCACGGCGAGAAGGTGAACTTGTTGGCCATTCCCCTCATGGCAGGCGAGTGATGGCATCGGTGGCCGTTCCCCTCTTGACAGGTATATGTTTAGTATTGATGGCCGTTCCCCTCACGGCGGCGGCAAAGTGCACTGTGTACCAGCGTCCCGTACACATGGTATTTTTATCGTTTTGGTCTTGATTTATTGATAATACAGTAAGCTATTTTTATAAACCTATGTGGAGTCTTATTGTGATGTATTCACTGTATAACTGTGTGTGTTGCACAAATACTTCACACATTGTCTCTTTAGATAAGCCTGCCTGCTATGCACCAAGCTACAAGAGGGTGAGCACAGGTTATCTCAGTTGTGTGTCTAGCTTACCCTGACTAGATTGATGGGTTCTGCCTGGCTTGGGTGTATACCTTAGGCAACCAGAAATCCCATTTCTAACAGTCAGCAAGAGAAAGAAAAGGTAGTGAGTCCACAGTCTGAAATGCTGAGAAGCATGTGAGGGAAGCTCAGGAGCAGAAAAAAAGTCAGAGCAAGAGGGTATGCTCTGTACAGAGCATGAGGGCAATGCTCAGTGCTCTACAAAATTGAATGTCACCCTCAATTTCAGATGTGTAGAAAGAGTGCTACTCCAACGTGAAGATAGGTATGCAAACTTCAGAGTCTTCAAATCAGTATCACATAAGATGCTATGCCATTTCTGTACTATACAATTGTGGATGCAGTAGAGCATTCAACACAATTTCAGATAATCTGTCCTCTCCAAATATTTGCAAACTTTTTAGTCTATAAATGCAAACTCATAAGGAAACTAGAAAAATGGAAAATGTATTACAGGGCAGGACAGATCTAATCATATCCTACTCTGCTAGACCGGCAGTATAGTGCTTCAATACAGACTCCTAAATATCGTTTGGCTAGATTATTGTGATAAAAATTATTATGAATGTATAGGTATCAAAGGATATAATATCAAAAGCAAATTATTTCCATTTTATATTTGTAAATAATGTCAAGGTTACAATGAAATCCACTAAAATATTTAGATTTTTATAGATTTTGCAATAAATCTGTGCTATCTATAGATGTATACACATGTTTAGATGGAATATGTTCTTAGTTATGGGTTGATTTAAAAAAAAAAAAGTAACCTTTTTTATGTTGGCTGTGGGATATTTTGTTGTTTTGAGGAGGTATTATTTTATGTGTAAAATACTTTTACATTTTTACAAAACATTTTTGTATTCATTTCTAATACATTAAACAGTTTATTCATGTTCTCATTTTAATAACAGTGTTTTCAGATATTTGGAAATGTTTTAATGAATTTACATGTCCAGTTCTTGCATTGGCTAGGTAGTGTGCTATTGTAAGTCATTTAATATCCAATTCTATAATTGAAATGATAATAAATAATATTGTTATTTTATCGTAACTTCAAAAAGTAAGGCATTAGGGGGGCGATTACGATATTGGTCGGTAAGCCTCTGACCGCTCGTCGAAGGCTTACTAACCGACATTGTAGGTTTACAGTCCAACCGCCAAATTACAATGTCAGCAGCCAGAGTGTAAACCGCCCGGTCAATGTGACAGGCTTCCGGTGGGCCGTTTCCGCCGTCGGGATTATGATGTCGATTTCCAACAGGCTTTCCATGTCGGGCTTTCTAACATGGAAAGCCTGTCAGAGAGCGACTTTGGGGACCCCTAGCAGGGCCCCCTTCCATCTGCGGCCTCCGGTTGTGTGCCTGGGGGGAAGCTATGGCCCTACCCTGTAAATCCCTACACCGTGTGGCAGGCACCATAAGGTGCCTGCCACACTGCGCAGGTATTTTCAGAAACTACCATTTCTCTATAAGAGCTTGTACTGCGGCCAGTTTCCGACCGCCGCGCAAGATCCCATAGGGGAAATGGGAGTTTGCGACTGCACAATGTGCAGTCACATCATAATTGCGGTGTCAGACCGCCGACCAGAGGTCGGCAAGTTCCGACACCCCAGAGATGTCGGTCGGAGGCAACTCCGACCAACATCATAATGAGGCCCTTTGTGTATTTGAGGATTAGGTGGCAATGTTTTAGTAATAGGAAACTTTATGAAAAGTAAATTGAAAGTTCAAGTGAAATTAATATATTTGTTACTTACATAATTTATAAACATAAAAATATGAAACACTGAATTTGGTATTAATTTTTTAATTTAATTTAAATATATTTGTTTTTTTCCCTAAGAAATGGTTTTTGTTTATTGAAGTTCCCATGTTTTGTGTTTAATCTGCATGTAAGGAAATTTTTATGCTTCCAAGAGTATATATGCAAGTATGTGTTTAGTGAGATTGGCGTTAAAATAGTAAATCTGACCCCTACATTTCTATACTTTGTCTAAAGTTTGGGAGACTGGAGTTAGAATAGTAAATATTATCCCCTCAAAATATGTACTTTCTTCCAGTGTATGAGACTGGAGTTAGAATAGTAAATACTATCCATTCAATGTTTACACTTTCCTTGTTTCTGTGGTTGAAATTAGAATGTCAAATCTGACTCCTCTATTATCGTTTTGGGGATTGGAGTGAAAATAGTAGGTCACTTGTCAAACATATTCATTTTCTTAAATGTTTGTGGGATTGGAGTTAGAATAATACATCTGAGCCCTGGTTTATGCACTTTTTCAAATATTTGTTGGATTGGGTTTAGAATAGTAATAGTAATACATGCACTTTCCAAAATGTTTGTGAGACTGAAGTTAGAAGAGCATATGTAACCCACCAAATTGATGCACTTTCCATTTTTGCTTATGGGAAAGGAGCTACAATAATTATACACTTTCAACAATTTTATGGGACATGGAGTTAGATTATTACCTATTTCACATAAAGATTTGTTTGCAGTTAAATTAGTATTTGCAGAAAATAAACAATGGAAAAATAATTTAGTTTCATTATTTAAAATCAATGCATTAAAATACTTATAATTGTAGCTCATATGGTAACTTTGTTTCAAAGAGTATTTCAAAATAAACATCATTCTACAGTAAACACTACGTAATTAATAAAAACACACCACAATCATTCTGTATTTATATATTTCATTTACTCAGTAAAGTAAAACTCAATTGTATACATAAATAATAATAAACATTTCATACATTCTTAAAGGATTTTGCAACAAAAAAAGGAATGCACAATTATTGGTTTAATTGTTAGGTTGAAATTAAAGCGGTTTCTTTACAATAATTAAAACAGTACAAATGGAAAGAATTTATCAGAGCATTAAAATGTATAAACATTTTATTATAAAAAGAAGGACTTTGAAGTATTTAACATCTAAAAAATAGTTGTTCAGACAACTTAATTTTCTTTGACATGCTTTACTTTAAAGAAATATTTCTGCATATAATTTAAGTACATAAATTATAATATACCACATCCAAAATAACTGAATATTTTAAAAATACCATTTTACATAGACTGCAATGTATTTGTGGTCTTTTTCATTTTGCCATCATTTTGTTTCCAAACTAAGGGCCTAATTTACAATGAATTGGCATAGGTTAGCGCAGCAGGTCCTTGTAAATCTACGAATGTGTCAAAACCCATGGGTGTTGCATGGGAAAACCTACAGCATTGCCCCCTGATGCAGTGTAAGGCAGCGTTGCCTTATACCATATCTAAGAGGCCATGAAAAGCCACGCAGAGGGTTATAACATGTGATCTACCAGCGGCACAAGGTGCTTGCAAATAGGCCCCTTTGTCCATCGTAGCTCTTTTCTGTCATATTATTACTAAACACACATGGAGGATAGCAGCTAGAGGTTCCTGGTTCTTTGGATCAAGTAGGGAAAACATATTTACCATGATTTGGTATAGAGCAGCGCCTCAAGTCTTTTTGCTGTGCTGCCCAGTGCCAATTAGAACGGGCAGGAATGCACCGTAATTACAAGATAAGGTGCATTCCTGTCCATTCTGCCTGCGCCGGCGCACAATTTGGTCCCTGGCGCCAATGCAGGCACCCTTGCACTATGGTGCAATGGTGTCAGCATTTTGGACAGCATTGTTTTTATGCAGGAAGGAACACCTTCCTGCAGAAAAACAATCAATGGAGGATTTTTCCTCTTTTTATGTGTGCTGCAGAATGCAGCATACATTGAGTGAGGAAATAACGAGGAGAAATATAGATATTTCTCCTCAATATGCCTCCCCTGGGGAGGCGTACAGTTTTGATGCATTCCCAGGTTTACAGATCCTTGTAAATCTGGGAATTTATCAAAACCCATGGGCATTGCATGGGAAAACCCACTGCAACGCCCATGGAATGCCCCGACGCAGTGTAAACAATGCAGTGACTTGCACTGCATTGCCTTACACCATATTAACGATGCCATGAAAAGCTGTGCAAAGTGGCTTTGCATGACTTGTAGATACTGGTCTGCACTCTGCACTGCCGGAATGTCATAAAAAGTGGTGCACAGGCCGCGCACGTGTCTTGTAAATAAGCCCCTTAGGATCCTATTCACCAAGGCACATTGGAGTAAGTACATTCATACTCCGGTGGTACTTTTTGCATACACTTGTCTGCCTTTGTGAATTAGCCCCAAAACATCTAAAATGGGCTTAAAGGAGATAATTCATTATATAATCTTATACAACTAGCACAAATAGAAAAGACTGTGCCCTCCTTGCCTAACAGGGTGTCAGACAGTTTGGAGCTGATTCACAAAGTAATTTAAGAGAACGAAAAGGGGGCTTCTCTAGTTCTTTTCAAACCCATACATGCTTTTGCGAAACTACTTCTTACATTTTGTGTGTTAATGTTATTATTAGGTTGGATGGAGAAAGGTTAATATATTTAAAGTATGACTGATTTTGAATTAATTTACATATATTAGACGTCGTTTTTTTTTAGCGTAGGCCAAATATGGGCTGAGTAGTCAGTGTTTGAAATATTGCTAAGTAGAAAGGTTTTGTTCTTTATATGCAGTGAATTTGTTAAGCATAATGAAGCTTTGAGTATGTGTCATATTAACTCGAAGGTAATTAGGAGTGTCTCAAGGAAACATTTAGGGCCTCATTTGGATGCCTTTCGGACCACTACCAGCAGCTTGTCGGTCCGGCCAGCTGACAGCCCTTTGGTCCGACCACCGGATTATGATACCGGCAGTCGGACCATTTGCTGTAGGGGGGGGAGACCGCTGCCTCAGACAGGATCTAGGATCCCATCGGGGCAGCGTTGGACTCCTATCCTTACACTGGAGGTGATGCCTGAGCAGGCACCACCGTAGGGATTAGGATGTCCATTTTTGACTGCCTTTTCATGGCGCTCCGACTGCCATGAAAAGGCAATTTGAAAGAGACTTTGGGGGCCCCATTTAGGCCCCACGTCCCCTGTGGGCCACTGCTCGGGGGGCACGTGTGGTGCCCCTCCACACATCCATGCACCATGTGCCAGGCACCACATGGTGCCTGGAACATGGTGCATGGATGTGCACAAAGTGCCTTTTCCTACTGCAGCTTGTGCTGCGGCCCTTTTCCTGGGCTGCAGCACAAGCCGCAGTAAGAAAAGGCACTTTCCGACATCTGCACGGCGGTCCGACCATAATTGGGCAGGTGAGACTGCTGACTCATTGTCGGACGGACACCTGCCCCCGCCACCATAATGAAGGCCTTAGTTTGAAAGTTTTAGTAGAAAAATGTGCTACAGTTAATTTGATTTCCAACATTTCTTTTCACATTTTCTATCTATTACTACGTTTAATAGATTTTTCAAGAAACATTATTTGGGGTGTTTAATTGAATTGATTGATGGGAAATGGAGCTTCCTTTTAGGGTTATTTTATATTATGGGGTCCTTTATTTTTTTATTGTATTGGGAGTTATCCATATGGTTTATTTGCTGTTGAGAGGGACTTTCAATTCCTACAGAATTGTGAGTATTTACATTGATTTTTTCTTTAAGAATATTATTGATGCTTTTATTTAAAAAGGGTTTACTTTTAAATTGTTTAATGTTTTATGTCTAAGGTGAACATTCTTAGATGTCTGTATGATATATATGTATGCAATAACGTTTAATGCAATTTATAGAGGATGTGTTGTATTTGTGATAATTTTAGAAAATATTCATTCATTTCAAGTTTATCTCGGGCACTTGCCCACAAAACACATCAAACATCATAAAAATACATTATATGCATAAAAAATATTTTTGTATAGTTCCCATAAAAATGTGTAGCGGTATAACGTTAGTTCCAGGAATCAAATGACAAAAAGAAAAACATAAATATGGCAGCAGTAGTATTTTCATAACAACAGCTATATAATTTCTAGAACATAGCACCCATCAATATCCCAGGATTTTGGTAATGTTAGACAACCGGAGAACATAAAATGGTGCATACATCTTTAAAACAACGCTTCCACCTTTTTCCTGCGTAACCATACTGCATATAAGTATCGACTAATTCCAAAGACTAAAACCTGGCTTGTGTCTGAAAGCAGGATTCGATAAGCCTTCTGGTAGTGCCTCACCCCAATGGAGGAACATAAAGGTTTAAGCCAGTTTTGCCTGGGCCTGTGATACTTGGAGTAGGAGAATAACGCATGTTCAATAGCCTCGCTTGCATCATTACAGAATGTGCATGCTGCCGAGGTAGGTTGGTGGCATTTCCAGCTGTTTGTAAATTTGTTAACTAATAATGTTCCCAACCTAAATTTTATAAATAATGTATGAGCTATGGGAGGTTGGATCAGATCTAGGTATAGTTCTTTTGCAGGGGTGGGTTTACAAGCCAAAACTTCCTTCACCAGACACCCAGTTTTGGCCTTACGGTGATGTTCAATAATGTTTCTATTCCAAAATGGGGCTTTAACTATGCCCCTAGTGCTAGCTTCAATTGTAGTTGGATTACTCCAGTACCCATCCAAACCGAGGTCATTAAGATGGAACTTGGCAAACTTGAATGGGGGTGGGGAGGCAGTTGCGCTTTACTCAGGCTCAAGACTTCATGGGCTGTAGTGTAGTGATGAAGCCCTTGGGTGGACCACATGCTGACCCAATATAAAAGGGGTTTTAACATCACCAGATCTCCCACCCTTTTTAGATTTGTGTAAAAAATAGTGGTAACATAGGGGTGCTCTGTGTTAAACTAAATAAGGATCTGAAAATGTGTTTTCTTTTGTGATCAGGCCTTTAGTATAGCACAGAGCCCTGCAGCCTGCGGTTTTTCCTTATAAACCTCTATAGCTGGGGATGCAGATCTGGGAGAGGTTGCTTTAAACCTTTGGTAACTGCAGAGGCAGAGTGTAACAACACCAGGTCACTTTTTTCAATGTGTGATTTCCAAATTCTGCTCTTGTCAATTCTGATCCCCAAATAATCAAACTTTTCTAGTATTTTCAGGGGCTTCCTTTCATTAAAAAATTTCCTCTACAAGCTTTGTAAAAATCATAATCTTGGTTTCAGATATATTTAGCTCCAAACCACAAGTTTCACAGAATTCAATACATTTATTAAGGAGGTTTTGAAACAAAGATGGATTTCAGGAGAGCAGAAGGATATCATCTGCAAAAAGCAGTGTGGGGTGGAACAGCCAGCTAGCCTTGGGGAATCAGGAGCACAATCACCTAGGAATTTGACCACATCATTAATCTACAATGAGAAGAGTGTCAGCACGAGTATGCACCCTTGTCACACCCCTCGCTGTACCAGTATATGATTTGCTAGGTTGCCACCAGATCATCACCTGACTTGCTCAGTGGTATTATTACGTAGTCTTCTAAGTGTGTTCAGCAGGTTGTGATCTATACCCATAGCAGCTAGGATGGACCAAAGGTGCTGCCTAGCCACCAGATCAAAGGCTGCCCTAATGCCCACAAAAGCCAGAAATAAGTGATCCCGAGAGAGCCTAGGATATTTTGTCACAATAAGATCAAAACGAAAGATTTAGCAAATTGTGTTCACCTTCGAGTGAAACCTAACCTGTAGGGGTGACAGGATAGAGGCTTTGTCAATCCAGTCCTCTAGTCTAGCTAGGATCTGGTGTCAGAAAACCTTCTCAAGGTTATCTATAAGGGTGATAGGCCTACAGCTGTTTGGAATTCCTCTGTCTCCATTTTTATAGACAGAGATGATCTCAGCATTTTTCCAGGATTCTGGGACACCTCACCTGCCAATATCTCATTCGGAAATGTATTTATGTAAGGGCCCCAGACAAGGGGTTCAGAATGAAAGAGGTCCCCAGGAACTCTATCAGGACACTGAACCTTCCCAGGAGGCATAGCCTGAATGGCTCGAAGGGTATCTTGTAGGGTAAAGCAAAATGATGTAGTTGCAGTAGCATTCTCTAGATCTAGCATTTGTGTCACCACATCATCTGACTCAGAGCTGGGTTGAGCATAAATTGTGAAGAAATGTTCTACCCACTGTTGTGGTTCAATTGTTAACTCTACAGGACTGTTAGATCTGGGGCAACTGTTTGCAGAATGTCTGGGAGTCATTGTTATTGGATGCCTCTACTAAGGCTAGCCAGTTAGAATCTACCTAACACTGTTTGATACTTGTAATTATCCATTTATATTTTTTTTGGGCAGTGCAAGTTTCCTCATTGATGCCCTTTTTAACAGCTTCAATGAGTTGGCCCTTTGCCCTACGACACTTCTTGGTGTACCATGTAGGTGACTGCGGGTAAAGGGCTTTTTTTTTTATCATTTTGGGCCTTAGAACAATGTAACTTCAGGTTGGTAATTAAGGCAAGGTGATAGTCCAGTAGTAAGTAAATATCACAGGGGTATTCATTAAAAGGTTTAAGGGTATCATCAAAATCATCATAGATACCAATTAAAGTTCCCATATCAAGACTCAGTTTGGACCATTTGATCGATTTCCCATTATTGCCCAGGGTTATGATTGCTTCTGATTTATCACCCAGGACTGCAGAATTCTCTAAAAAGTGGCAACCCAATGTAATCCTCAGCTCGTTGTGGTCACTACCAGTCCATGTAAGGATTTCAAAATCCTCTGCCATATGCCATAGATCTAAATCCAGAAAAACATAATCAATTTTACTTTGTATAGGGTCACACGCGAATGTGTGAGCACGTTTTATAACAGACAGAAACCTCACATTACATGCACGTATGCCATAGTTCAAAGTATTAACAATAGCTGGTGGCTACTACTGCCCATAATGGTGGAGGTTCACTCTCTAATAGGGGTATACCTCTAGCTTAATCTTCCAAACCATGAACAGAGGCTAAACCCACCAGCAGCTTGAAGGTGGTATTGAAATCACCAGCAAATATGAGTGGAGAACTATCTACTCTCTTGGCAAGGCGGTGAGCAAGTAAATGTAGTGTGGGAGATTCTTTGTTACATCGTACTGAGCGACTATAGACATTATACAGATGGACCCTACAGCCATTACCACCCCTGAAGGACAATCCTAAAATGTAATTGCTGTTTTTATCCAACTTTTACAGTTAGATCTGATGTATTCTTAACCCATACCAGGCGGCCATCGGACGGGTGCTTTGCTTTGGAGAAGTTTGCTTCAAGACTGAAGCTGGAATATCCCAGCCTAAAGAATTTTTCCACAGCCCATGATTCTCGCATAATAATAATGTTGTGTAAATTAATGAAGGTTCCCCACTCAGAATCCATCATTTTTCAATTCAGTCTGTGTTGTTCCATGACAATAACTGGAAAGGGATCTCTGGTATGCTTGAGGATGTGCCAAGCTCTTTCTGGATGATTAGGAGAAGTGATGCACTGAAGTAGGATTGATAGAATGCACATGGTCAGGGTGGTTAGTGCACCTACCAGGACATTCAGTGGTGGTATAGTTCAGAGTGGGGCATACTGGATCATGATCTGTTAACATAGGACTTTTTTCTAATTTGGCGACCACACCACCCTTCCCGTCATTGTCACAAATGTATGATCTCTATATGGGCTAGCTCTAAATGAATGGGGGTCTCTAGTTGGCAGAGGTATGCACCTTGTCCAAGTAAGGGTCCTTCCTTCTAGTCAGGGTAAAGGGGATTACACTTCTAAAAATAGCCCCTGCACACCCCCTTGGTAGCTTGGCACAAGCAGTCATGCTTATCTCAGAGGCAATGTGTAAAGCATTTGCACATAACACACAGTAATACGGTAAATACACTACAAAAGGACACCACACAAGTTTTAGAAAAATAGCCAGTATTTATCTGTGTAAAACAAGAACAAAACGAGGAAAATTTGACTTACAGTAATCAAAATACAAATATTGCAAAAATAGGATTAAAATAGAGTTCCTTGAAGTCGATAGCTCCGTCTGGGGCTATCACGGCGTCGTGAACAAACAAATCCATTGGTTCAGGCCAACAGCGGCGTCGCGGTCCAGCTACGGTGTCGGGAAGACAAGCAAACAGTTATTTGGAAATGCTGGGCATTATGGACCTTGCGATGAGAACCGAAGATGCTGCAGCGGCAGGCGTCGGCTTTGGAGGTCAGTGCTGGAGTCTTTGGGCCCTTAAAGTCACACGTGTTGCAGATTGAACTCCGTGAGGTTGAAGTCAGGAGCATCGGCAGGCATCGGGGCTGCGGTGCGAAGTGGAGCAGTGCAGCGTGCAGTGCCCTCAGGTCGCGATTCAGGCATTGGCTCGGTAACATTGCCCAGCAGTGTCGGTGAGACCATGGCTACGGTGCGAAGTGGGATGGTGATCGTCGTGGTGCTGGCAAGTCACGGTGCAAGCAGCAGCGGCATGGCTGAAGCGCAGTCGTCGGTCGATGATCTGGGGTCAATGGCTCTGGTGTCGGTAGGCAAAGGCTGCGTTGTGGGATGGGGCAGTGCGTCGAGTAACTTAAGAGTGGTGCCCCCAGACCATGGTGCAGGCAGCAGCATCAATGTCAGCATGGAGCGCAATCCTCGGGGGTACCAGGGCAGCGAAGTAAAGCGTAGTGGTGTGAAGTGCGGTACCCTCAGGTCACGGTGCCAGCTTGGTGGCGGAGTCAGGCAGCATCGTCAGTGAGACCATGGTTGCGGTGTGAAGTGGAGTGGTGCTCTCTGTGTTGCCAACAGGTCACAGAACCAGCAGCAGCATCATAGATGGCATTGGGTTGCTTTTTCTTCTGTTGCAGCACAAAACACACAGTTCCCAGTACTGGTACAAGATGATCTTGAAGTCTTTGCTGTTCCTGAGACTTCTTGAACAGGGGACAAGCTCTCCCTCAAGCCCTTGGAAAAACTCAGGAAAATAAGTTGCAGAAAGTCTAGTCCTTTCACTGCCCAAGACAGAAACAGCTACTGTAGGCCAACACAGCAAAGCACACAGCAAAGTGGTAGTTCCTCCTCACAGCTTCCCCAGCTCTTCTTCTTGACAGGTTCCTTAGTCCAAATGAGTTCTAGAGTTCTGGGGTCAGGGTTCCACTATTTATACCACTTTTCCCTTTGAAGTTTTAGGCAGAAAGTCTCTGAGTTCAGTAGAAACCAGTTCTGTCCTCCCTGGTCCAGCTTCACTACAGGAGGTGGAGACAGCATTGTGCAGAGCAGACAGAGCCTATTGAGGTGCTAGTAAAAAGTCCTCCCACCACTCTAAGTGCAGAAAGGTCTATTCAGCCTGTCTATGAGTCACCCAGGAAAGGCAGGGCACCTCTCCCCCACATCACCAGCTTCTGTCACTCCAAAACCAGACGGTGAATACACAAACAGGCAGAGGCACACAGGACGGTTAAGTAAGAAAATGACCACTTTCTAAAAGTCTTTATATAATCAAAGTGCCTACAAGGGATTTTATCTGAGTAAATACTACTTTACAATATCATTTGCGAGTACCCAACCTAGTGGCCTCAAATATATAAATATAACAACTCTAAAAGTGGCATTTTTAATCACACAATTAAAAAACACCTTTACTAAAAGATGTTATTAAATTCTGATTTCAGAGAGCCTAAACTCCATTCCTCTATTTTCTCCCAATGGAAAGTTACACTTGTATGATGTTACAAGTCAGCTCCCATGTAAACATGTGGAACAGACAGCCTTTCAATAGTGAAAAATGAAATTGGTAGCATTTCACTATCAGGACATGTAAAACATACTACTACATGTCCTACCTTCCAAATGCACTGCGCCCTGCCCACAGGGCTACCTTGGGCATCACTTAGGGCTGACTTACATATAGGAAAAGGGAAGGTTAGGGCCTGGCAAGTGGGTGCACTTGCCAAGTTGACATGGCAGTGAAAACTGCAGGCAGACACTGCAGTGGCAGGTCTGAGACACCTTTGAAAGGCTGCGTGTGTGGGTGGCACATCCAGTGCTGCAGGCCCACTATTAGCATTTGATTTACAGGACCTTGGCACACACAGTGCACTGTATTAGGAACTTACTAGTAAATCAAATATACCAATTATGGAAAACCAATCATAATACAATTTACAGTAGGAGAACTTGAACTTTAGCACTGAATAGCAGTGAAAATGTGTGCAGAGACACTAATCCAGCAAAAATGAAGTCCAGCATAGCATCAAAAACAGGAGGTCAGAAAACAAACAGACAGGGGGAAACACATCAAAAAATGCCAGTTGTAACACATGTTCCATTCAGCTGAAAGTAGAGAGAACAACCCACCCAGCTGGGAGTTCTCGTCACTAAGGTGGAAGAACCTGGAAAGACCATCAGCGTTGGCGTGTTCTGTGCCAAAGCTATGTTCCACCATAAAGTCCATTCCCTGTGGGGAGATAGACCACCTCAACAGTATTGGGTTCTCCCCCATCATCTGCATCAACCATCTGAGGATCCTGTGGTCTGTCTGAACTCGGAACTGAGTCCCAAACAAGTAGGGTCTTAGCTTCTTCAGTGCCCATAGTACAGCAAAAGCTTCTTGCTCAATTGAATTTCAACTCTGTTCCCTGGAGAGTATTCTCCTGCTAAGGAAGACTACAGGCTGGCCTCGGCCCTCTTTGTTCAGTTGTGACAGCACCGCTCCAACACCATGCTCTAAAGCATCTGGCTGCACGAGAAATTCTTTGGAGAAGTTTCCTTGGCTGCTTCCTGGAAGTCAGTTCATTCAAGGGGGCAGCAATGGTGCCATAGCCCTTGACAAATCTCTTATAGTACCCGGTGAGACCTAAAATGGCTCTCACCACTGTCTGGGTGTTGGGGGGCTCCCAGGCCAGCATGGTGTCAATCTTAGATTGTAGGGGTGCACCTGGCCACTTCCTACCTGCTGTCCTAAGTAAGTACCAGACCCCTGCCTGATCTGGTACTTACCAGCCTTGATCGTGAGGGCTGCCTTCCAGGGACTTCAACACCACCCAGAGGTGGTGCAAGTGATCTTCTCAGCTGAACTGAACACTGCAGTGTCATCCTGGTAGGCAGCACTGAAATCCTCCAGTCCAGCCAACACCTGTTTGAGCAACTTCTGAAAGGTGGCAGGGGTATTCTTCAACCCAAAGGGCATCACCAATAACTGGTAGTCCCCCTCTGGTGTTGGGAATGTAGACCTCTCCTTGGCCCCATCAGTCAAGGCAATCTGCCAGTATCCAGATGTCAAATCAAACGTACTGAGGAACTTGGCAGCTCCCAGCCAATCTATGAGCTCATCATTTGGGTTGCTTTTTTTTCTTTTGCAGCACTAAACACACAATTCCTAATGCTGATAGCAGAGGATCTTGAAGTCTTTGCTGTTCCTGAGACTTCTAGAACAGGGGGCAAGCTCTACCTCAATCCCTTGGAGAAACCTAGGAAAACAAGTTGCAGAAAGTCCAGTCCAGTCCTTCCACTGCCCAAGACAGAAGCAGCCACTGCAGGCTAACAAAGCACACAGCAAAGTGGTAGTTCTTCCTCACAGCTTCTCCAGCTCTTCTTGGCAGGTTCCTTAGTCTAAACAAGTTCTGAAGTTCTGGAGTCAGGATCCCACTACTTATACCACTTTTGCCTTTAAGGTTTTAGGCAGAAAGTCTCTGAGTTCAGTAGAAACCAGTTCTGTCCTCCCTGCTCCAGCTTCACTACAGGAGGTGGAGACAGCATTGTGCAGAGCAGAAACAGCCTATCCAGGTGCTAGTGAAAACTCCTCCCACCACTCTAAATGCATAAAGGTCTATTCAGCCTGGCTATGAGTCACCCAGGCAAGGCAGGACACACCTCAACCCCCCTTGTGACTGTCTAGAGTGAATGCACATCCCCAGCTCCTGTCACTCCAAAACTAGAGGGTAAATACACAAACAGGCAGAGGCACACAGGATGGTTAAGTAAGAAAATGACCACTTTCTAAAAGTGGCATTTTCAAACACACAAGTTAAAAACCACTGTTACTAATAGATGTATTATTAAATTCTGAGTTCAGAGAGCATAAACTCCATTCTTCTATCTTGTTACAGTGGAAAGTTACACTTGTAAGATGTTACAAGGCAGCTCCCATGTTAACCTATGGGCAGACAGCCTTTCAATAGTGAAAAATGGAATTGGCAGTATTTCACAATCAGGACATCTAAAACACACCACTACATGTCCTACCTTTCACATACACTACACCCTGCCCACATGGCTAACTTGGGGCTCCCTTAGGGGTGACTTACATATAAGAAAAGGGAAGGTTAGGGCCCGGCAAGTGGGTGCACTTGTCTGGTCGACATGGCAGTAAAAACTGCACACAGACACTGCTGTGGCAGTTTTGCGACACCTTTGAAAGGCTACGTGTGTGGGTGGCACATCCAGTGCTGCAGGCCCACTATTACCATTTGATTTACAGGCCCTGGGCACATGCAGTGCACTGTACTAGGGACTTACTAGTAAATCAAATATGCCAATCATGGAAAACCAATCATAACACAATTTACAGTAGGAGCACTTGCACTTTAGTACTGAAGAATAGCTGGGGAAAAGTGCGCAGAGACATTAACCAGCAAAAATGAAGTCCAGCATAATGTCACAAACAGGAGGTCAGAAAGCAAAGAGACAGGGAAACACGACAAAAGATGCCAGGTCTAACAAATGTTATCACTCACTGAGCGTCAATCTAAGCTTTCAGGGTCTGAGAATTGTTGAACCGTAATTTTACACAGCTTCAATGTCTGATCTTGGGCATGACCTCTTCCTGTCATGTACTTTCGAGTGGGGGAGTATGAGATGTTTGTAAAAGTACCCCGAGCGAACAATACTTATGCCAGTGCCAGCACCCTCCCAGTGCAGCCTGGTACCACAGTGGATTTGTTTCTCAGTGAGGCTTGAGTATTTGCGGTTTACTACAGTGCAGTCCCTACTCTTATGTTTGGCTGAGGGGACAACCCACCTGACCCTTCTGGCAAACAAGATGTTCTTGAATTCATTGACCAAAAGTCTGTGTTTCGGGACAGCCAGTGACAGACTTTATTTTTCAACTGGAGGCTGGATTCTTTTTCGGTCGAACTTAAGTGCAGAGCATCAGTCAGTATGGCCACATAAGGGCAACAGTCCGGGGGAAGATCAAGGTTTGGGTGTTGATTGGGATGATGTTACAACCTCGTTGAGGACAAGTCATAGCTAGTTCACCAGTTTGGGTTCCATTGCCCCCAAAGTGCCAGTGCACAGATTGCCCCTTTCTTTAACAACAGACCTCCCTCTGTTGGTGGTGAGAGGGGAAGTTTTGCGGGAACAAGGTGAAGGTTGGCCAGCCTGCAATGGGCCCTGGGCTATGGCAGGAGTAGAGTTCAAGATGTGTAATGTGGTTGCAGCTCCTGCAGAATCTTTGATCTCTCATATTGACATGTAGTTTCGAGAGTTGAGACACTGCGACTTCCAATTTGTTAAGCCTGTCCAAAAT
Source organism: Calotriton arnoldi (assembly GCA_963921515.1). Classification (NCBI taxonomy): domain Eukaryota; kingdom Metazoa; phylum Chordata; class Amphibia; order Caudata; family Salamandridae; genus Calotriton; species Calotriton arnoldi. The sequence continues at coordinate 639,346 of CAWUFW010006874.1, forward strand.
CACAGTCAGCATTTTTGGTTGGGTTGGCCAGTAGTGATGGAGCATGCATGTTGTCTGACGCTGTGCACATTAGCAGCCTTGGTGACTCTGGGAACCCTTTAATGGACTACTTTTTTGTTTTCTTGTTTTAGGGCCCACCCTTACTGGTGATCAGTGGATCAGAGGTTGGCATCGTCTTGGCAGAGATAGATGACGATCACGGTTTCTGGGCAGCCACCTCTGACTTAGGGATGCATGATACTAGAGACGCCTCTTTGACCCAGGAACCTCTGGGTAACCCCTGATGCCTCTGAGGGGACTCACCTATCTCCAGAGATAAGCGCCATTCCACCTAAGTGATTTCTTTATCAATTGCCCCCACAGCTTGTATCAAGAAAGAATCAAGGGTAGTGCCATGTGGATTTTTGGAAGTAGCTTCCTTGTCCCCTTGCAATATTCATTTGCCCATTTTTGCACACTAGGATCCCTGGCTACCAAAAGCAAGTCTTGAACCCCCAATTAGAAGGCACACACCGTTAGCTAGTGGGTGACAAATGCCAAGGGGAGTGGCTCAGCCTCTTTTAGGCTATGATGGGCCCATTTTGGCCCGGTCTTGTCCCTGGTGCATGCCTGGTTGTGTTTCATGCTGTGGGCTGCGGTTAGCACTTTTGGCCCGTCTGTGTACCTATCCCGCCCCTCTGGGAGCGCTGCGACCTGCGGGACTGAGTCCCACCCCAGCCAAGCAATCAGCAGTAATGCAGGTGGTACAGCAGGCAGGGAAAATGCCTGTTGAGAGACCCAGTGCTGTGGGCTGCCATGAGCACATTTGGTGTGGGTGTGTGCTTGTCCTGCGCCTTTGCGTGCGGAGTGAGCTAGGTGACCGAGTCCCACCTTAGCTGAGCAAACAACAGAGATGTGGGCGGTACAGCGGACAGAGAAACCACCTGTTGAGAGATTCATTTTTGTGGTTATTTTATTTTAATAAATATAATTATGTTTTTATGGTATAGGTAATACTTTTAGTTTAAGTTATATCTACTTTTTTGGATTGTACACTTCGTTAGCAGACTAATACGTGGTTTTCTCTTTATATGCTGAGACATATATTTTATTCATTAGGAAATAAAAGAAAGTTTCGAACAGAAATAAAAAACATATACTGAGAAAGCTGTGGTGGTGGTATTTGACACAATATATCAATCTGTTACGAAATGTTATATGAATGCAGAGGTCGGCATCAGTATTGGAACAAACCTCAGTTCCTCACAACTTGGCTCCAATGTCCTGACGTCCTTCTCCGCACCGGACTCCAGAGTTCTGCGATATCCCGCCAAATTAAATTTACCCTTGTTTTCCCGCACCCGGGTTAGCTAGGTTCTGCACTCCGCCTGGCTGACGGTCTACACTTTCACCACGCCGGACACTGGACAGCCTCAACCTGCCTTTTCAGGGTAAGCCCACATCCTGTTTTTCCTTTCTGGTCCCTCCAGCGCCTTACCGCTTGTTTTCAGCTTTCCACTCCCGTTTTCCATAGATTCAACCCCTTTAGTGCTGTGGCAATTCAAACCCAGGCATTACCTCATGTCCGTCTTCGGCTGCCTTTCAGCCCACGGTCTCAATCCATCGCTGTAACATTCGTGGCGCCACTTCCAGCGCCTACCAGCCTTGTTGCTCCAGCCTCCAGCTCACCCCATACCGGGTTGGAATTATCACCGGTCCTCGGGGTCAACACTCCTTCTGAAACATTCGCTTTCTAGCCCTGATGAGTCACGGGATTTCTCCCAGTGATGAAACACGTGTCGGCTGGCTTTTTGTATTCAACATAGTTGGTGTTGAGATATAAATAAACTTTTTTTGTTCCAATACTGATGCAGACCTCTGCATTCATATAACATTTCGTAACAGATTGATATATTGTTAATATCCTCACCGCGTGTGCCCAGGACAGTACTCATTCTACAGTGTGGATCCTGCGATTCACACATTTCCCAGGGGTTATCGGGTTACTCCCCTGACCTGGAGGCACCGCATGCATATAAGCCTATAGTTAGTACACGCAATAGCCTGAGCGCCACTTTCCTGTCTTAACTAAAAAAAAAACACCTAATCTCCGGTATTTGACACAGTTAAAGTGGTATTCTAAGGCATAATCTTTGATTATTATGTCAGTGAGCACTGTAGAGCTAGTTAATGCATCTTCTAGGTCTGCTACAATTCTTATTTCTGTTTCAGCCATTGAACTCATATGGTTGTGCACTCATATTTTCTTTGTTATCATTAATTGTTGTGGATCGGCCATAGCACTCATTACAATATTATTAGTGCAATGCCATTGTGTGCATTCATTTATAGCATTTTCTTTAGAGCTGATGTACCACATATACGTGAACAGTGGTTTCCCTTTATGCAATGTTGTGTAGCCTGATTCAGCTCACATTTGGGACCAGCAAATTATATAAATCTAATGGAAATAGATTTGTTATCGTTTTTATTTTTTGCTAGATGTAAGAATTTAGTTGTAAAACTTTGATAAAGAATATGCCATACACTTAGAGTTTGTATGTGTTCTTGAGTTGTGAAAATGTAAATCTTGAACTAAAGTTTGAATTATCTTCAGTTGAAACTTAGCAAGTTTTCTCCTGCTGTGCCTGCTAGGGAAATGCAAGTGAAATATCTAATTATAAATATTATTGTGTACTAATTGTAGGTTTTTCTGAGAGTATGATGTCAATCATAAGTTTTGGACCATTAGGGTGACCATGCCACTTTGCATTTGTGCTGTTCTGTGCAGTTCACATGCAAACTTGGAAGCGTTTTGAAAAAAAAAGGATTTCTCAAAATATACACCTTCTTCGAAGAGGTGTTAATTTTTCATGCAAAGTCCTGCCTATCTTGTTTTACTAGACAGGCTCTGCATCATAATCCATGGGTACCCATGTATCACCCATGGAACATCCCCTTGATGGAAAATAGGGCAAGGTATCACAAAACACTACTTTGCATTACTTGACGGCTACTTTCCCATGCTAATCAGGATTTGCACTGGAAAGTAAACCCCATAACAATACTGTTAGAAATTGGGTTGTTGGTTGACAGGGGTGTGAGCTCTATTGAAGCAGCAACCACAATCCTATTCAAGGTAATGCACAAGCAAACCCCAAATAGACCTGGGCTTAACCTCTGGTAGCTTGGCACAGAGCAGTCAGTCTTAACTGGGAGGCAATGTGTAAAGTATTTGTGTAAAACTTCAAACAGTAAAACAGTGAAAACACCACACAAAAAGAGCCCACACCATGTTAGAAAAATTGAGATTAATTTAATAAACAAAACAAGACCACAATGACAACAATCCAATCAATAGAATCAGAGTTATGATTTTTTAAAGAATAAACTGTAAAATAGCGCGTAGAAGCATAAAGCGCCAACCAGAGATATCTGGTCGCACAGGACTGGGTCAAATCCAAACTTTCAGGCCACCCACGATGGAACGTGGGTTTGATACAGTCCCAGGTTAGTCCAGCTGAAGTTTTACCTTCTCAAACTTTGTGCCAAGAGTCCCCTTTGCGGCAGGAGAAGTTCGCCACGAGCAAAGAGAGTGTCGTTGGTGATGGTCTACGTGGCACGAAGAGTAGGCTGGGTGTTGTGGATGGGCTGATGATGCCTGCTGTGTGAAATAACAAACTTGCAGCGATTATGGCTGATTCTCTGTTCGAGCGGCGCAGTTCCGGAGTGAACGGGGTCCTTTGCGCTCATGAAGAGCCCAAAAGCTTAAATTTAAGAGCTTAAAATCCACTCCTAAGGGCCAAGGACCTGAGAGGACCCTCTTGGGGGTCAGGAGCTCGTTGAGGACGTGTCCAAGAGCTGTGGGGAGCTTATTATATTCCTGAGGCTAAGATCAGGAGGCCACAGACTAGTGCTTTAAGCCGCTCTGGTGTCCTGGGTTCAAGATGGGTTCCAGGTCCAGTTCTTCTTCCCTCAGGCAAGAGGGCAGCAGGCAGCAGGTCAGCACACCAAGGCTGCAGCTCCTTCCGAGTCCAGCCGAGTGACAGTCCTTTCAGTAGCACAACAGTCCTTCTTCCTGGCAGATTATTCACAGGTCCAGAAGTGTACTGAAGTGGTTGGCCTGAGGTCCAGTACTTATAACTAGTTGTGCCTTTGAAGCGGGGGATACTTCAAAGACAGGCCTTTGAAGTGCACAGAGGCCCTTCCCTTACTGCCCTGGCTCCAGACTCACTGAGGGGGTATGCGGCCCTTTGTGTGGGGACAGGACAGAGCCTATTCAGGTGTGAGTCCGGGTCCAGCTCCTCCCTCCCATCCTGTCAGGATGGCCCATCAAGTCACACTTAATCTCCCATTGTGGGTGGCTGTCCAGGGGGAATACAGAAAGCCCAACTGTCACCCACTCCAGACATGTGATCAGAGACAGGCAGCAGGCACCAGATGGTTAAAGTAAGAAAATGCCAACTTTCTAAAAGTGGCATTTTCAGAATTGCAATTCAAAATCCGACTTCACAATAAGTTTGGATTTTAAATTGTGATTCCAGAAACACTAAACTTGAAAAGTCTATCTCTTCACAACTGGGAATCACACTTATACAATGTAATAAGGTAATCCTAATGTTATACTATGGGAGAGGTAGGCCTTGCGGTAGTGAAAATCAAATTCAAGAGCAGGACATGTAAAACTTAAAAGTACATGTCCAAATTTTCAAATACACTGCACCCTGCCCTTGGGGCTGTCCAGGGCCTACCTTAGGGGTCACATATATGTATTAAAAAGGAAGGTTTGGGCCTGGGAAGAGGTTTAGCTTGCCAGGATGACATGGCAGTTTAAACTGCACACACAGGCTCTGCAATGGAACGCATGAGAGATGTTTAAAGGGCCACTTAAGTGGGTGGCATAATCAGTGCTGCAGGCCACAAGTAGAATTTAATTTATAGGCCCTGGGCACAAGTAGCACACTTGACTATGGACTTATAAGTAAATTAAAGATGCTAATTATGGTTAAGCCAATGTTCCCATGTTTAAGGGAGAGAGCACAAGCACTTTAGCAATGGTTTGCAGGGGTAAAGTGTGCAGAATCCTAAGGCCAGTAGAAACAAAGTCAGCAAAAACAAGAGATCTGAAGGCAAAAGGTTAGGGAAAGCCACGCTGAGGATGCCAGGTCTAACAATTACTTTGCTCCTGATTCCATCACTGTTGTGACGCAAACTTGGCGCAAAGTACCTAGCTCAAACAGTAGCATGTGCTGGTTGTATCTGTAATACAGCAAATAGAATCTGGAGCTACTGCACCTGCATATTTGTGCACTTCTTTCACATTTTCTCTACTGTCTCCTCCTCCTATCTCTCCAGATTTACTTTGTTCTATACCACAATCCTCAGTTTCTTTCCTCTGTATATTCCCTTCTCCATGTGACTTTCCTCTCTCATTGTCCTACTTTCCTACTGCTCTCACTCTACTTTCTCCTCTTCCCTCTCATTCTTTCACTGTCACTATCTGTTTCATTCATGCTAACTCACCCCCCTTCCCTCATTTTCATGTGCGCTGCACAGAAACAACACTAATGCAAAGCTGGAAATGTTTGGAGTCTTTTCAAATTTGCTGAGTTCTCACACTTGCCTTGAAGAGGCATATTTTTTAGTTAGAAATACCGGTCTCCAAATGTTAGTAGATTTTGGGTCAAAAGTAGACAAAATTTAAATTACGATAGTATAATTCATATTATTTCAGTAATTTCATGTTATGCTTGTTCGAAAATTACCCCAGAGCTGCGCATACAGGCAGAAGTATGAATAGTGGTAGTAAGCTGTGACTTGCTACTCCACCTTGATGCTGTTTTTGATTTATGGACTGGTGCTTTATTTACCCCTTTGTGTTTCTGTAATTGTCCCTTTGATTATACACAACTTATCAATGTATTATACACATTTGCAAATACTGTTTCATATTTGTTAATTGTTTTTGTATTTCCTATGTTGAAAAATTTCATCAGTTTGTGTTGTCCTTAATATTTGACATGAATTTAATGTTGTTGCATTTACGGAATAACCCAGAAAAATTGTGAAATAAATCACAAGAGCCTATGAATTTATTCCATTGGCTCTTCTCTTGATTAAACTTTAAATAGTAGCGACTGGATACTCTCAAGTATATAATTATTATTGGTCTAATCCAGTTAGTTTAGGACCCAAGCCTTCCTTAGGTTACATGTTCGAAAATTACAGCATTATGCCACATTGTGTAACTGCACACCATTTGTGGTAAAAATTTATTGCAAATGTGCAATTCATTGTAAAGATTTACTGCAAACACACTGGAACAAGAGAACGCGTGAAGCTGCTGCTCGCAGTGCTTTTGCTTAAATACATCCTCACTTTGCGCTAAAATATAGCACAAAATGATGAATTTGCATTTGTGTGATTACACATAATTTTGCATAAATACACGAAAGCAAATTGCACAAAGTCAATACCCATAGGTAGTTTCATGGGAATGCATATGTACCACTCATAGGATAGCCCCTTGACAGAAAGTAGCCAAAGTAGGCAAATTTCAATGCAAATCGTGATTTGCATTGGAAAGTAATCCCAACAACATTTTGCAATGGATTCTCATATCTTTTGTGGCCTAAATTATTCACAGAGGATCAGTAAATTTTCCCTCTTAGTATCTTTAATGGAATGCTGGTTTTGGGCATATAATGGTCGGGAATTTAATAAATATGCATTTGTTTTAGTAGTTTTTTATATATAGCATCTCATAAAGCACTCCTGCAAGTTCTAAGCATGGTAAATAACAGGTTTCAATATTAGCATATCCATACTCAGTTGGCTGTAAGGCTGAGTTGGGTACTGCAAGATCAAGCTCATGGTCTGCAGATTACATCATGCATCAGAGCCCAGCATTTAACACAGTGCAACTTCTTCAACCAGAAGAGAGTTAAATGCACTCCGCTGATAACTTCCTTGATTTGCAAGTCACACAAAACTTAGGGAAACTCAGAGGGATGGAATGCAGTTTTGTTTCATTCATACTAGTACGCTCCAGATGGCCCCATCTTTGGGGCGCATCTCCCAGCAGCAAGATTTCAACTCACTCAGCTATCCTGCTGATAAAATCGAAGGTAAAGAAATAAATGTAAGGTGCAAGGTAGCATTGGGCAATATTGTGAAGCAACAGGGTTTAAGGGTGAGTATGGCACACCAAGGGCATAGCAGTATTAGAAAAGCAGGTATCTTCTGCACATCCATGTGTTCCCATGTGTACTGCTACATCAACGGGTAAGAACAAGTGTCTCATTTTTCATAGTCACTGGGAAAAGGCAATGCACTGGCACAGATGTTCATGAGCAAGCCCTTGGCTAGTGGGTAGTATTGCTACAGGTGTTGTTTACCTTTATTGTCCCATGAAAACAATAGTGGTACACTCCAAATGAATATCCAAGTTACCCACTTTAGGTACTTGACTGTCGAGGTAGAAAGTACGAGCAGTGACGACTTGCTCCAGTAGGTGAAGGGAGTTAGAAACTCAGGCCCTAATTTATTGGGAGTTGGCGTAGGGCAGCACAGCAAGTCAGCTTGCTGCGTTGCCATACACCAAAGTGAAAGGGCAGGAATTCACTGTATTTATGCAATACGGTGCATTCCTGTCCTTTCCCCCATAACTGGTGCTGTTTCGGCAGCGTAGCGCCAACGCAGGCCACTTGCACCATGGTGCAAGGGTGACTGTGTTGTCTGCAGGATTGTTTGTGTGCAGGAAGGGGAACCTTCCTGCACAGAAACAATCCTAAGAGGCATTTTCCTCTTTCTATGTGTGCGCATACTGCAAAACGAGGACAAATAAAGTTATTTCTCCTTGTTACGCCTCACCTCGGGAGGCGTAAGGTTTTGGTGCTTCTTCAGGTTTCCATACAAATCTCAGGAAGTGTCAAAATTGAAGGAAAAACCATAGCAACGCCCATCAAATGCCACTTGAGCGCAGAGTAATTCAATGCAACGATTTGCTCTGCCTTGCCTTACTCCATATCTATGAGGCCATTCAAAGCCACGCATAGTGATTTTGTGATTTGCGCTACCGGAGAATCACAAAAAGTGATGCTACGGCGGTGCAAGGGCCACGAAAATATGCCCCTCAGATTTGGTATTGCCTTGTAAATTAAACTTGATAACATCAATGTCGGGATAGAGCTGTAAGCAAAGAAATAGCTATATTTAATAGGTAAGTGCATAGTTCAATTAAAAGAAGGCACACATACAAATCCAAAATGACCCCACTCATTATTATAACTACTAGTTTCTTTACTTCTTAGCAGGAAGAAAAATGTCCCAAAGGTAGGTCTGTATTTGGGCGGGCAATGGATGTAAATGCAGTGATACTGGACCCTGAGATATCACATAGTGGCAAGAATAAAAAAGTCACCCCAAAAAGAAGGGTAGAGTCCAAAACGCACCACTCAAACAGCTAGGATCCCACTTATCTTATGGTTCCAGTAACATTCTGGTTTCCTGTCACCATATTGATGCAGCCAGGAGTAGCTCAGTGGCAAGGAGGAGAAGGAAGGAGAGCAGATGGTGTGGTTCTAGGCTAGCCACAAATTGCATTGTAGATTAGTCAATAGCATTTAGGAGACCAGAACCCATCCAACTTCAATCTATCTTTGTAATGTTATTACTGGGGGCCAGGCCATGTAAAATTAATATTCTTAGCTAGGGCCCTGTCTCTCCACAGTGCTGAATCAAGGTTACTGCCTTTCATGGGTGGCCTAAGATGATACCGCATTTTATTTCCTTTTGTATTTGTCCTTTTCTTTAGACATGGTATTCACACCAAATACTGCTTAATCAGCTTTTTTTCTGTTGGTGTGCATGATCAAGCACTTGCCTGGATTATTTCTTATCTGGATGATAGATTGTAATATGTTATAGCTCATGCCTGTCTTGTATTAAGGATGAGCCTGATCTTAGAATGTGTAGAATGTGATGAGGTCATAGAAGAGCCTCAGAAAGGGAAGTGACAGTTGAGCTGGAGAGGGAGACAATAGGCTTGAATGAATGAGGTCTTCCGACTTATGAATAAATCTTCTACTTTCATAATACTGTTTGAAGTGATTCCTTTGGGGAATGTACCTTGTTACATAGATCCCAAATGATGTAAACCCCTCCTTTTTTATTGGTGTCCATGCCCAAATTACATAAATACCTTTGGACTCCACTCTCAATCCCACGCTGTTTAAATATCTATTTTGCCGCACTGGCAAAGCTCATTTATTCCTTTAGTCTCATGGTTATTACCTATGCTGATGACATAAAATCATGCAAATTCATGCAGAAATATTGGCCCATAGCGATGGTCCTGTTAACTCTGGGACTCAGTCGCTTTATGGTGAGAAAGGGGATGCTTTAGAACAACTTAACCCCAGTTGTCTGGCCAGGTTCTCCCCGCTACCTGTGCCTCAGATCAAGACCCTGTTAGCTAGGGATGACCCATGTCCGCCCAGGGTTTTGCAGTTGCTTCCGGACCTTATGGCTGAAGTTTTGGAGAGGATCTATTCTGCGTTCCTGGATATGGGGGTGTACCCACGGGGCTGGAAAGAGGCAGTGGTCATCCTTCTGAAGAAGAAGCTTGATGTAGAACCCATCGATCAGAAAAACATGCGCTCAGTCTCTTTGCTGCCTGCTCCTGCTAAGATCTTGGAAAAGCATGTAAATCAGGAGTTAGGCAAATATCTCCTTGATCAAGAACTCCTGGACCCATAGCAGAATGGGTTCAGAAAGAATCCTAGCACGGAATGTTGCTAGACCTGTCAGCAGCTTTTGACACCATATCTCTACCTCTGTTGGTCTAAAGGCTGTGGCAGGCTGGGCTGAAGGACGTGGCCCTTTAGTTGTTGGAGTCCTTTCTATGTGATAGAACGATCACAGTCAGTTGTGGAGACTTCAGAGCTACACCCTTTCATCTTCCTTGTGGGGTTCCCCAAGGGTTGTCCCTAAGCCCTACCCTATTTAACTTATATGTTGCACCTCTGACGAAACTGGTACGCTCCTTTGGTTCCAGGTGTCTTCCTATGTGGATGACACCCAGATTATTATTTCCATCTCCGATGACTGGGAAGAGGTAGCGGACAGGTTTAGAGCTTGTATGCAGGAGATCAGCAGGTGGTTGAAAGAGAACTGGCTCAAATAGAATGGGGAGAAAACCAAGATTGTGTGGTTTGGATTTGACAGCTCCATCTGGACTCACCGCTGGTGGCCAGAAACCTTTGGTACTTTACCTGTTCCAGCGGCAGTGGCCAAAAACCTGGGGGTGATTTTTGATAACACCTTGACTGTCAATACCCAGGTTAATAGCACAGTGAGTTCTTGCTTCTGGAGGATTGGAGTTTTGAAGAAAATACTGCCTCTTCTCCCGAAAGAGCTCAGGGTGTCAGTGGTCATTGCACATATCACCTCCCGCTCAGACTACTTTAATGCCCTGTATCTTAACATTAATCAACTTTTGTTAAATAAGCTCCAAACCTATCAGACTGCAGCTGCACGCTTGGTACAGGGAGTGCCAAAACACTCCTTGGTTAGAGAAGGATTGAGAGCTCTACATTGGCTGCAAGTTAAAAAGCAGGTATCTTTTAAAGCACTTTGCTTGATGCATAAAGCCCTCTACTTACAGGGATCGAGCTATCTCAGGGCAGCCCTGAAGTGTTATGTTCCTGGGACGCCTTTAAGATCAGCTGGACACTATAAGGTGGCTGTTTCACAATGTAAGAAAGCTAGGTGGGGGGAATGTGATTTTACTGTGGCAGCTGCCAGGTTATGAAATTCCCTTTCTGAGCATTTCGGGAGCCTAACCTCACATTTGTTCTTTTGGAAGCAAGTTAAAAAGTGGCTTTTTGCAGATTAGGCTTCAGTCGGGGTTGTATGATAGAGGGTCTTTGTCTCTGTCTCACTCTGTTCTCTCTCGTTATTAGCGCTGTGATGCCTTTTGGTCTAATGCGCTTCAGAAATTATACAGATACAACTGCACACAGAATCTGGTCCATCTCAACCCAGCATTGATGGTACCTCTAGCCAATCTCATTTCTTGCCTCACTGCTGGAGTCCACTGGTTGTGTTCCAAATCACTGAAAATAAGGATTGATAAAACAGATCTTGATCATAGGTATTTCTCCACACATCTGAATGTCTAAATGATGACATGCAGACCTTCATCTGTACCACCTCTAGTTGTATCTGTTGGAAATGTGTGCTTTCTCTTCGACAACTCTCACACCCCATTTCTGCAGATCAATTAACTCTATTCATATTGCTTCTATTACATTCACTGATTTTGTTAAAATCACTACTTTTCTACGGCCTCACTTGCACAACTGAATTGTATTTAAAAGTCTACAGTATAGGTCATTTCCAAAACCCTTGGTGGTTCCTATTCTTTCGTTCATTCTTTCTTCCTTATTTGATCGGTTTGAAATACTCATCAACACATACAAACATACATGAACAACTGCATCAAAAATAAAGAAAATTACATTATAAAAATAATCATTTCTTTCATCCACGTACCATAATTTCACATAAAACATTTTTAAAGCATTGTAAAATATGGAAATAGGTAATTAATTAATTAATTACATTCACAATAGAATACATTGCACTCATATAATTGTCCAAACCCTATCAATTTAGTCCTTATGTCCTAAACGGAGTGTAGGAACTTCAAAACAGCAAAAACTTCACAGGTGCTACTGCCTGTCTTACATATTCTCAGAGCAACTCAGTGGTGTTTGATTTCCATAGTACAGCATAATGGAATCATCCATTTTACTCTCGGCTTTGGTATGTCAGCAGAAGAACAATGCATGCTCCTTGTTTACTTTCAAAAGGGTACACATACATGAGAATTGAATTTCGGATTTACAGTTGGACTATGAGCAATTGAAAGTGGCAAGTGGAAGGGTACCTGATATAAATTTTATGTTAAGTGCCCTAGTCAAGGGCTCTAATTCTCTTCTTGTCTTGCATTCTGTGCTTAATTTGAACCGGTGGTTGCCGGTGGTGGCTACCAGCACTTATTTTTGGGTACAGGCCTTTATCTTCCTGCATCAGATATTGACACTGCACAAGAGATGGAAAAGCACACAAAACAGGGAACAAGAAGGGATAGTCAAGAGTGAGATGAAGGGGCAAATGTGTCTGTTAATAAATTGAAGAGGCCTGAGGTGAATTTAAAACTATGCAACCTTGGTATTCAGGGTGCTGATGTTTGATTGCACCTGCCATGAGCTTCTGAGCAGAGCTTTGGGCACCGGCACTCTTTCTTTTCCAAACTAAGCACTGCTTAATTACAATTTAAGCACTGCTTGCACTGGCTAGGGCCACTAACTCAAAGTGTCATTGTAAACATGGGTTGGAAATGAGATATGTTGCCTCATGCTAGTAATTCAACTTTAGGGTCAAAAAACGTGTGTAACAAGCTTTCTACTGTCCTGAAGCACAACTTCTACAAAAAGCTGCACATTTGTTTAATGTTAATGTCCCTGTTGAATATTTCTATGCTATAACTCCTGTGTTGGACTTCAGAACATTCACTAGACTATAGACAGGCCAACGTTATGCCACTCCATCCTCTTTGTGCTGAATCATTCGAATCACATGATACTTTTTACCCTAATTGTCAATGAAGGAACATCCGAATTTCAAAGTGTTGCATGGATTCTGCTCAGGAACAGAACTATGCTTGGGACCATAGAACATCAGTATGTAGGGGACTTAGTCACCATACCACATCAGTATGTATGAGTTTGAGTCCGACTAGCTGTAGTGTCTCACTTGCCCTCCTAATCTGTCTGGAGAGACAAGTGATTTGGCACCCCAGAACACAACACTCCTGACCCCCTCAGGGATCGTGGTGCCAGGACACACTTTTCTGCTCTTGTATTTGTCCACAAAAAGATAAAAAAAGAGACACAAAGGAAGTTTACAATGTTTATTTAAACTATCGTGCTCTTAGATGCAATAATTGTGCACAATTATTAAACAGATACATGTCAATAATGTCATCAACATGGTTAATAAACTTTATACAATAAAGAGCCCTGTCATGTTATATGATAGATCTTCCTAAACCCTCCCTCACTAGTAAAGCTAAACAGTTAAAGAATTATAGATCTCTTAGTTTGGTGGCAGACCCCATTCCTTAGCATACATCGGTGGCTGTTCTACATCATGGCTGATGCAGGGCTCTTGTCTCAGGACCTTTGTTCGGTGAGTCTGTTGTTTTTCCAGAACCCCTGCCCCTAGTTATATGACAAGATATGTGTATTCAGAACAGAAGCTGATTTATCCTATTATGTCTAGGTGCTAGTGTCTGACCAGATAAAGTAACAAGGGCAATGTTGTTTGACCTTGCTTAGGCTGTTCATACTAAATCCCAGAAAAAGAATAAAATGCTAAAACGTGCTAGTTCTGTGTGAAAATACAATGTGGCTACAAAGCAAGTGTGATATTTAGTAACATGTGCAAAACCAAAACGGCCTACAATGTGCATAATCAGGCTAACATAGGGAAAATGACAATGGCCCAAGTGAGAAACACATGACAAAACTTTATTTCTTACTCATCAAGCTCTAGAAAGTCTCAATATGTGAGTGTTTCTGCCTTGCCCAACATCCGGCCCTCAAGGGACACCCCGAGTCCCAGCTGCCCTGTTTGGAACTATGAGCAAATGTTAGTTTTGATAGAGTAAAATAAACTTCAGGTCTTAGCGACCACATTCATTCTTCAACAAACTATAGATGGACAGTGCGCACAGTGTAGTGTTAAAAGGATTCCACTTTTCCATGTGGTATGGTTTAGTACCTTGAAAATAGCTTTCTTAAGCTTCTGTTTGTGTTCGATCGATGTTATAAATCATAAAAAGAACATTTTCTGAACATTTGACATGTGCAAAATTTATTGTTCAGTAAAGTTAAGCCCAAATGCAAACTGGTTAAACAAGGACATTAGCCCAGAAGAATATACATAACTGCCCTTGGGGGGGGTACTTCTAATCATTTCTAGATTTGTGACTTTGCAGAAAGAGAGAGAGCATTGTCACATCTGTCAAAGTTAAAGGAAGCAGTCAGGAAATACAGCATTGTGATGGTGGTTTCTCAATAGTACAGTTGTGTGTCTTTAGCCATATGTTAAGAATGCATTTTTATATTTCCTTTGTTAACAAAAAGATTTCAAGGGGAAAAAGTAAACAAGAAGAACAAAACCTATTCATATATCACACAGACCTTTAATTAGGCCCAAAACACGTTTATATATATATTTTTCTGGACACACGGTCGTGAACAGATACTACATTTAAATGATTTTTGACCACGATCTCAAGCCTTCCTATTAGCGTAGGATTCTATCTATTTTTCTCACAATGCATACAAATAATTTAGCTAGTAGTTCCACACTTAGCATTTTTGACAAATGCAGAAAAAGGACTTGTTTTCTAATTAGTTTAGAATATTTGTACTTTGGGTATTTTGCTTTTTCAAAGACTGTTAGTGATCTGTTGCATTATAAAATCAATAATAATTGCAACATGTAACCTGTTTCTTATTTTATATTTATTTATTTTTGTAGTTTTCTATTGCATATTGTAAAACATTTTCTTTGGATTTGCCTGAGTGAGTACGAGAAGCAAGTGACCTGAACTTCTTAGGCAATTATCCCACAGTTAAAACTTTTTTAAAAATCAGGAAAAAATGGAATATATTACACTTCAATTTTCACACACATTTGACCAAAATGTAACAATTTCTGAAAGAGCACTAATGAAATATTACAATGCTTTTGTGGTTTGCCAGAAAAGCTTTACATTCCCTGGGTTATTGGGAATCACCAACCCAAAGATACCTTGAACAAAATTTGGGGTAAATAACAGGGCTTTCAAGGTAATATCCCCAAAGGTTGAGTGGATAGGAAAATGTGGTAATGCAAGGTCATTTTGTGAACCATTTTTCAAAGTGCATATGCAACATTTTAGATTACTTTTTCATCTACCTCCTGCCAAGTAGCTTCTCAGTTGTATGTTTTAGAAAAGAATGTACATGGGAGGGAGATGGTGAAAAATTCAAAGGTTATGCAACACTCACAATCACAGGTCTTAGACAACAGAGCTCCACACAACTTGCAGGCTCACTGAAAGTTTGCCGAACACAGAATGAATATCCCATAACATTAGCTTTAAATAGAATTTAAATGTGCAGTTGCCTTGCCATTTTCTGAAAATACAGACATTAACAGTTAAATACAAGATTTTTTATTTTGTATAGTTAAGCTCAATTTCATAAGTATTATGTTTCCATGACAAAGCAACAGATTTTCAATTTTAGCGAATGCACGTTTAGTTTGTAACATCTGCTTGTCATTTCCATCAAGCACTACTCTACCACAAGGTCAGACATAGACAGACTTTGACTTTCATGTCCATTTATCATCACCACATAGGAAGCGTATTCATCATATGCAAAGATAGTCACAACCATTATGTCAGGAATTGTATCAATAATACAAAATAAAAGTTAAGGTTGGGCCACTGTTGTTCCGGGTATAATCAGAATTTAGTCAACATTTTCCACACTAAGACAAGAATGGATCACTATTATGCCCAGGATTGTCAAAACCCTTTTCATAAATGCCCACAATATGGCTAACACGGAGCACTTTAGTGCCAGAGGAATCCAGAAAATAACCAATTAATGGGACCAGTTATGTCACTGATGGACTCTCATTATGTCAAGGGTATGTCACCAACAACGCTAGGAAATATTTCATTGACAGGCCATCATACCAGGTTTAGCATATCATAGATGAATTGTCATAGCTGACAAGGTGTCAAGAGTACCCAAAAAAACTGCCACTGATTTGACCATCACACCAGGGGTAGCCTGAACATTACCAAACAAGCTTGCAATATGTAGTGTATAGGCTGTAATTATAATAAGGTCAATTAGTATCCCTCAAGAATGCCAATAATATATCATGGTGGAGCCCCATTTTGTGCAAGTAAATCCCAATTCACCTGATAAACATTTACTCCTATTCAGACATTCATGTGCATATTCATGCACACATATTCATTCATGCATAAACTCATTAACAAAAGCATTGATCTCCTTCCCTTCTCAGAGATCGACTCCTCTGTATTTCCAGGAGGTCCTCCAATGTGACTTGAATAGAGAGTTGGAAAACCTGTGCTAGACTAGACAAGTGGTTGTAGGCTCAGAAGGCTGAACCATGAATAGGTCTAATACCTATAAGTACTGCAGTACAGAGCAGGTCAGCCAGCAGGAGTTATAGTAGTGTGAAGAGTCTCAGGATAAAGTCACAAGATTAGGTGCAAGCATTTATGCGTTGTGAATGGCAGGCACACAAACAATTATGGCCCATTGGAGGGTAGAGCTGGAGACTCCTCCTTTTCCACCTTGTGACAGATGGGGTGAAGATCTGTACATTTTTAGAGTCCACCACAGCCTGTGATGAGCGAGCCCTGTGGGACTGAAACCTTTGAAGAATCGCCAGTGGTACAAAGACAAATCAACAAATCCTAGCTAGTATTTTCTAATTGACTCATGTAGAGCCAAACAAGCAACTAGGAATTGCTTTGTCTGTACTTCAGCTAACATGGTTAAAAAAAACAATGCTTTATAAAACTGAGGAATAGTAAAAGCACTTTTTGCATTTTTACCTTCTTCATGAAGTTAGTGACTGAACTAGGTAGCACACAAGGAACCAACCAATAACCACTTGAACAGATCACTTGACAAGCTAGGGAATAAACCTTTACTTTAGTGTCTAGAAACTGAGGGCAGTAAGAGTAGCCATAATAACATTTGTAGCATTAGTTTAGAGAAATATAACTCCAGTAAGAAAGCATCATAGCTAGTCAAAAACAGAGCTCAAAGGCCTCTTATAAAGCTAAGTCTGGCTTCACCAGGTGTTACATAGAATGGGTCTTCTCTCACATGTGGTTCTGCAATTGATGCTATTTTAAGCAATACATTGAGTTTGTCGACATACATTTTCAGCCTTTCTCTCATTGTACAATCTCATCAAGAAGTGCTTTATTCATTAATCATAAAAAACCCATAAAAGCGCACATAAAATACATCAAGTAAAAAAAGCCACTCAAGATAAAAATTATCTAAAAATACATATAAAACCAAATTTCATACAACAATTAGTCCCCCATTAAGTTTCCAAATCTCACTGCAACTGCTAAAGAACTGGCAACAAGAAATACAAAATATAAAACAACATTTCATACAGCAGTTAGTCCCTCATTGAGTTTCTAAATCTCACTGCAGCTGCTAAAAAGCTGTCAACACGAAATAAAATATTGGCAGATAACATTTGTAAAAACAATAGAGCCGGGTGCACTTGCTTAAACTCACGTGCTTTGAGAAGAGGGAGCAAATATGCCTTCCTAGGGATTTCATAAAACTTGCAGAACAAGATAAATTGCAAGGTGTCCTGCGGAGACACCTAGTCGCAGCCGCACGTTGCTAAGGTTGAAAACTCATGCCAACCCTGAGGGAAGGCGAGTAGGTGGGGCAACATGTTGATCCTAAATCTAGTGAGCAGAAAACGGGCATGAGCAGAGGTGACAATGGTACGGTAGGATCCTATAAGGGGATAAGTCTTCCGTAACAAATATCTCCTGCCCAATACTGTTACATAGCGTGTCACTTAGCGCGTGTTATTTTCCATGTCTCCCTGTGGTCTCGCGTGGGAGTGACACGAGCGGACTTTACCTCCGCTCGTGTCGGACTCGCTCCTAGCATCTTTTGAAATGCTGGGTATAATGTTAAGGGGGGCTCGCGGGAGCGTCATTCGAATTGGTGGGGGATTGTATATAGAGAGAAGTAAACAGTGGTTATTATTCGTTGCTTGAACCTGTACTTGAACGGATGCTGAACAACTGAATAAAGTTACCGTTGAAGCGTTTCTGGATCTCGCCTGGATTTCTTGATTTCTCTCCCTCTGCTTTCCAACACTGGCGACGAGCGGGAGAAGCTACGCATCTTCTCATATATTATTGTTCATTTCCTGATTATTTCGCCGTGAACAGCTTTGCCACCATCCCATTGGCTGGAAGTTTCCGGGAGGTTGGAGTTTTTTTTTTCACCTGCTGCTTCACTATTGGTCGCAGCTCTCTCCTCGCTTTCATTGGAAGAAACCGTGTTCAGGTTTCCACCGTTTTCTTTCTTCTCGTCAGCACTTTCGTCAATTACAGTGCATTACAGCGTCAATTACTTTGAGCAGCCTCACACGGAGCGTTGTGAGTGAAATAGTGTGCTTGGATTGCCTCACACAAGGGAGTGTGAGGTGTTACTGCCTTCAGCGCTTTTACTACTACAAGGTACTTTGCCATTTCAATATAATTTCAGGGAACTTTACCTTCGTAAATTCGTGGAACATATTCTTGGACTACGGTGACTACTTTCCTTATTTTATCTTATTGTTTTCTAATCTGTTTATATCCACAGAGCATTGTACTATAAATGTCAGGAATTGTGCCACCTCCCACTTTTCTAGCTGCCCCTGGGGAACCATCTATGAACTGGGACTTATGGGAACCTGTATTCTTAGCTTATGTGGATGTGTTAGAGGGGACGATTGCGAACCAGAGAGGAAATTAGCACTTTTGAAGCATTGTTTAGGAGGAATGGGACTTAAAGAGTTCAAGAATCTACCCATTCTTATTAATCCTGGCAACCTTAATGTTTACCAATATGCCGCTAAACAGTTGTCTTTAAGGTTTGGTAAGAAGACTAATACTGTCATGGAACGTTTCATATTTTATTCAAGGAAGCAAAAAGCTGATGAGTCTATCGAAGATTATGTTTCTGCTCTAAGATCCTTAACAGTCACTTGTGACTTTGAGCACATTTCTTACGAACAGGTATTAAGAGATCAGATTCTCATGCGCACCAATAATAAGAAAGTTCAGGAAAGACTTTGGACATCCTCTGATATATCCTTATCTGCTGCTATTGACATTGCAAAATCCATTGAACACTCAGAGAAATTTGTACATGAAATTAGAGCGGCAGAGAAAAATGATGTGTGTTTGGTACCTAAGGATTTTGAAAAGCCAAAGAAACAGTTTGCTTTCAAAAATGATATTGTTCCAAGAAATTACCAAGAAAGGTATAAAGGTTTCAAGCAAGATGGCAAGAAATTCACATGTTATAGATGTGGCAGTTATAGTCACCTAGGAAATGCTAAGTTTTGTCCAGCTATTGACAAAGTATGCATGAAATGCGGAAAAAGGGCCATTTGAACCAAGTTTGTAGATCTTCTCATAGAAGAGTTAACTATATCTGTCACAGCGATACTTTTGGAGGTTCTAATGATTCTAATGACTTTGATCAAGAATATGTCAATACCGTATTGAACATTAGTGACACCAGTAAGCTAGCAAAATTTCCCTCATGCTTTGTCAAAATAGATGATAGATGTGTACATGTTTTAGTAGATTCTTGTTCCTGGTATACCATAATTTCGTTAGATGTTGTCAACCAGAATTGGCCACAAAAACTTTTGTGTACCCCGGACATCAACCCTGGTGGGTATACTGGCCACAAAATTGACTTAGTAGGTTACTTTTGGGCTAATTTAGAATTTGATGGACGTGCTACATTTGGGAAGATTTATGTGGCAAACAAAGGACAATGTTTGCTGGGATGGCCACATCAAGAAAAGATGGGCATTAGGTTAGATCCCAGAGCCAATCCTCACGTGTACGCTATAGGTACTTCTGTGTCCAACATTAGAAATACTGATTCAGATTATGTTCATGAGCTTAAAACTGCATTTCCTAATGTGTTCAGCGACAAGCTGGGTCAATACCAGGGTTTCAAACATCGCATCAGGCTTATTGAGGGTTCTATTCCTGTCCGTCACAGGGTTAGGAATGTACCTTTATCTTATAGAGGAAAACTGAAAGACATGCTACATGATTTGTGCAAGAAAAACATAATTGAACCAATAGAATCCTCCCCTTGGGTTTCTCCGGTTGTTATTTCAATTAAACATTCTGGCGAATTGAGACTGTGTATTGACTTGCGCAGTCTCAATAGTGCTATTTGGGTGGATGCGCATCCTCTTCCCAACTTACATCAAATGGTTGCGACTTTAGCTGGGGCTAAAGTGTTTTCTTGCATAGATCTGGCCAGTGCATATCACCAGGTGGAGCTGCACGAAGAATCAAAGAATTTAACGGCGTTCATCACTCCTGAAGGTTTGTTCAGGTTTTGTAGAATGCCTTTTGGCCTGGCTAGTGCAGCCTCCGTATTTCAAAGACTCATGAAAGAAACTTTAGAGGGCATAACAGGAGCAGTGGCCTTCCAAGATGATATTCTTGTTTTTGGCAAAGATATCACTGATCATGACAACGTTCTCATGAAAGTCTTATCGGCTCTTTCATTAAAAGGCCTAACCTTACGTGTAGACAAATGCAGGTTTAGGAAAGATGAAGTTGAATATTTGGGATACAATATTAGTGGAAATGGCATTACACCTAAGCAAAACCACGTGAACAATATCATCAAAGCACCCATTCCAAGTTCCAAGGAGCAGCTTGTAGCTTTCCTTGGTTTGGTTGAGTTCTATGCAAAATTCATTCCCAATTATGCATCCAAGGTGGATATCTTCTGACCTCTACTTAAAAAAAATGCAAACTTTAGTTGGTCTGAGGAAATGACACATGCATTTGAACATTTGAAGGAATTTATTATCAATGCTCCATGTTTGAAACCTTTCATTGTGGGTAAACAATGTGTGATTATGGTAGATGCCAGCAGTAGTGGGCTAGGAGGTGTTTTGATGCAAAGGGATTGTGGTAAAGAGTGGATTGTTGCGTATGCATCCAGGGCACTCAAGGATGCAGAGAAAAATTACTCGGTAATAGAAAGGGAATTACTGGCATGTGTTTGGGGTGCTGAACACTTTAGAATGTTTTTATGGGGCACTAAGTTTATTATCAAAACAGATCATAAGCCCCTCATCCATTTAATGGCACCTGGTGGTGGCCGGACCATGTCTGCAAGATTAGCTAGATTAGCTTCTAGATTACAAAATTTTCAGTGTCGATTGGAATTCGTGAGTGGCAAGAGCAATGTTCACGCGGATTGCATGTCAAGATTGCCTTTGCCATGTAATGAATCTGAAGCTGGGGACAGGGAGGATTGTGAAGTTGCATTTACTTTCAGTGATATCAATCTTGTGGAGGACACAGTTGCTATTCCAGAAGGAAAATGGATAGAAGAAATGAGTAAGGACAGTGAACTAAAAATTGTACTACATGCCATTGTACATGGCTGGCCTGAGGAAAGGAAAATTAGTGGTGACATCATGAGTTTTTTTAAGATTCGTGAAGAACTAGCTATTGAAAATGGCATCATTGTTAGAGGGGACAAATTTGTACCTCCATTCTCATTAAGAGATGAAATCATCAAATTAGCCCACGAGGGTCACACTGGCATTTCATGTACTAAAAGGCGTGTTAAGGATAGTTTTTGGTGGCCCAGCATTGACAATTGTGTTGAACGTTATGTTAGGTTGTGCAGTGAATGTGCCAGCAGCGACAAATCTGCCAGAGCTTTGTGCACATATCCTCATCCTGTTGAACTTCCTTTGGGTCCCTGGCGTAAGCTTGGCATAGACATTATTGGGCCTTTTTCTGTTTTACCCAGACAAGAAGCATATGGAATTGTATTAATAGACTATTATTCCAAATGGCCTGAACTTAAAATGGTTAATGAGGTCACGTCTGAGAAGATCATTGAGTTCTTGGATGATGTTTTCTGTAGGGAAGGCATTCCTGAGGAAATAGTCACTGACAATGGCCCTCAATTTGTCAGTAAATGCATGATTCATTTTCTTGCTAAATGTGGTATAAATCATAGAAGGATTTCTGTGTTCCACCCAGAGGCTAATGGTCAAGTGGAGAGATTTAACCGGGTAGTGAAAAATACTATTCAATTATCTGTTAAAAGCAATCTAAATTGGAAACATGCTTTGAAAGCTATGTTGTTAGGTTACAGGACTTCTCCTAATGCTATTACGTCAATTACTCCTTTTGAATTGTTAAGAGGACGTAAACCGGGATCGAAATTAGTACCGTGGTGGCTTAAGATGAGGAAGAGTAACAACAGTGATGATTTCATTTTGGATTTTGTTGGCATTCGACACAAAATGGAGGAGTATAAGCTCAAGATGAAACAAGATATGCAAAAGAAGAGAGGTAAAGTGAGTAGACACTGTGTAGAGGTTGGTGATATGGTTCGTATTAAGAAATTTAAGGCAGATGGAAAGGGGTTGCAGTATTTGGTCTGATCCTATTCGGGTCATTCAAGTATTTGGTAATGCTGTGCGTGTTGATGGAGGAACTGTATGGAATCTCAATAGGGTTTCTCCTTTTAAAGGGAAGGCAGATTTTTCTGATGAGTCATCCACTAATGTTTTCCTTGACATCAAAGAAAGCGAATGCAGTCAAACTACTGACCCTGGCAAAACCAGTGATGTTAAAGTAGCTTCTAGAACAATGAGGTCAACACGTATGCCAGCAAAATTTCAAGATTATATTCTTACTTAAAAAAAATATATATAAAGGGGGAGGTGTGTTACATAGAGTGTCACTTAGCGCGTGTTATTTTCCGTGTCTCCCTGTGGTCTCGCATGGGAGTGACACGAGCGGACTTTACCTCCGCTCGTGTCGGTCTCGCTCCTAGCATCTTTTGAAATGCTGGGTATAATGTTAAGGGGGGCTCGCGGGAGCGTCATTCGAATTGGTGGGGGATTGTATATAGAGATAAGTAAACAGTGGTTATTATTCGTTGCTTGAACCTGTACTTGAACGGATGCTGAACAACTGAATAAAGTTACCGTTGAAGCGTTTCTGGATCTCGCCTGGATTTCTTGATTTCTCTCCCTCTGCTTTCCAACAAATACCTTATGAAGTGCCTCAGATTCTCTCTCTAATTGTCTGAATTTTGAGAGGTTATCTTTGATCCAACCTCAGTCTGCTTTCATGATTTCATCGGGGCAAGCAGATAGGTGCACCCTTCCTAGGTTAGTGAAAAAAGTCTTAACATACTCAAGCCATGGGATATGCAGGGCAAAGTCAAGGGATAAACAATCATGTAAAATTGCTCTATTTAGTTGGGCTCCCTTGGTCCATATATCAACCCAGCACAAAAGTGGGCCAAGAGAAATGGTATCAGAAAGATAACTCACCCCCAAATTTTTATTGACTAGGTAAGAGGAGATACTTTGGGGGACACAGAGAAAGGGGTCTCAAGAATTTGCTCTCTGCCACCTTTAAGAGACCGTGTTTAACGTGGCCCCAGATTGCACTCCTGTAGATGGCCTTGGAAATGGTTTTGGCGTGATGAACTTGCAGAAGGGCACTAATCTGTTTTCTACCTAGTCTGGAGGCATAGCTCCATACAGCAGCATTGTTCCTATCAAAATCAGACAACGTCCCTTTGAGCAGGGAGCTCCAGCGAATATTGACATCAAACAGGACCACCAAATATGTGAAACTAATGACATGTGTAAGGGACAACGGACCGATCTTGAAAGATTGTGTCTTTGTGTTTTTTGGGCCAATAACTATAGCGTGAGATTTACTAATATTGGTGCTGAGGTCTAACCCTTCCATAAAGCCCACAAACACCTTTATAAGGGCTTGTAGGCCGCTGGCCATTTTTGCCATTAGTATGGCATCATCTGCATATAACAGGACAGGTAGGGGTCTGCCTTTAACTTGCTGACAATCTACACCCACCTCTACCAATATCTGTTCAAGTTTGTTAATGTACCAGGTAAAAAGGAAGAGAGCCAGGATGCACCCCTGCCTGACCCCTCACCCTGTTCTAAAGCTGTCTGTGCAGTCAGAAGTATAAATGACTGGCGCAACAGTATGGAGATGGAGGTCCCTCAAAATATAAACTATATCCTGGTCAACACCCATGTTCAAAATGATTCTCCAAAGCTTATCTCAGTCAAAGGCTGAGGTTAAGTCCAGAAAGCCAACTGGATGGATCTCCTTTGGGCCACAGTGTATTTATTTAAGACTAGATATAAATTCAGGCATTGGTCACTCGTGGACCTCCCCGGTCTAAAACCATATTGGAGATCCGAAAGTGGAAGACCCCTCCCCCATTTGACAGGTCCATCCCATCCCAGTCGTGTACCGGTTTATGGGCCAAGGGGGCCGTGGATCTGGAGGTAGAAACAATGTCCTTGGTTGTGTCCTGTATAACAGACCCGTTAGAAGACACCCCAGGGATGGTAATAGGTGTAGTAATAGGATTAGAGTGTGCAACCGTTAACCGATCCTTAACCAGCTGCTCAATGTTATCTAGATGTGTCAGAGCAGGCTCCAAAAGGTCTATTAGCAGTTTCTCAACTTTCACGAAAAAGCTCTTGATGAGGGCATGCAAGCTGAGATGCCCCCTACCTGGGCTATCTCACTGGAAAATAGATATACTTCCTTAGAATGGGATGAGGAAAGTTGTTTGGAAGAGTTTTTATCCTTATTTTGTCTCTTGGGGCCCTGGAGAGGAATTGCGGGCAATGTCGACTGCTTGTGAATATCTGCCGGGATTTCTACTGAGTTGGGATTACAGGGCACAACAGGTGTGTCTGGGCCTATATGTGGTATAGTGGCTGCAGTAACGGAGTGAGAGAATGCAACAGACTTATGGTTCAGGGAATTCGCAGAGCAGGTAAGGCAGTGAGTCTGTGCATTGAAGGCCAGCTCCTCCTCCACATTAACAATTTCCTCTGATAAAACTTCCACAGCTGAAGATAGATATGTGAGCATGGAGGACTTACTCCTCACCAGTCTGTGTGCCATTCCTTCTTTGCTAGCGGGGGTGTCTGCACTGGGACTTGCTTTTCTTTTGCCCATGGTGATGCAACCCTCACAGCGCTACTCAACTAGTGACGAGGAAGATGTTAGAGACGGCCCGGTCTCAGTTGGGTGCTAATGGGCCTGCCCGTGGCCCAGGCTTTGCCTAGACGTGACCCGCGCATGTTCCGCGCCATGGTGCTGAAGACGCCCTTTAATAGCGCTTGTAAGGCAAACGTTGCAGAGCTCCTTCTCCTGCCCTGGGTCTCTATGGGACAGGTAGTCCCTCACCAGGCAGCAACTTCGGCTCCCCATATACAATCTATTTTTCCAAACAGAATATTGTATTATAAATTACACTATGCTTAGTCTCTGTAAAACAAACTTGTAAAACTTGCACCTAAAATCGCAAATTACACTGTTACCAGGAACTATGGGGAAAAAAATACAGTCAACATGCAGAAATTCGGCACATACACACAGACAGAGGAAAGGGAAAACAAATGAATAGATACAAAACTGCACTAAAACGCCAGCGTCACCAAAAGATGATTAACAAATTTAGCACCAGAGTTCTACTTTGTTTCTGAAGAGAACAATGAACAAAGGTGATTTACATAAATTGAGGACATTCAGGCAGCATGTGGTGCACATGGATTACTTAATATACGAATAGATTTAAGTATTAAAAATGCCTGGATATTACTGCCCAGGGCGGCGTTTTCGAGATTAGACAATCTTCTTGAGTCTCCTCTAAATCTTATCCCACCTGCTTTGTGAGTCTGTTATGTACCTATACCAAGTGCAGGACGAGCTACAAAAAAGCGTAGGTGAAGTATAAGCATATGCAAAAGTGCAAAGTTATGCGAAGAAACAGAAAGATATTGGTCTATAATATGGCAAACACCAATATGCACAAACGTGTACAGAAACACAGTAAACACAAAGGCTCAAATTTAACCAATGCCCTCGTATCACAAACAAGGCCACCTATCTGTATTAGATATGCATGCGCACATAGATACAGACACACTACGTGACTATCTGTACATAACTTGGCTGCTCCATGTAAACTTTAAACGTGCACCTCCTTTATTAAATGCATTTTACTAACTGGATGCTTGCTTCCTTCTATGCTCCTCATTGGTCCTTATCGACCTTCTCTTCTCCAGAGCCCATTACAGGCTGAGGACCTGGGAATTGTGCGCGCTATTCCAGGGCGCGGAGGCGTCTATTCTATTCTATTCTGTTCTATTCTAGGCTTGTTACAGCAGAAAAGTTACGTTGCAGAAGCTAATGATCCTCTTCTGCTGCAATGCTGTGTGAGTGAGATGGAGCCAGAGGCACTCACACATGCACAGATTTGTGTAGAACTGTTGGGGAATCTCGGAGAATTTTGTGTCTCCTCGGCTGATAACAAAGCATACATGTTTTCAGCCTCCTGTCATAGGAGACTGAAAACATGCTAACATACATCTCTCGTTGCCTTGGCTCAGTTGGTGAGCCAAACGGATACCGAATGCCCCGAAAAAAGAACTGCCACGGAGGGATCACAAAGGCAGTTCCAGGGCTCACAAGGGGATAGTCAGCGGTTGCAGCTGCGACACATGCCGACCCCTAAATGATGTCCTTGAACTGCATGCATGACCTATTCACGCTATATGGCTGACCGTAGGTAGGCTAGAGTGCTTATTTAGCAATTATATGCCCTAAATCTGTATGTTCATGATCACAGAAGATGGTGTCAAGCATTTGTTAGTTTATCAGCTTCCCTGGGCTTCTTATGCCTGCATCTGCTGCAGGTCAACATCTATAAAGTGCGCCTACTCGAACACTGATTATGTCGGACAACCACTTTTTCACAGCACAATTGCATCTGTGCTGTAAGGTGTTCTCTCCCTCTAGGCAGACTCATTAAGGTAGCCCATATTTTCAGCTTCCTTGGTGCTGCAGAAACAGACAATGGCACGATAATGGCACTTCATTTAGTAACGTGGGGGCATATTATCAACGGCCAGCGATAATTATCGCTGGCCGTGTTTAGCGACGTATTTCCTAACGCAGGCTATCTCTGGAATTTATCGCCCTGGTAGTGCATTATTAACAACGCGTTTCTCCAGGGCGATAAAAATTCAGAGATAGCGAGGTTATCGCCGGTTTGCAGGGAACATCGCTGGTTTTCCAGCGATGTTCCCTGCAAAGCAGCGATAACTTCTGCTGATACGACCCTGTGGTCGTATCAGCATAATCCACCTCCTATGTCTAACATAGGTAAGTCAGGATTGTAGCAGACGTTAGATTTTGGCGAAAACGGCTGTTTTCGCCAAAGTTTAACGTCTGCTATAATCCTGTGGGCTGCCTTGTAAATATCGCGATGTGAACATCGGCGATATTTACAACGTAGTCCATCCGGGTACGCCAGTAACGCCCACTTTGCATCTCATTAGAGATGCAAAGGGAGGCGTTGGGAAAAAGGGTGCTAACATGCGATTATGGCGTTAGTTTTATCTCCGCTTTTTTGGCTTTTTAAGCCAAAAAAGCGGAGATAAAGCCCTTGTAGATATGCCCCGTGGGGGCATATCAACAAGCGGCAGCGATAATTATCGCTGGCCGCTCTTAGCGTGAGGAATTTTATCACCGGCTATCGCAGATAATTATCGCCATGCCAGCGCTGTATTAACAACGCATAGCGCAATGGCGATAATTATTCCAGTGATAGCGATATTTTCCATGGAACATCGCTGGTTTTCCAGCGATGTTCCATGGAAAACGGCGATATCCTTGGTGATAGGGCCTGTGGTCTTAGCCACACAATCCACCCCCCATGTTAGGTATGCCTTAGTCAGGAACTTAACGTCCTGCGTTAAGGCATACTTAACGTGATTTTAAATATCGCTAACCCTCGTTGTTAATATGGGGAAGCTGGGTTAGCGATATTTACCCAAGGGAGTCTGGTCAGGCACGCCTCCTTTGCATCTCATTAGCGATGCGATGGGAGGCGTGCTGACAAGGGGCGCTAAGCAAGGATACACGCGCTAGTGTGCCCTTGTTGATAATGCGATCATATTATCGCCGCTTTTCGCCCGAAAACGGGCTCTAAAGCGGCGATAATATTATCGCTGCACCTTGTTAATATGCCCCATTGTCCTCAGCGCAAAGACGCTAAGGCACTTAGGGGCATATTAACAACGAGGCGATAAGCAATTATCGCCGCTTTAGCGTCCGTTTTCGGACGGAAAGCGGCGATAATTCTATCGCCTAATCAGCAAGGTCACGCTATCGCGTGAATCCTTGCACTATCGCCCTTTCCCCCAACGCCCATCCTTGCATCTCTAATGAGATGCAAAGTGGGCGTTACTGGCGTACCCGGATGGGCTACGTTGCAAATATCGCCGATGTTCACATTGCGATATTTACAAGGCAGCCCACGGGATTATAGCAGACGTTAGATTTTGGCGAAAACGGCCGTTTCGCCAAAATCTAACGTCTGCTATAATCCTGACTTACCTATGTTAGGCATAGGAGGTGGATTCTGCTGATACGACCACAGGGTCGTATCAGCAAGTTATACGCCCTTTGCAGGGAACATCGCTGGAAAACCAGCGATGTTCCCTGCAAAGGGCGATCTTCGCTATCTCTGGAATTTTTATCGCCCTGGAGTAACGCGTTGTTAATAGCGCGCTACCAGGCGATAAATGCCAGAGATAGCCTGCGATAATATAATTATCGCTAAGCACTGCCAGCGATAATTATCGCTGGCCGTTGTTAATATGCTCCATAGATTGTTCTGTCTTGTGCACTGTGGGATCTTATTTTCAATCAGTTTCGTCTCTCCATGGGTCTTAGGTGGGAATTGAGTGATTGCACGAAAAAGGTGGCAAGGACATAGAGGCTGGATTCATCTTCTATCCAACAATGATTTCGCACAGTTTTACTGTGGAACATTTTTGCAAGCAGGCCCTAAGTAACGAAGGGATAGAAAGAGTGGAGGATGTATTGGCCTGCGTTAAGTTATAGTTTGTGTGACATGCTATTGTGCAGAATTCTAAGAAAAAAAAAAAATTATTAATCAGTCTCATTAAATAGTACCATATTACATATGGAAATTCTTAGCAATGAAAAAGCGTGAGACTCATTTATAATAGTAAATGCCTGGCAGATGAATTACAGAAGATACACATTGTTTAGGAGGAAGAAAACAAGCGAGTCAAATTTCTGGCTTGGCACTGTAAACAATAGGCAGCAAATAATACAGTGTTAGGAACTATGGAACTGCCGAAAGCCACTGGGGAAATTAAGACTTTTTTAATTTAATTTATAGTTGTACAAAAACTATATACAACGCCTATTTCATAATTAGAGCACAGACTTGCTGTCTCCTGATATGCTGTTGTCCTTGATCATTGAAGGTGCTGAGAGTCTAGTTTACCTTCCAAGAATTGCAAGTTTGTTCAGAATTCATTTCCATCTGAAAAAAAAGATCAATCAAGTACTGAAAACGGGTGCTTGACATGCATGTTGGGTAAGTACGGCAGAGATAGGTTGTAGCTTCTTTATTGAAGAAAGACGGAGTAAAGTCACCAGTAAGCTCCCAACTCCCGAACTCACCCCCAACATTCCCATATTTCAAAGCACAACAATAACCGCGTGCTGCCTAATGTGGTTCTGGTGTCAGCGCGTGGTTAAAGGATTAAAGATAAACACAACACATCTTCCCCTTTTACACAATAATCCACATGTACAATACATGAATATTGCTAACATATCATAAAATGACTTACTAGTTGGCCACTAGGAAGGTACTACCAAATACACCTCAGCTCCAACAGATACAATTTCTAAATACATAACTATTCAACATAGTCTCTCAAATATGCTGGACGTTTGATATCTCTCTTGGACCTGACAACAGGTTGCTCTTCACCACCGTCAACCACTTCCCTACTCACGCTAGATGTTCTGTCCACTTCCACACTACCATCAACTCCACTCTCCTCTCTATATATTTATTATTTAATCTTAAAAGGAGCACAGCTACCAAAAGGTTTCCCGGCGCCGCCAGACAGGGAAAAGAAGAGAAGGCAGTTTATTGGTTAAACAACCAGGTTATTAAGTGTTTGCGAGCAATTTATTGGTTAAACAACCAGGTTTTTAAGTGCTTGCGAAAATTACTGAAAACAGTTTCGTTCCTAAGAGGTGGAGGGAGAGAGTTTCACAGTAGAGGACCCAGGTAAGAGAAGGACCGCCCGCCCGTTCGTGACAGTCTGATCTTAGGAACTGAGAATTTAGCCTGAGTAGAAGAGCGAAGAGAGTGTGATGGTATATAAGGATGGACGATGGCCTTTAAGTACTGAGGGGCACTACCAGACTTGACCTTGAACATATAGCTCAGGGCTTTGAATTTCACACGATTCTCAACCCTGAGCCAATGAAGATCACGGAGAGAGCTTGAAACAGAGGTCATTCTAGGGGTCTGACAGAGCAATCTGGCCGCTGCGTTCTGCACCACTTGCAATCTGCGTATCACATCCTTATTGGCACCTAGATACAGGATGTTGCCGTAATCCAGTCTACCCCCTATCTATACCTATAATCCAACAGGTGCACCGACATTCTCGCAGTCCTGGGTGTGCCTTTAACAGTCCTTCCGAGGACAACACTTTAAGTGAAGGTTTATTATCACATCTCACCTCCACTTCATACAGCCACACAAAACGTCTGAAATGCTCCAAACTCCAAACAATGGCCAGCGCTTCTTTCTCTATGACAGGGTACCACTCCTCAGCCACTGACAAGGCCCTTGTTGCAAATCCCACAGTGTGCTCACTCCCTCCAGACTCATTCTGATAAAGTACAGCACCAATCCTTTTGTTGCTCGCATCTGTGGTCAAAATGCAATTCAATTTGGGGTCAAGACCCTGCAAACTCCTGGCTGTACAGATGCCATCTTTAATTTTTGGGAAATCAGATTGCAAAATATCAGACCAGATGAATTCGACCTTGTTTTATAGAGGTTGCCATAAGCTGTAAGTCATCTCCGAAAAACACTTTACAAATTTAGCATAGAACTCCACCAATCCCAGGAAGAATTGCAAATCATCCTTATTAGTAGGTGCTGGGGCCTCCCTGACAGCGCTAAGGAGACTTTTCTTAGTTTTAATACCTTCCGATGTGAACTCATGCCCTAGATAGTCTAATCCTTTTACACACAATCTGCAGTCATGTTGGCACCCTCTTTTCCCATGAAAAATAAAGTCGCCACCTTGTTTCTTTTCTGAACGACTTATCCATACGTTTTTAAAAGGCCACTGAAGCGAGACCAAATGGCATGCTTAGAAAATGATAATATCCTTTGGGGGGGGTCATAAACATGGTTAGAGACTTACAATTCTCTTGAAGCTTCATTTGGTGGGGAGGACAAATTAATTGAAGAAAACCACTCCGTGCCTTTTGTCACCATCAATAACAAATTTTAGGCAATGGAAATCTCTCAATCACAATGTTGCTGGTGATATACCTGAGATCCACACACAAGTGGATCTTCCCATTGGCACATCTGGCTACCACCAATGGGGCAATCCAATCAGAAGCCGCTATTGGTTCAATTACCCCTGCTAGGAGTAGCTTCTCAATTTTGTTATTGAATTCTTCCCTTAAAATCCACAGAATCTCCTTGACCTTTTGCACCTTGGGGATAGCATCTTCTTTTAGCAATATCCTGTGCTAAAACCCTTTAAGTGTACCAATCTTCCCCGTAAACACAACCGGTTACAATTCTTTGTAAGCTAACCCATTATGCTCCTCCCCCCAATAACTAACACTTGTTCATCACTGTTGGGGTCCAAATTAGGGGTTAGGGGCCTCTGGTCAATCTAACCACGGTCCGAAGGCACCTCCACTGCCACATAAATCTGGCACATTGCTTTTCTCCCTTTAAATTCAACTGACAACCTCCTAAATCCAGTCATACAAATGGGGTCTCCTGTAAAACATTCAGGGGCTACATCAGGTTCAGATAATGAGTTTTCTAAAACTCCTGCAACTTCTCCCTCCATACTCCTTTATCCACAGTTGTGTAAGGAGAGCCAGAGTCCACCATAATCGAAATTTCCACCCGACCTATATTCATGTTGCATACTGGCTTTGACCTAGAGTGTTTACGAAGGAGAATGACATCATCACAATTACACTGTTCTTTAATACCAAGTACACAATCACTGTCCTTATGGGTTGTTTCTGAATCAGACACATTTGGCAAAATGCCCCTTAATACCACATTCCATGCATTTTTGGTCTCATGCAGGACACTTTTTACTGTAAGCCAAGTGGTCCTTACTCCCACACCTATAGCAATGCCTCTCCTTATTTTTACTAACACTTTTCTTACTATCCTCCTGATCCTTGGATTTGTCCCTCTTGACCTTCTGCTTCACCTTACAGACCACCTCCTTAGATTGCTCCTTAGAAGTTGCCCCAGCCACCTTAACACATTTATTAGAAATTTCTGCTTTTTTAACTACTGTAATCACCTCCACTAAACAAGCTTCCTGATATATTCATAACCTCTCTTGAATATGCTTGTTATTAACATACGTAATGATCTGACCACGTATGAGCTCGTCATGCAAAACACCAAATCTACATGTAAGAGCTGAAACAAAGTCCTCCACAGGCTCTACTTTTTCTGCTTTCTCTTGAAAAAATTATGCCTGTCAAACACAATACACACTGATGTTGAGTAGTATTTATCCATGTCTTCTAATACATGTTGAAAAAACATTGGAGTCGCTAGAACTACAAGGATTTTTCACCATAGCATTGTATAGAATGAGCTCCTGAGGACCCAAGGAGTGCAAGAGTATTTTCTTTTTCTTTAACTGTTGGCATCAATATAATTAAGAAAATACTCTTTCCACTGATGTCACTTCATGAGTTGTTCACCTGCAGAAGTTAAAAATGGTTGAGGTGGTGTCAAAGAGAAAGCATGAGAAGTACACATATTTAAACTATTGCCTCCCACTATTCACATAGCAAATATAGTTATTTATCTATATGTTGCATATGAAAGACAGATCCAGATAACTACACTCCCAATGCCCACAACGTAAGGAGATCCTCTTGAACACTGAAAGGCTCTGCACACCACCATCTACACAAAGAACACACCAAGCATTTCCAAGGGTTGGTCAAAAAGCACAGTCAAAAGCCATATAAGTAGTTGTGTAGGCAAGAATTCCCATATACAAAAGATTGTTCAAAATTTCTCACTGCCGGTGACCTGACCTTTTTATTTTTTAAACACTGCGCTTCTTAAAAGCTCCTTGGAAATCCCCACAAGTGCACTGACTATTCATGCGAGTGAGTGCTTGTATTCCCCAGTGGCTCTGGATTCCAGTGTCCATGCTCAGATCAGCGCACTCCAATGCACTTCCACAGACCACCAAAAAAATATGGCGGTCACCTTGCGTGCCTAACTTAACTCGCATAGCATAAGGCAGTGTCACTGGTAGCTTAGCAAACCACGTCCCGTGCAGTTGCCTTCCGTGACCATGACGCGCACGTACTCTGAGGGCCTCTTTAAAGCCTCTAGGGTGTAGATGTGTGCCGTGTCGACCTCCTGTCAGTGCCCAAAGTCTCCACAATGCCTGCAATGTCACACACAGTCCCCCTCTGGCAGCAACCACTCCTTCTCCGCCGGTTCCACTAAAATGCACCTGACCACAAAAACGTTGGAAACAGACTATCAGCTCGTCACCAATCTAGTTAGGTAGGTACATCACTGGAGCAGAGAAAGGTTGTAGATTCTTTATTGAAGAAAGACGTAGTAAAGGCCGACACATCTTTTCATCTTGAAGTAACCAGTAAACTCCCAACTCCCGAACTCACCCCCAACTTTCCCTTATATCAAAGCTCAACAATAACCATGTGCTGCCTAGCATGGTACTGGTGTCAGCACGTGGTTAAAGGATTAAAGATAAACACAACAATGCACCATTCAGAAATTGAATATTGGTGGTTTTCTCAAATCCGAATAGCATGGAGATAGCTCTCTATCTGGTCGCCCACTTACACTATTGAACACAGACTACAAAATGATTTTCAAAGTTCTGGTGGCAAGAGGAGCATGGTTTATTTCATGGTAAATAACTCCTGAACAGACTGCATTGATACAGGACAGATAGAGGCATAGCAATAGCTATATATAATTAGCTGCAATTATCATCTTAGTCCAAGGAGACTAACACTGTTGCAGTACATTTTATGGTGCCACTGTGTGTGTCATTAGATATAATTTGAATTTTGTATAGTAGTGGTTAATCTACAAAATCTCAATACTACTGAAAATTGGGCTATTCCTATATCATCAGGGTATTGCGAATACTCCTGATCATATCAAGAGAGTATTGGTCACAATGTAAACTCAACCTTAAGAAGACAACGATAATAATCCTTCATGCCCCCAACCAAGTTTGGCCTATGACACAGATGATTCCTGGCAATATGCCAAGGTAACTATATGTATGTATGCCTTTCTGCTGAGCATTCTGCATTTGAGAAATTCTAGGAAATTAGGTTACTGGTTGAGGGGGGGACATCTACTCAAGCAGCAACCACAATATCTGTCAAGATGAAACACAAGTAAACCTCAAATTAACCTGTGCTTAATCCTCTGGTAGCTTGGCACAAAAGCAGTCAGGCTTAACTTAGAGGCACATTGTAAAGTATTTATGCAGCCTTTCAAACAGTAATAAAATGAAGACACAAGAAAAGTCTCATGTCAATTTTGAAAAATAAAGTAAAATTTAATTAATTATTTGAGACCAAACCAACAAGAATCTAATCAGTAGAACCAGAGATATGCAATTTTAAAGATTTAAGAGAAAACAGTGGCTAGAAGCACAAAGTGCCATCTGTGGTTATCTGGTCATGCCGGAATGGGACAAGGTCACAAGTTCAGGCTGACCTCCATGGAGCATGGCTAGATACAGGGACAAAGTTGGGCTTGCTGCACAAAGTACCTTAAATTCTGGTTTGTGGAGCACTGTGAGATCACGCGTCGAGGATGCGTCATGCAGGCCTGCAATGCAGTGTCCTGCATTGCCGTAGAGGATGCCATTAATAGGAGGCTTGCGATGCAAAGGCCTGGAACAAGGATGCGTCGCGGCTCTCAACTATTAATAATAATTAATATTGCATGTCATCTTTTACATTGGGATAATTGTTTATCCATATTTTATGTAACTTAGGAATCTTTAAACTTCTTCCAATGTGCCACTGTTCGTCTTGTCCTTCCCCTACGTTTTGGAGTAAACCAGCTGTTTTCCATCCTGCTTTTTGCCCTCATATATGATGCCTTATTATTATTAGAGGATCCAAACCTTACTAAATGGATAAATGGTACCCACTTATCATTCACTACAGTGAACAAAAATACTTTCATGTAGGTTATGGGTACTCTTATTATGAATGGAGTTCTCACTGCCTCTTTTGATTTTACACTTTATATAAGATGGAATGGAGGACTGGGTCCACATTAAACATTTGGAAATTGCTGCCCTACTCCAATCTCCAAAACGCTCATAGCAGAACACTTCTCTGACCTTCAGGCCTCCAGGCTAAAACAGACTTTCATTACAAAGTGATCACTTTCAGCTTTATGAATGAGTTCACAAGAGTTTACTATTGAAAAAAATCCCATGAGTCACATGAGTCTGAGCAACTCCATGTACGTATTGATAAGGGTGTTGGATCAGAAGGAATGCCATGTTGGCCCTAAGTGATCTATATGATAGTACCTCCAACTTGTCAAGGATCCTCTGCTCACTCCACAAATTTATTATTCTAATTTACAAAGAAGGATAACATCTCTGTTTTTCTCCTCAAGACATTTAAAATATAACATTCAGCACTTGTATGATAGAATGAGTCACACAAATCATTAAAATTAGTGCTAAGAATATTTACAGGCAAAAGATGATTCAATTGTAAAGAATGTATACCAATACAATTGATGTTTTTACCAAGCGTACTTTACCATGCATCCACATAGGATAACATTGATGTCTCCTTTACCAAGCATACATTTACTATGAGTGTTTACCACTCACTTCTATACCTCACCATTTATTTTATTAAATATTAATGTTTTAAACTTTTTAAAAAGAGTAGTAATTATCTGTAAGAAATTGGGTAATTAGTTGTGCAGGGTGTGTGTTTAATAGGTCCACAATTGTCTCCTTACTGGAAACCAAGCATCCCATTGTAGCACTGGACTCTCTCAGGGTAGCGAAGCAGAGCAGTCCAAGGCATACTCAGGGAAGTGGTGTGGGCTAGCACACATTACTAAATACTGCACATTAAATTACAAATTTGTACAACAGGTAGGTGGAAATAACTTTTGTGACAAATTGAAATCACATGTCACCCCTCGTGGGTCATTACCCCCATAATCACTATACCCTCCTCACCTATACTAGATGCAAAATCACATTTTAGGGGTGTGTAATTGTGAATAAAATAGGACTATTGTCTGTGTAAAAGATCACCACATTAAAATAACAATAACCGCATTCTAAAAGTCACCCTCAGATCATATTTGGATTCAATCATTGCTAATAAAAGCAATGGAATGATTACCAAAAATCACTGTAAAGCATTGAAAATCAATATATCGTGTCGGAGACTTTGTTCTCAACATGCAGGCCACATAAAATACAGCAACAGGGCCAAACTCTGGGGGTCTCCACACTTCCAAGCTGTAGAGCAAAAGCTCCAGTCTAAGAAATGTTTTAAAACAACCAGTCCCTTTCCTGGAGGTTAAAATTTCTTTTCAACTGCCATTAGGTAAAGAAACTCTTCTCTAGACGAGGTGTAATCCTTTGTTGAAGCAGGTTTAGAGACTTAAAAAAAGAAAATAGTGTAAAAAATAGTTGTGACAATGGTCAATACTTTATCTTCTCAAAAATAACTACAAGTCAAACAACTTTAAATAGAATCCACAGCTATATGTATTCCTATCTTCTAGATCAAAACCACCACATCATTTAATCTGAAAAGGAACCCAACCAGCTGAGCAGAACAACATTCTCAAGAAACACCAACAGTCAAAGCCAAAAAGGTAAGTAAATTAGCATTTACAGTTTTATCACCTAGCAACCAATTTTAATTTTCAAAACAGAAAAATAATAACCTTTTGATTTCATTTCTCTAAGCAGAAATCAAAATATTAACTTTTTAACATTGCTTTAGGACAGCTTTTAAAAAGAAACAGCATGTTCTTTCTTTCTATAGGATGAAATAGAAAATAGCAAAACAATTAATATTTTTTCCAAGAACATAATATATTAATTTTTTACACCTTTCAGATAATCAACACATAGAAAATGTACATCAGGCAGAATATGTCAAATTTAAAAGAGGAAAAAGACAGCTTTATTGTAAGGAGTGATTTTCTGAGCACAGGGGTCACTGAAGATGTGTGAACTACTTCTCAACCCATTGCAAAAGCAGAGTTGTTACTCTTGCCTGGTGATATTGTTGCAAGAACAGAGCCTAACCATGTTGCCTCAGCAACTGAATTGTACGCAAGAGAAACCATCCCTTTTTATACATAGAAGTCATCCCTGGGTAGGGCTGGACAGCCCAGAGGGCGGGGTGCAGTGTATAAAAATGGTAGGATATGTACTTTTAAGTTCTACATGTCCTGGTAGTGAAAAACTCTTAAATTTGTTTTTCACTACTGCAAGGCCTATCTCTCCCATTGGATAACAATGAAGTTACCTTATTTCATTTATTAACTGTAATTTCCAAAAGGGAAGTGATCCCTGTTCATGTTTGGTGTCTTTGGGATTGGTGTGAAAATACCTATTTAGTGGTGAAATCGGATTTTTTATCACAATTTTAAAAATGCCACTTTTAAAAAGTTAGCATTTTTCTGCCCTTATCGTTTTATGCCTAGAACCTGGCCTCAGTCACATGATTGTGTTTAACTGGCAGTTAGACTTTGTGAATTCCTCCCAGAGAGTCACACAATAGAGGGTTCAGGTGAGCCTGAGTGTGCCATCTGCTGGCAGGATGGGGAAGGGGCTGAGCTCAGCCTCACATACACATGAATAGCATGTGCTCTGCCTTCACACAAAGGGCTTAATGACCCTGCATTGTCACTTCAGCCAGCTTAGAGACAGGGTAGGGGAGGCAGGAAATTCCATACTCTACCAGGAAGGACTGCTGTGCTGCTGAAGATCTGCCACTCTGCTGGACTCCTGATTTGATGTGCTGACCTGTTGCATGCTGTCCTCCTGTCTGGGTAAGAAGGACTGGTCCTGCATCTCTTGAACCCGGAACCCTGAGTGACTCCAAGGGCTGACCTCCTGATCTGAAGCCTCAGGAACATAACAGGCTTCTAACAATCTTGCTCCTGTACTTGGACTCTGACATGTCTGAGTCTACCCTGCAAAGGGGTGCCACCCCAGTCGTGGACCCTTGGAATTGGGCTTAAGGTGCTCTTCCAGCCTTTGGATCCAGTGGAACCAACACACCTCTTATGCTGTGCGGCGCAAACCTGAGCAGAACAGATGCATCGCTGCTGATTCGTGGATTGAACTTGTCGCAAAAACCTGCAACACAAGAGAGAATGGACACAGACAATGCCTGAATGTGTGCTGCATCTGACATGCTCCAGTGGAGGGGCAAAGGGCGGGGCCTATGGACAAGCAAATGAAACGCTTCTGATCATGGGGAAAGGGGGCAGACAAGAAAAGGAAATGCTTGAGTTCTGGGGGTGCATAGTCATGACATTTTTACCCACTTTCGGTTCACGTTTTGATTGATGGTTGCTACAGTCGGTAGAATGAAGAACCTGGATGTATAGGATCTGCTGGCGGGAAGAAAGGCAAATGCACAAAACCTCCCACTAATTCAGGAGGTTTGGCATGTAGGATCCCTGCCATATCGGCAGGTGCCCTCAGTGATTGTTTAGTGTTTCTTACTGAAAATAAAACGTGCAATTATTTAATAAAAGTTTGACAACAATGTCATGCACGACCTTTAAAGAGGCTCTGCCCGAGTTTATTTTAGCAATGGAGCGGTTCATTGTGCATGCTTCAAACAAAGCATACACGTATGTTCAACATGAGCAGGGAACAAAGAAAATAGTTCCATGACAAAACACTCAACACACCGGGCGAAAGTTAACAGAAGGTAGGCGTTGCTCTCTGGGGGTAACAAGCAACAAAAGGGAGGAACTAAAAAGACATATTAGCCAACAGAATGGAAGACTTTTTACACGACAATCAAAGTGACCAATAAAAAGCCAATGGGTGGGCTGAAAAAACCATAGAGTGATTACTGCATGTCTTGGAGAGACAGCACATGTGCTGTCCAGCCTAAAAAAAGATAGACAGATCAATTAATAGTACCATATAAATTAGTTCTTGGTTGATTCCAGGCAATCATGCTCCCTCTTTACTGGAATTAAATGAGGCAACGGTTGCCGGCCAATCGATGCTCTCAAATAATTTGTTAGATATTCACTGATGACTTGCCCATAAACATACGTATATTATTTTGTTAATGATCTTAAAATCTGCCACTTATTTTCAGAATATGCTATGAAAAACTTAACAATCCCTGTGTCACATCCCAAAAATGTATGCAACCTGCATAGTCCCACATCCCACTCTTCCACATTGTGCGCAGCGCTTAATTGCTAGGTAAGCTGGCTCTATTTATCACAAAAAA
Organism: Calotriton arnoldi; assembly: GCA_963921515.1. Taxonomy (NCBI): domain Eukaryota; kingdom Metazoa; phylum Chordata; class Amphibia; order Caudata; family Salamandridae; genus Calotriton; species Calotriton arnoldi. The sequence goes on from CAWUFW010006874.1 coordinate 678,962, forward strand.
ACAACCAAACTATAATACTAAAAAATATGTCTTAAAAGTAACACATTGGTAGGCATTGCAGTCAATAGCCCGTAACAATTTCTAGAAGTATGCAAGATTTAATCTGATATTTAAAAATTTCAGTTACTTAATTTCTTAAACACAAATGAGAATTCTGTTAGAAAATCTGATAAATAGGGCGTTTTCAGACAGAATAAGAACTCTCCATACGGCTTGAGGGAAGTGTTAGGCTAGTTTAACCTCAATAATTATGTAAATCACCAAATAATTGCAAAGAAATAGAGAATGGATGCTATTATAATAATACTGGTGTAATAAACAATTTGAATACTCACAACTGCTTCTTATGAAATGTAAAAATTGTAAGAGTGTCTAGGCGCCCCTGGAGGAATATTCTTATGCTAAGAAAAAGGATACAGAATTGTCAGAGACAAAAAACATAATGCATCTAAAATTCTACAAGAAATCTAGATAGACGTGTACATGGATAATCTGCTTAATCATGCAGAGTTGGAAGAAATAGGCAAATGGGAACTAAAACAGAGTTACTTGATTGGAGAATTTTAAGAGTGAATAAAATCAAACTACAGGTTGCTCCCCAGGACACGTCAGCCAGAAACAAAGCTGGCATGAAGGTGATGATCTAAAATGGAGAACGAGCTCTGTCTTTAACCCATTCAACTTTAATTGGTTTTTGCACACCCATGATTCTACCATCTGTAGCCAGTCATACAAATTACAAGCAATCTGATTCAGGTCTTCAGAAGCCTTAAAGTTAATTTGAGTGTCACCAGCATACATTTTTTTTTCCAAACAGCTATTATTAGTTTCCACATGATCACTTGCATCAATTACAAACATTTACCTTTTGTATTTTGCGATTGTCATTTTTAAACATCTCAGTGCAAGTAGTACATTGTCAATATGCGAATTAACTCTATTGCCGTGTTTTGTGCACACATACAATACGTTTCTTTAATTTCGGACGTCTTCTTTGAAAATGAATTTGCCAACTAACAACAGTTACCCCCCCTCCTCCCTCCCTCGTTCTGGCCCATCGTGTCCACAGTCAGGTTTGGTGGTGCATCGTAAGCTGTCGTGGAATATGTGCTTAATGCCTGCGATCGCGCATCAGGACTAGTCGCGCCTTTAGAACCTAGGGTGCTGTGTCCGAACCATATGATCTATTATGTAGATGGGGTACTAAGTAGTGGATCCGGGTCTATACCTCTGAAGCCTTCTAAAATAACATCCCATTCCATGGATATCGGGTTTTTACGCAGCCCCTGGGCCTCCTCCCGTCTAAGAGCTGCGCTTTCGGCACCGCACCATCGTACTACCTCACCATGCCAAGTGTAGAACGCAGGGGGTCTCACAGATTTCCACCTCATAGTTATGGACCGTTTTGCTAGTATGAGAGCAAGGTCTAGAAATCGTAGTTGAACTTTCTGTGGGCCTGTGCACTTGCGTAAACCTAGAAGACATTCCTCGATAGTGTCCTTAACATGCAAGTGTGTGGTTTCCGCTATAGCGCGATGGACCTCCTCCCAAAACCCTCTGAGGCGTGGACAGGACCATAGCATGTGAATGAGATCTGCCTCCTCTAATTTACAGCGGGGACAATAATGCTGTGTGTTTGGGAACATCCTCTGCAATCGGCGTGGTGTTAGGTAGGATCTGTGGAGGGCCATGCATTGTATAAATTTAAATTTAGCATTTCGAGTCACATGTTTAGGATGTTCTAGGATAACGGCCCATTCCTTGTCGGACAGTTGCCGCCCTAGCTCTTTTGACCATTTGGTTCGTATATCAGTGAGGGGCTCCGCTGCATGGACCCGGATACCAGCATATAACCATTTAATGAGGTGGCGCCCCTCACCCATGTAGTACAGTGAGCGGACTAATTCGTGTGTCATGGGTTCCTCCCGCTGAGGGGCCCAGTGTTTCCTTACATAGTGTCATGGCATGTGTCAGGTATAAGTGATGCGGTGCTCCTGTTACCCGTGTAAAGTTTTCGTGATCTAATAGGGCCTTATTGCAAAACAGTGCTCCCACCGTCCCGATCCCTTCATCAGTCCAGGCCTGTAGCCTACGCTGCGTGAGCCTTCCACTGGGTAGTGGTATCCCTAACAGTGGGATGTTATCAGCATATGGGAGGCAGCGGGACGTGTATTGTAGCGCTTTTTTCCAGCACTGTAGCGCTGTTCTCAGCAGGGGTGGTGCGTTCAGGGGAATTTTGCACTTTGGTAGTAATAGTGTATGTATAGTTCCTTGATGTATATTTTGTACTGTGTATCCTAATTCCTGCAGGTTACGACCCGCGGTCCAGTCCAGTAGGACAGCCACTGCAACTGGCTCGTGTAGTAGTATGCTCTGAAGTCCAGCACCCCCGGCCCCCTTTATGTGATTCTAGCTGCAATTTTTTAAGGCTCACCCTTCGCCGTCCGGATCCCCATACCAGGTCTAGGAGTAGGGTGTCCAGAGTTCGGAAAGTGGATGGTGGGACTAGTATTGGCAGGGTGGTGAAATAATATAATAGGCGAGGGAGGACCACCATTGTAGACACTGCCACCCGGCCCATTACTGATAGAGGTAACGATGTCCAGAAGGCTACTTTTGATCGCACCGCCCGCAGCGCCCTTGCGAGATTACCATAGTGCATATCTACTTAGGACCTATATATCTGTATGCCTAAGTACTTAAACGTGTGTTGTGCCACCGGTAGTATGTACGATCCAAAGCTGACCTCATCTGGGCGGGCATCTTCCCGAAAAAAGAAGGCATTCGATTTTGTCTCATTGATGGCTAGCCCCGATACATGTTCAAATCTGGAGAAAATACTAGGGAGTGGTTCCAATTCACCTGTGAGGTCCTGCGCATAAATAATTATGTTGTCTGCGTAAGCTGATATCAGGTGTGTTATATTATCTAATGGTATGCCCAGCTGGCCAGCCTCCTGGCGCAATCTAAGTGCCAGCGGTTCTATCGCCAGCACGAATAATAGTGGGGACAAGGGGCATCCCTGCCTCGTACCTCTGTATATCAAATATTCTTGCAATATGTGCCCTCCGGTACATGCTCTTGCAGTAGGGGCCTCGTATAGTAGCCAAATCCATTGGAGGTATTCAGGAGGCAACCCAAACTTCTCTATGGCCTTAAACATGTATTCCCATGTAATGGTATCAAATGCCTGCCGGAGGTCCAGTGCAATACAGCCGGCATTTACGTAGTTCCTGGGGGTTGTTGCCATTATGTGGTGCAGCCGCCTGATGTTCAATGACGTGCTGCGCGCCGGTAGGAATCCACATTGGTCCCTATGTATTAGCTTATTGAGGTGGGGAAGAAGTCTACTAGCTAGGCCTTTACTTAGAATTTTATATTCTGTTGCCAAAAGTGATAATGGGCGATAGCCCGCCAGGTCTGACTTGTCCCTTCCTGGTTTGGGGTGTGAGACCACTAGCGCCTGCATGGTGGTGTGTGGAAGGGAAGGTGCCCCAGTTCCAATGCCCTATTGTAGAGCTCCTCTTATTTGGGGATTAATGCCTCAGAGTATGTGTCAAAAAACTCAACCGGCAGCCCATCCAGGCCCGGTGCTTTGTTTCGTGGGAGCCCTTTTATAGCAGCTTTTATTTCGGCTCTCATGATTGGGCCACTCAGACTTTTTTGTGCATCTGTAGTAAGCTGGGGGTATGGCAGGTCCTCCAGGAATGCGTCTGAGTGTGGTATCTATTTGGGGGGGCTTACTGTATAAAGTGCTATAGTATGTGCAGAAGGCTTCATTTATGTCCCGTTGGGAGTGAACCATGCTGCCCCCTGGCACATTAATGCTGCATATTACATTGGTCGGTGGTTCGTCCCGCAGTATTTTGGCTAGAAGTGTCCCTGATTAATCAGCGTCAGTATGCTTCAACTGGGTATATGCCCTGTAATCGATAACCCTAAGGGATTCTAGTATCTCAGCGTGCTGTATTCACAGCTCCTGTAATGGAGCCTGCTTGGTGAGGTCGGTCGCCGCTTCCTGTTCTAGCACGCTCATTTTGTTCTCCACCCCAACTAAAGTTTTGTGTATCTCCTGTCTTGCGCCCATCGTGGCGCTAATCGCCGTGCCCCTTATGACTACTTTAAGCGCGTCCCATTCAACTAGTATCGAGGAAGCAGTGTTCCCATTTTCTGCAAAGTAGTTTACAACAGCGGTAGATAATGCATTTCGAAAGGGAGCGTCCTCTAGCAACTGGGGCCATAGCTTCCATGTAGGAACTGGCATGGGGATTCTGCCCCACTCACTTGTGATCTCTAATGGGTTGTGATCGGAAAAGGTCTTTGCTAAGTATGTAGCATGGGTCACCTGCGCAGCGATAGTGCGGGAGCACAGTACTTTATCAATGCGTGTGTGCAATTGATGGACTGGGGAGTAAAAGGAATATTCCTTGTTTACCGAGTTCTTCATTCTCCATACATCCCCCAGCGCCCACCCATCAGCCCAGCCACAAAGGGCTTCCGCTTGTTTAACAGTAACCGCTCCATGTAAAGGGGGATATGATCTATCTAAGGATGTGCCCATAACCGCGTTACAGTCACCTCCTAATATCCATGGGTATGCCTCCCAGTCTACCAGTATCGTGTTCAATCCATTGAAAAATTTATCCTGGTCGAAATTTGGGGCATAGAAATTACCTAGCACCACCGGCGAGGCATCTAGGGTCCCACGCAGTAGTATGTATCTACCCTGTTCGTTGACACGCCTTTCTAGCTCTACTAATGGAACCCCATGCCTGATCCAAATAGTCACGCCTCTTGCAAAGGCTGAGTAGCTAGTAGAGAAAACCTGCCCTTTCCATTTCTTGCGTACTTTTCCCGCCTCCGATGCTGTAAGATGTGGTTCTTGCAGGAACACTATCTGTGCCTTGCGCCTGATCAGTTGTGCATGCACCCTATGTCGCTTTTGCACCGATCCCAGTCCCGCACATTCCAGGTAATTAAGTTATAGGAGCCGAGCATGTTTGACTGACGATAGTGTATATTTGTGGTGTCGGTGTAATTATTGAGCTCCTCGACCCATAGCTTGTCAACGCCTGTTGGCCAGAACCCCTAAACTCCCTTTGAACTGTGAATACGGGGCCCAGCCATTGAACGATGCTGGGCCAAACTGAGAACACAACTGCACAATTAGTGCTATATCTATATGGTGCATACGCATTTAGAGGGTAGTCGCTGCCACCATTCATGTTTGCTTACCCACATATATAAGCTCTGCAGGCTCTACAAAGCCCGGGAATTACATCATAATTATCACATTAACCATCATCTTTATAACCATGTAGAAAAAGGATATGATTGTCCTTGAAACCAGATGCCAATGTCGAACCACCACCGTGTCCTTGATCCGTGCGGCAGACGGGCCGCCTCACCTGGGCTGCACTAGTCCAGCAAATCGTCAGTTGTCTGAGGTGTTATCGTAGGGAACAAAGTAAGACTATTTTCAGTGTCAGAATGTACAGTACTTTCCTCCGACGAATCCGGGGCCATGCGGAGGCTATCCTCTCTGAAGGTGTTCGTGGCGGCCAGTGCCTCCTTTCTGCTGCGTTGGACCTGTTCGTGTGTGGGGCTTGGCACTTGCAATTTGTGGGCGTTTTTAACATTGCGGCATGGTCTGCGCTCTTGAATTCTTCTAGGACTGTTGGGCCGACTTTGGGACATGTTGCCAGAGTTTGATACTGGATCCATGACTTCGGTCAATTCTTCCGCCTCCTCAGGGCTGTCGAAGAAGTACGTTTTTTGCTCGTGTATGATCTTCAGACGGGCAGGGAACAAGAGAGCGTATTTGAGGTTCATGGTGCGCAGTTTCTTTTTGACTGTTTGAAAAGAGGACCTTTGGCATTGGACCGCGAGGGTGTAGTCAGGGTACAGCGATATCCGGTGGTTTTCAAACGGTATTTGCAACCGCTCCAGTGCCTTCTGAAGTAGCATATCTCGGTCTCTGTAGTTTAAAATCCGGGCTATCAGTGGTCTCGGCGGAGCACTCACCTTTGGTCTACCGGTAGGGATTCTGTGGGCTCTCTCCACACAGAAAAAAGTTGATAGTCCATCCGGAGCTATATATTCACGGAACCACTGCTCCATAAAACTGGCAGCATTGAGGCCTTCACTTCGCTCTGGAAGCCCAATGACGCGCACATTATTTCTGCGATTTCTGCCTTCTGCATCTTCGACTCTGTCCTGCAGACCACTGACTTGCCGTTGCAGTTGTTGGATCTGTGATTCATGTTCCTTGTGCTGGGGTACAATCTCTGGCAAAGTCAGTCCCTGAGATTTCAATGTGCTTGCTAGCTTGGCGTGGTCAGCCTTGAGCAATGTAAGACCTGTCGTGAGTGAACCAATTTGCTGCTCTATGGCCTTTCGGGAGTCTCTAACTTCCTGAAGTATTAAATCTAGCTTATCCAGGGGTGCCTCCGGATTTGTGGGTGGGACAGAATTAGGCGAAGTCGAGCATGTAGAGGTGTCCGAGCCGTCCGTGGGCTGCGTACCGGTGGAGGCCGCCTCCGGCAGTTTCCCTTGAGGCCGCCCCATTTCTCACTGGAGCCTGCTCCTCGAGGACAGTTAGTGATGAGCGGATGACAGCTGGGCTGTTGGTTGTGGCGCTATGGGAACTGCGTTCGCCTGCTTCAGTTATAATTGCACAGGATGCTCGATTCGTCAGTGTTCCTCTTATATGGAGCCGCGGCTCAGAAAGGTCCCCAGACCGCAACACATGACATGAGCACAGGTCTCCAATGGTGCCCGCCGGGCCCAAGGTGACATACAAGTGTCAAGGCTTTGCGCGGCTTACCCAGACTTTAAAGTGTGGCATTCAGAGTAATCCACCGAACAAATCCAGACTGGGCATTTTCCGCTGTACCGCTCTGCAGGCCTCAGGTAATGGCGCCTTATTTCAACCTCCCCCCGCCACTCAGTTCGTTTTCATATCAGGAATAGAAGTGAGCGATGGCCGATCCGGGAGCGCCGCCAATCCGCGCGGCTCCAGTCAAATCACCCGGATCACACCAAGGGGCATATTCTCAAGGAGCCATCGCCAAGTTAACAGCACTTTATCGCAGCCAAAGTTGCGATAAATTTATCACCCCATTCACAAGCTGGTGTTAACAGCCCATAACACCAGTTTACCCGCGATAGCAGCCGCAGAAAACATCGCCACAGATGACCCCCGCAACTATCGCTAATGAGATGCAGAGTAGGCGTTCCCGTGCAAAAAGCCGCGACAACACCACTGCTCAACATTCACAACGACCAGCCAAGAAGGTGTGTCAGGCACCCATCAAAGGACAGGGAGAGAGAGAAAGAGAGAGAGAGAGAAAGAAAGAGAGAGAAATAGAGAGACTGAACAAGGAGCGCAAGGCCTATCGGGCCCTTGGCTCATGCAAACATGCCAACAGCTGCGTGTGTCTCGAAATAACAGGCCTGGCATCAAAGTCAGCGCGAAGTCACATCACAATTAAGACATGCAAGCAGTAGTCAGACTCAACACCTATGGTCCATACTGTATACAAAACAATGGCGAGCAGGATATAATTACTGGGCGAGAGGATTAAAAACTCTAGCCCTGAATGAAGTTTGGGACTGACAAGTCAGCCAAAATGAATTCAAAAGGCTGGGAAAAATAAGCGCAAAAAAACTTTCCTCATTAGAAGACAAGGCAAGTCTCGCAAGTAGAAGTCACGGTTGGATGACTCTTGGATCGTACGACCAGCTGAAGCTTCAGAGTTATCTAACTCTGCCATTCACTGTACGTTACTAAACTGTGTTTTCTAAAACTAAGAATGGGAGTGATTAACTTGTCCTGCCATTTTCCCAAATGGAAAAGAGATCAAGCCCAGCAAAGTTGTCGGCTTTGTGGTAATCATAAGGAAGATATAACACACATCCTATGCCTGTGTCCAAGTTTGCTGAAGGAAAGAAGGTTCCTTTTACGGAGAGGCTGGAACACCAATGAGGTTAGATCGTGCAGAGCCGCAATACTGGCCTGCTTCGACCCACGGAACACTAACTTAAACTGCGCGCTAGTAAGGTTTATGGAATGTGCTGCAAAAAAACTAGCGGAGGGGAGCCGCAATTAGCCACCTCCATCAGAAAAACAATCGGTGAATCCTCCCAGAAGGCACCGAGATAAAGGAAAAAGAACTGTCAGAGCCATCAAGCTATTTGACCAGAGGGGCTCAGCGCAAATTTTGGGTTAATTTGGGACTTAATTTTCAAATCTCGTACAAGTGCGTCCATTGTCCCAAAGGTGGGAGGTTGGGAGGTGTAAAGACAAGCGAATCCTGGGAACGGGGAGGCCCGGGGGTTTTTGCACCACAAGAACTGGGCTTCTTAATTCTTTTATCTGTCAATTTTTATTCGTGCAAATTGTAAAGGTTTTTTTTAAATCATGCAATAAAGTTTTATCAATAGTCAGACTAAAATCAGGAATGAAAGCTCCTTTGTCTCAACACACAAGGCCGAAGGCCAACCAAACCCCAGACGCTGGTCCTGAATGCAGCTGGCACACCCTGCGTGAGATACCATACCAGCCTCCGACGACTCCCACACCACGAACTGCGCTAATGAAACACCAACGTGCCCACACCCCACACACACTTGTCCCTGCACGACCTACACCTGCAAGGGATGCCCTTGACACATTGGTCAAAAGCTACCCATACGTCCAAACGTTGCACACACATACAACTCATTGCCCAGAGCTGTGGCATATCGTCCACCGAACTTCCGCTGGTCAGAGGAGTGCCGGTGCCACGAGACCAACAAACACAATGGCAGGCATTTCCGGCCACATGCACAACCCCTGTCACGTGGAACTGTACCATGCACGAATGCTGCATCTGTTGGGATCCCTGCCAATGGCAGTGTTGCGAATCAGTTTCCGTCTGAGTTTCCGTCTTGCCTACGTCACCTGCGTCCAGCCCTGGTTCCACTGTCGATAATGCACATTCGAGTGGCCCATGGAGGTCTGCCTATCCAACGCAACGGTAGCTGAATTGGATTATGACCTGACAGTGCGCCCCCTGTTGGCCCACGAACAGGAGTGTCACCTGGATAGCCGTGCATGGGATGCACTGATCCTTGGCGTATGTGCTGGCAGTTGCGCATGGGAGATTGCACAACTCCTCGTGTGCAGTGACCACATCGAGGCGCTCCCCTATTGGGCAGTGTTGCGGATTGGGGAAACGGCGTGGACTGAGCACATCTGCCCAGACCAGTTAATGGATTGGCTCACCCTGGTGTTCCTTGAAACCGACAACGACGTACTATTGGAACACATTGCACATGAAGCTGCGCTGGCATTCATGGACGAGTAACTACGTCCCTGCAGCCACATTGGATTGTCACCCACTGCACTGGTCCCAACACCTTGTAGCATCGTGGGGAATGCTCACATATCCCACCACAACAGAGGACATGTCTGCCTTCGTCTGGACTCTGAATGCATGTGCGTGGAACTACACGTGTGTACACACACCTGTGCAAGGTGATGCAGTTCCATGGTCGGAGCAGCACAGCGTCGTTTGGCAACGTTACCAAGTCGGACACACTGCTGGGGGGAGAGTACACACATGGCAATGTAGCACGATATGTGAACTTGTCGGACCCTTTCACCTGATCACTGTCAGCAGAGCAGACAGGCAGCGCAGTCGGGTGGCAGAGCACTATACAGACCCCATGGGCTGTGAGTCGTGCCCCCTCATACGGGGCAATGGGCAGACGCCAAACAACACATGACTCGTCCAGCAAGGCAAGGTGGGCTGAGACCGTTGCCATCCGTGATGATTGGTGTTCATTTTTGCCTCCCCATTTCCTGCACCTTGACATGTTCCCATGCTGCGTGTAAGTGTCTTAAGCATGTCCCTGCCTGTTGTGGCCGTTGCCTTGTCCGTACTGACATACACATGCCAATAAAGTCTATGCAACACCACTGGTGTCTAACAGTGATGAGTGTTGATTAGATTGACCACTCGTGTGCCACAATGAGCATCATCCCTACACAGGGAGGAACTGACTGACGCATGTACAATGGGGGTGGGTCCCTTTTGACAGCTCCATCTCTGTGAGCCAGACATTGTTTTGGGATAGTTGCTGGTAGACCTGTGCTCTTACGTGTCTTCAGCAATGTGAGTATGGTGTCCAACCTCTGACCATGTTGAGCAATGTTATTAATCCTAACAGAATGTGTCCACACAGATGTGTGTGAGTAGGTATGCGACGTGAAGTTCTGTTGTCACATGTGATGTAGGACACCACTTCTGGCCTGCTACCGATTTGGTCATTCATACACACAGCCCTATTCAATACATGGACTTGTGCCTACGTTGGGGGGTTGTGAGATTGTTGCTAATGTGCAATGGGGACACAGCTAGTACCCACCTTCACAGTCATCCAATTGGCCGTGTGTCTCGGGGATAAATATGCACATTGATGTCATTTACCAGGGTGTACCTTCTTGTGCAATCATTGTCCCTACATCCAGCCATACTTCCATACGTGAGTGAACATAGTCATGACACATCTGCATGATTTCGAATGTTTTATTCACATTCTGGAGAATGACGGAGAGGGAGCTGTACATGGCCATCCAAGCCCACATAACATGGAAGCCCAGTGGTGGGCCAACCAGAGTCCTTTGGGGATTGAAAAGTGATTTGGAAGAGGGGGAGTGCAGTCCGCAGCAGGATTGCTGTGTAATTGTCAAGCAGTGGAGATATGGCAGTCCGTGTCGGGGTGCGGGTGAATGTCGCAGAGTGTTCCGGGGGTCAGTGGAAGGTGTTGTCCCAGGGCATGATGCATAGGGCAGAGCCAGGCACGGCAAGCCATATGGAGGTGATGGATGCTACTGCCTCCTTCCTCACACAGTAATTACCATCCACATCTTACTCCTCTGATACTTCTTCTGTGTCGGGTGTGTCCGGTGTGTGTGGCGGTGTAATGGCTGCATCACTGTGTGCCACTGACACATCAGGGTGCGAAGGTGATGGGGCTGCATCACTGTGTGCAACTGACACATCAGGGGTCGGAGATGTGTGTGTCGAGGTTCCTGCAGCAGCCATCTGGAACAGGCTCAGTGGCAGCAATGGCAAGATGAGGATCTGCAAGGCATGGAAGATCGCAGCTACATCTCGCTGGTGTTCAGCAGTGGCAGCCATACTTCCAGCCTGCATCGGCTCCATGGTCTCCATTGTCCTCCGCATCTGTGCCAACTCTGTGCTGTCATCGCTGGAGCCTGTCTGCCTAGGCAGTTCTTGTATCTGAGTAATGGACCCAGCGATGTCAGCCAAGGATTGTTGGTGGGCATGGTGCAGACAGTGGGTGTCTGTTAGGGACTGTAGGTGCTCCCTGATGGGACTCAGGCACCCACGTATGGCATCGAGTTTGGCTGCCATGAGCTCGAAACCCAGCCGCAGCTGATCTGCCATCTTCTCCTGGCACCCTAACACACGGCATTTGAAATCCATGTGTTGGTCGTGGGGGTCCTGGGAGGCAGCCGTGGTGGTGTGTGCTTCTACACAACAGCAGCTGCTAGGTTGTTGACTTGGTAAATATACATGGTGGGGCCTCTGCCACAGCTCGAGATGGACACTGACAGAAGAATGCTGGGAGAGGAGGGTGGCTTGAATCAGGGTACTGGACCCGAATGAGCCTTGCGATGTAGGTTCACTGAAGCCAAGGCGCAAATCAGGGTCATGACTTGTTTTGTTGTTATTTGCCTTTCTGTTCTACATTTTTTCACCCTCTTTTGTTGTTCAGCTCGTGCCTAGTGCTTGGTGAAGGACACAACCATATGGTACCTGTGGTGGCAGGGGGACTGACTTGGGCCCTGTTTCTTGTTGCAAAGGCCTGTATAATGTGGTTGGAAACAGTGAAACCAATAAAGAGCTATTTATAAAAAAGAAAAAGAGAGAGAGAGAGTGTTGGTGACAACACAGAGCCCTGATGGACTCTACCAACTAATTGTCTTGCTCCATACTACTGATAACGTGAAGGGGATAGTCTAGCACTAACTTGTTGGACAGGAAATTATTGATGTAGCAGAAATCTCATTTCATTCGTAGGGTTTTATCATAATCATCTGTAGAAGCTCAACCCCATATAATCTTGTGTTAGGAAACTTGAGGTGTTAATTGTATTAATGTAATTACGTGATATGTTTTAGATTACTGACAAGTAGTATGGAAGAAATAACATAGGAAATGGATGTAACTAGCTGAGAAAGTTAACATGAAGAATTCCTGTTGTGCAATTCACAGGACACATATACTAAATGTGTTTAACAATGTTATTCCTATAATATGTAGACATATTCCTTTAAAATGCAATTGAGTTATGTCAACCTGTAGTGTTTTAGATTATGTGTTCTTATGTTAGCTAAATTGTAGGCCTGAAATACAAGTCCCTGAAAAGTCGCGCATTAGAACTAATGTTCTGAATTTCATGTGCGTTGTAGAATCTGTTCTTTCTCACATTTGCAGTGCAGTGGAAAAGGTATTTCATTAGGGAAAAATAATGTCTTTGTTTAGGAGATGGGAAAGGAAAAAAGAAGTTATTGTTACATGGTTCGAAGGTGATACATGCGGAGACGGATTCACATGGGAGAAGGCCTGAGAACCAAGGACAAAAAGTTGTAAGGTTCATACATGAAGAACATCGTGGAAGGTTTCCTATGACTGTCTATTCTGAACCAAGATGTACGCTGTGCATTGTTGGAGAGCTACGTTTAAATAATTGGTGTTTGGAGTTAGGGAAAGCAGCTAATTTCTTCCTTGCCTTGGGAGGGAGAACATCTTTGAACGAGCTCTTACTTCTATGATAGTGGCTTTATGCTGCTTGACCCATCTGATGGTGGAAAGACTTCTTAGGAAGACTCCTCGCACTGACACCTTTTCTATCCTTTACCCAGGGGATGCTATGTAGGGATGTAACTTTAGCGATAGAGTAGGGAGAGAATTATTGATTTTTACTCACCAACCTTCAATGCAGGGGAACTTGGACTCATACTTTCTGATTCTTTGTATCCTACTTCTAGAACTAATAGTTTTGCTTATGTTAAATCATTTTAACAGGATACGTAGATTTTGCTTCATGCTAATTCCTTTGTATTTCTATACCCTCATGTTGAGGTGTCTCTATGTTATTTTTGGCTTTGCAATAAATTAACTAACCTTATGTAGTGGTCCGTGAGTTATTATGTATCCAAAAGAGTTAATGGCTAATTGGTTGTGAATTAACAAGTTTTCCTCCCCTTTACTCTTTCATGCGGCGAAAAAGAACCATCGAATTGTGTCTCTTGAACAAGTCTAGAACTAATGGGCCTGGCCCTTTCAGGTGGTAGCAGAGTAGGATGGTTCGCACATGAAGTAAGGGGAGAATCTAAAAGTGATCTAGTTTAGGTGAGACGTAGAACCCCAAAGCCCCGACCTAGAGCCCAATGATCGAGAATGGAAGGCGACGGAATCTGGCAGAGACCGACGGTGTTTGATGGTGCGGCGAGATCAGCGGCGGAAGGAGGAGTGAGTATTAACAGGGTGTATGTATAGTGTTAGATTGCGGGAATGGTTTGATTGTGTGATGTCTTGCGGAGTTGGAGTGCGAGTCGAGTGAATGTGGTTTTGGGACGGACGTGGTCCAAGGATTGAGATTTGAGTTGCAGGTCCTGAAGGAGCCTAAGATCCTGGGATATATTAAATGGTGCAGAAGACACCAAGATTGTGATTGTCTGACCGAAGAATTGAGGAGTTGTCGTGAAACATCATCAGCAGTTCCACCTAAGACAAGGAACTTTGTGTGAATGGGACACATGGGAATTGTCTAGTGGACCTTGTGTACAGGGGTTGACTATACTGATTTGGGTGATCCTCGCTGGTCAAGGGTTACTGTGTGTGAGTGTTCTTGAGTGGCTGAATTCTATCAATCTTTTAGAGGGCAGACATTTATGGATTCAAGATGATTGTGTGAGTGAATGCGTACGGAAAAATTGTTAAGGAGGGTGAGCTGCTGAGAGGAGTAGGAGTGACGTCAGGTTGTGCCACTCTGCGATAGGTCGGTTGGTGTAACGCCGCGCTGGGATTGGTTGGCAGTCATCTGGAATTCGTGATTGAGGAGGACTGTTTCGTTAGAATTAATTGAACAAAAGTTGCATTTTGAAATCATGCGATGCTTCAGGGTGTCGCGGGACCATTTTAGGGGTGATGAAGGGGTTGTTACTCGAGTGGGCGAAGAGGCACCACCGGAGGATACTCCAGCACACTACATGGTGACAAAGGTTGGGCTCCATATAATCATTTGGCTCCATAATCGGCATAGAATTACTGAGAAGGACGGTGAAATGCCATTTCCACATTATGGCTCATTTAGATTCGATGTGCTAAATCAGCTTAGAGAAACGATGTTTGCACTGCAACCTTTGCCCAGACCCACACAGTTTAAAGCTTTAGATGCTTGGATGCGTGCAGCTCATGCTAAGCAAAGGGAGAAATATCAAGGGAGGATGAAGAAAACTAGGGGGCATATTTACAAGCCCCTTGCGCCACTTTTGCGCCGCCGTTGCATCACGCATGTGACGCAGCGGCGACGCAAACCATGCGCCGCGTTGCGCTATATTTACAACGTGACGCATCTAGGGAGATGTGTCACGTAGTAAACCCCTGCGCCACATGAAACCTGCGTCAGGTTTCATGTGGGAGTACCGGAGCAGGGGGGGGCGTTCCGGCGCAGGAACGCCTCGGAAAAGTGACGTAGTGAAATCTACAAGATTTCACGCAGTCACTTTTCCGACGCTGGTGCGTCAAATCCTTACGCCTGCTTCAAGCAGGCGTAAGGATTGACGCACCATGTTAGGGATAGGGAAGGTTGGAACAGTGCTGGAGTTGCGTCGCGCTTGCGACACAACTTCAGCACTGCGCCAACCTTCCGCCGGCAGATGCGTCATGCATCTGCTTATCCTTGCGCCACGATGCGCCGCATTGTAAATGCGGCGCATCGGACGTGGCGCAAGGGTAAACTTGCGTGACGCATTTTCCCTGGCGCATCCCTGCTGATATGCAGGGATGCACCAGGGAACGTAAATATGCCCCTAGGAAGGCGTACAAGGATGCACAATGGGATGTGAGGCTTAAAAGGTGGAGAGTGGATACTATTGAGGGAGAGGGGATGTACCCAGTACTGGTAGGAGATGGAGGACCACAGGATAGGAGCAGAGGAGCAAATGGGAGTGACAGTAGTGATAATGAAGACAGTTTGTTGGATGGGTTGAAGGCGGAGCGCCCGCCACTCTATAGTCTGCAATTGAGTGAATGGGGGCAAAGCGCCGAAGGCACAGAGAATGTGGGAAGTGTATCAGCCCCAGTGGTATCTGATGCAGGAGTCGTGGGGATGATATCAGCAGGAGGGAGGGCAGGAGTGTCCACCTTGGGAGGTATGGAACAGAATGCTGCTTTATGGTTGCCAGAAACTCTTACAGTACTGGTTTCCATTGGTCCCATCATTCCTGTTTATGACTCAGGCTCAGCGCGAAACATTGGTCTGAGGCAATCCATACATGTTGAGGGAACTGGTTTGGAAGGAACAGGAGCACGAATGGGAATTGTCATCCTTTGGATGCTATGGAATCCAGTACCCCTGTAGCAACGACTGCCAACCCCGTCCGGAATATGGATTGGTTCTAGCACTATAAGGCTTATCCCTATGGTAAGCACCAGTTCAGATCTTCGAATGTATGAAACTCCAGTCAGAGGACCGAGCGACACACACCGAGAGGCAAGCACAATTCAGAGGGCTTCTGAGAAACAACATGTATTAGACATTGTGGACTTGGGATCCTGGTTGAAGGACCATAAAAACAGCAAGGAGAGTCAGAATAGCAAGTCGAGTCAGGGTACCATCAAGGCTGCAGTGAAAGTGAATCTAGAAGATGTGGTAAGAATGAAGGCAGAGTTAGAGGAGATCATCAGTGGGAGTTTACCGTTCGACAGAATAGAGACTAGAGACTTATGAGCCAGATTACCTGTTGTTTATGGCAAAGGATGCTATCCGGAGGGCAAGAGATGCACATGAGAAGCTGTCAGAAGTGGCTCAGAGGGGGATTTGGTTCAGAGGGGGTGAACTGGTCTCAGATGAAGACATTGCAGGGCGCTTTCATCTAACTCGAGCAGTATTAGACTCAAGAGCTTTTAATTTAAAATTGAAACTGATGTTGTTGCTGTTTTAACTTTTTGCACTCTTGCACTTTAACTTGCTCTTTGCACTGCTGGGAGCTGTGTTATAGCTCCCGGGGGCGGGAAACCACATTGTACGGGGGTTGGAAACTTCATTGAGGGAATTTTACGCTCAGGTCAGCGTCCTAGGCATTGACGCACGCCCAACTTGAAAAGGGGCGGATGACGCGACCGCGCAGCGGCGCTTTCATCTAACTCGAGCAGTATTAGACGCGAGAGCTTTTAATTTAAAATTGAAACTGATGTTGTTGCTGTTTTAACTTTTTGCACTCTTGCACTTTAACTTGCTCTTTGCACTGCTGGGAGCTGTGTTATAGCTCCGGGGGGCGGGGAACCACATTGTACGGGGGTTGGAAACTTCATTGAGGGAATTTTACGCTCAGGTCAGCGTCCTAGGCATTGACGCACGCCCGACTTGAAAAGGGGCGGATGATGCAACCGCGCCTAAGGCAAGCCCGTCTGCACCCGGCCGCGCCCGGCCGGGTCCAGGGGCCAGAACCCCTGCCGGTTTAATAATGGAAAGGTATTCCTACACCGCGGACCAGCTCTATCAATATAAAGGGCCAACAAGGAGTAAGTGCGCTCACTTAATTATGCCTGACAGCAATGTTAGCCATTGCCCCCACTGTCTTTTTAAACTCTGTCCTGCTATGAAAACCCCCTTAGCTCTACCTTCTCAGACTACTCTCAAAATGTTTTTACTTAATTGTCGATTGATCCCTAAGCACTCCATAGAAATTCGGCTTCTGTTGGAAGAAGAGAGCCCTAATGTGCTGTTTTTAACAGAAACTTGGCTAAACAGTGAGGCTGACCCAGCCATTGTGCAAGCTCTACCCTCGGGATATGCTATCCAGAGGCGGGACCGGGAACTAGGCAGAGGTGGCGACATAGCAATTATTCACAAAATTGAATTTAATCGCCGCATTTCTGCAGTCCCCTTTCAGACTGCGAGAGCCTTTTTTTTTGCTATCGGATTTTCACACATTTGCACCTTCTTGGGGATCTTAATCTATCGCCCTCCAGGCCCCCTTGGCCAATTTCGCAACAATCTTCTTGATATAGCGGCCAATTTTGCTAGCACACTCCCCAATTTTACCCTATTAGGTGATCTTAATCTTCATTTTGAGGACACCTCACACCCAGCTACTTGTGAGTTGATCGAAGGTCTGGGGGCGTTTCAACTTAATCAAAAAGTTGGTAGCCCCACTCACTTTAAAGGTCATTTACTTGACCCCATTTTCTCTAATCTTGAGAATCTTCTAGTCGGGGACCCTATTCCAGTGCCCTGGACTGACCACTTCTTAATTTCATTCACCTGGGCCTCTCATGCGCCCATTTCGCCGGTTGTAGTAACCAAAAGACAGGCACGCGTATGGTCAAAACTCCCAATAGAGTCCTGGGTGACAATGCTTGAAAACACTATACCAACACCTGATTTAAATCCCACCATTTCAAATGATAAATTTAATGCATGGTTGGAGTCATTATTGGATTTTGTCCTGCCCCAAAAAATTGATTTGTAATAAGGTAGGAGCCAATCGAAATCCTTGGTACTCTCCCAAACTTCATGAGCTCAAGCAATCTTGTAAAAAGCTTGAAAGAAGATGGAGAAAGGATTTCTCAGTACTCAACAAAGACAAATATAGAGAGGCTATAAGAAGTTACAAAGCTGAAATAAAATCGGCTCAGGCTCTCTATTTTGAAGAGAGAATTACATCGGCCTCCAACTCCCCACGCGAAATCTTTCGCATTGCGAAATCACTTCTCCAATCCCCCGCCCCTCCCATTGTATCTGAAGATACTTTATCTCGCTGTAATCAAATGGCAGAATTTTTCTTCAATAAAATACAGGATATATATTCCGCTTTCCCCCAGGCTACAATGCATTATCTATGGACATTATGCCCCAAGATAGAGAATGCTTATTTGCAGAAATTCCTCCCCTGAATCTGCCCGCTCTGCGAGGGATTCTCAGCCAATTAAAATCTGGCTCTCCCATGGATTCCTCCCCCCCCCCACCATCCTCAATCTAGTCGCGGAGACCGTGTCCCCAGTTATTCTTGACTTGATTAACGCCTCATTCCTGATGGGACTTGTCCCCCCCTCTTGGAAACGGGCAATGGTCAAAGCACTATTAAAAAAAACAATCTGGATCCTGAAGTGTGGGGGAACTACCGCCCCATCTCACTACTGCCAGGAATTAGCAAAATTGCAGAGAAGCATTTTAACTCTGCTCTTTCTGCTTTTTTGGAAAATAACAACTGTCTCCATCCTTCGCAGACGGGATTTAGACCTAAACAAGGTACGGAGACCACCCTCCTGGCAGTAGTAGAGGAATCCAGAAAAATTCTAAATGACGGAGACTGCGCTGCTATCATTCTTTTAGGCAGCTTTCGACATGGTTAACCACCAGCTGCTGATCCAGAGACTTAGGGATGTGGGAGTGGTCGGGACAGCTCTGAAATGGTTGCAGTCTTTTCTGGAGGATAGATCTTTTGAAGTTTTCGAACATGAAACCACCTCAGAACGGATGCCTCTTAGAAGTGGGGTTCCTCAGGGATCCTCCCTGAGCCCTACACTATTCAATATCTATATGAGGTCCCTGGCTGAAGTGGTTCTACCTTTCGGAGTCCAGATTGTCACCTATGCCGATGATACCCAGCTGGTTGTCTCTTTCAATCAGCTGAACAGTACTGGACATGGTCTAACACGGTGCCTTGAAAAGGTTTCAATATGGATGGAATGTTCCTATCTGAAACTTAACGGGGCGAAGACGGAGCTGATGTTCCTTGGCAACTCTGCCACCTCGAACGTAGGACCACTCTGGCCAACCTGCCTTGGTCCAGTCCCTCTCCTCAAAGACCAGATTAAGAGCTTGGGCGTCTGGCTCGACCGAAATCTTGATCTCAAGGTGCAAGCACGGAAGGTTGCAGCCAGTTGCTTTGGGATCCTAAGGATGATACGGAAAATCCTCCCTCTGCTACCTTTTTCAGCCAGAAGACTGATGGTGCAAGCATTGATCCTTTCCCGGCTTGACTATGCCAACACCCTCTATTTAGGAGCCCCATGCTGTACCACAAAAAAATTACAGATTGTGCAAAACTGCGCAGCACTTTTGCTCCTGAACATTCCCGACCATTTATCAGCCAAACCTGCCCTTGCTGCTCTTCACTGGCTTCCTATACAGGAGAGGATCCAGTTTAAGGCATTGTGCACAGCACACAAAGCACTATCAGGCAAGGGACCACCCATCATCTGCTCGATCATTCTGCCCTACCATTCTAATAAGGCCTTGAGGTCGGACAATAAACATCTGGTGGTAGTACACAAAATCAGAAGATCGAGGAGTGGAGGGCGTCTCTTTTCATATAATGTTACCAAACTTTGGAATCGCCTTCCCCTCCAGACCCGTCTTGAACCTAACTATCTGATCTTTCGAAAACAAATTAAAACCTTTCTCTTTCCCTAAATATTGCTTGGAGCCTTTTGACTGCACTGCTAGCAGCGCTGGGATGCCCCCGGGTAACCATGCGGTTTAGAAATGCTGTTTCAATTCAATTCAAACCACAGGCTTACTTACAGTGATCCAGAATTGGAGGAAAAGAAGGTGACTGGATTGAGGATGCACATTTGAGAACTGTTAGTGGGAATAAGGGTTTGGAATATGCTGGATAAGTGGGAAGAGAGAAGGTCCAAAAAGAAAAGCGCAAGAAAAGTAATAGGAGAGACACCACCTACAGGTGGGGGAACGCATTGGAGCAGAGGATTATCCGTTACGGAAGGTGCCCAGTGGAGGGTACATGAATGTTACCTGGAGTCAAGGTGACCTTGCGGCATTCACAAATGATTTCCCCAGGCTAAGAGCAAAACTTGCTGATGGGTACCAGCAAGTTGATCTCTTTGTTAAGATCTTGAAAGTGTTGTGGATTGATTTAAACACCTTGTTTGAAATTGTGGTTCCTAGTGATCCATGATCTGCCTGTAAGATAGCTATTGATTGGCCTGATGCTGAACCAGAGAGGGACTCTGTAACTCACGGTCCTTCGCTATTGGTCATGAAGAAGTATGATCAGGTGATCACATGCTTGCAGTCCAAAATAGTCCCACAGGGTATCGATTGGGTTAAGATCGATCGGACAACCCAGGAACCTAAAGAGTCAGTACATGCCTACTATTACAGGCTGTTGTTCGCCTTCAAACAATACAGTGGGTTAGACACGCTCGACCCCAAAGACATGGGACAATTTGTGTCCAAATTTGCGACTGGACTGAGTCAGGAGTTCAGCCTCATGATCCAACTGCACTTAATCTGTTGGCAAAACACGTCCGTAGACAAAATCTTATGGTGTGTTAGGTATTGCCGTGACGAGGTGGACTCGAAGCATAGGAGGATAAAGGAGAAATTGATGCTAGTCCAAATGCGCAATGGCCAGAAGGCAGAACAGGAACAAGCAGTGATAGGAGTTGCAACTCGTGGACAGGGAAATGCCCCAGGAGGAGTACAAGAACAACAAGTTGTTGGAACGGTATGACAGGGAAGAGGGAGAGGCATTCCTATAGACCCCAAGACAGAGATAGATGTTGTGACCCTGAAAAAGACTACTGCTTGCCATTTTTGTCACAAGATCGGTCATTGGAAGCACAAGTGTCACCTTAATCCTGTGAACCAAGAGCAGGGAGAACATCTTGTACAGGTGACAGATGATTTAATGTGGGAAGGAATAAGAACCAGTTAGTGCAAGTAACCCAACCTCAGCGGATTTCACAGGGTAGTCGAATATATCATCAGATGCCCTTATTGGAGTCTCTGGACGGATTTGATCAGCACCCGTCCTTATGACGGTGCCTGGGAGGGGAGGAAGACTGTACACTTGGTGCAGTCTTAGAGGTAGAGTAGAATGGATCCTACGTAGAAGCAGACGTGGATGGAATCCTATTACAATAAGGATAGTGCCTTTAAACTGCAAACCAGAACATTTATGCTGCCTTGTTTCCTTTACTGACGGTGGAGGACATTCTGCTGGATCTCAGAGACATTGTCTCTCCGGTGGTGTGGGACTTTTCAGGAGAGGAGATGGGACTGATTTGAGGAGTTGAGCCAGTTCGTATACAGGTCAAGCCAAATGCCGAGTTTCCAAGAACACCTCAGTACAATATGACACAGGAAACGATAGCAGGGATTACACCAGTGATTGAGTCCATGATTGAGCAGGGCATTCTGAAGGAAATAATGGGGAGTCCATGCAATTCTCCTATCATGGGGTTGCAGAAGCCTAGCTGGAAATATCGCATTGTTCAGGACCTTAGAAAGGTTAATACCATAGTGATTACATGTTGTACCATGGTACCGAATCCATCTGTGATCCTATTTCAGATTCACTGTGAAGCTGCATGGTTCACTGTGATTGACCTCCGTCAGGTGTTCTTTTCAGTCCTTTTGCATGAGAAAGGCCAATTTTTGTTTGCTTTCCATCTGGAAAACTGTGTCATAACATGGTGTCGTATCCCTCAAGGGTATACAGAAAGTCCATCAATCTTTAACCATCAATCTTCTGAAAAAGAAGCGTGAAGATCTGACCTTGCCCCAAAACATGGTGCTGGTCCAGTATATCGACAACCTTCTCATTGAATTGGAAACATGTGAGGCTTGCAGGGGCAATACCATTGCTTTGCTGAACCATCTGATGACAATGGGCATAAGGTGTCACCGGGAAAACTTGAATCCTATCTCACTGAAGTTCAGTATTTGGGTCACAGAATCGAAAAAGGCAAGAGGAAAGTGTCACCAGAGAGAGTGGAGGCGATCATTAAAACAAATCCGCCTGCCACCCAGAATGTTCTTGGGAATGGTTGGCTACTGCCAACAGTGGATTCCCAATTTTGCCCTGATGGCGAAACCTTTGCAGATGCTAACCCACAAGGACGTGTGCGAT
Source organism: Calotriton arnoldi (assembly GCA_963921515.1). Taxonomy (NCBI): domain Eukaryota; kingdom Metazoa; phylum Chordata; class Amphibia; order Caudata; family Salamandridae; genus Calotriton; species Calotriton arnoldi. The sequence goes on from CAWUFW010006874.1 coordinate 701,148, forward strand.
CCGGTGCCTTGGAATAATGATTGTTTGCTTGCCTTCGTGGAGCTGAGATTCCTGGAGCTGAGAGACTGTCTATGTCATGCTCCAGCTTTAGGAATGTCTGATTACAACAAGGCGTTCTCACTGTACTGCCATGAGCATGAGGGATGTGCTCTATCTGTACTCACCCAGGCACATGGAGGTGCCCGTAGACCAGTGGCCTATTTTTCAGCTATATTAGATCCTGTAGCTTCAGCGTTGCCCGGATGTCTCAAATCCGTTGCTGCAAAAGGTGACAGTATTGAACGGTGCAAGAGCATCGCGATGGGTTATCCTCTTACAATATATGTACCACATTCAGTTGAGCTTCTGATGACAAGAACCAAAACACAGCATTTGACAAATAACAGGTTGACAAGTTATGAGCAGGTGTTTCTTCCTGCTGATAATGTGACTCGGAAGTGGTACTCTGTGTTAAATCCTGCTACCTTGTTGCCTGTTCCAAGTGGTGAAGGAGAAGAATGTGAAGACCATGACTGTCTAGATGTCACCGGACTTTGTACGAAACCGAGATCTGACATTGTCGATGAACCATTGTCTAATCCCGACCAAGTCCTTTTTGTTGATGGTTCATGCCTAAGAGACAATGAAGGTAATCTGGGAGCAGTGTTTGCTGTTTGTACCATCTCCGGAGTGGTGGAAGCTGCTTGGTTATAGGGAATACACTCCGCACAAGTGGCTGAAATCATTGCCTTGACCCGTACATGTTGTGTTTCTGAGCACATCCGAGTCACCATCTATACCAATAGCCAGTACGATTTCGGTGTGGTTCATTATTTTGGACAGCTACAGTCGCAGAGAGGATTCCTAATGTCATCTGGATCCCTGATCAGAAATCGGGAATAAGTGAGACAATTGTTGGAAGCTTTAGAACCACCAAGGGAAAAGGCTGTCATCAAGTGCGCAGCCCATGGAAAGGGAAATTATTTTGTTACGGTGGGGAATGGGTATGCAGATGAAGTTTCACGTTATTGTGTTTTCAATGCATGTGTTTTTAATAGGGAGTATACTGGCGAGAGTACAGAAAAGACCAAACTCAACTTGATGCTAGCAGTTGCTGATACATGCGATAAAGTAAGGCGGTTGCAGATGGAAGTCACAGTGGAGGAACAAGCGGGTTGGATCAGAGCAGGATGTGAGAAAGGGAAGGATGGCATTCGGGTGTCAGCTGATGGGAGGGCAGTATTGCCGGATTGTTTGTTGCACCCAATGGCGAGGCAAATTCATGGAGCAGCTCATGTGGAAAGGGATGCAATGGTGAGATTATTTAGACAGACTTGGTTCAATCTGAGGTTTTGAGTGACTGCAGAAGCTGTGTTTCAACGGTGTGTTATGTGTCAACAGATGAATGCTGGGAAAAAGACTGTTGTTGCTTTGAGTCACATTGGTAGCTCAGAGGATCCCTTTAATTGGATCCAAATGGACTTTGTTGAGATGCCTGTGTGTAATGAGTTGAGGTACATTCTGATGGTTGTGTGCATCTTTTCTCGATGGGTGGAAGCCTACCCAACTAGGAGATGTGATAGCCTCACAGTAGCTAAGTTGTTATTGAGGGAACTCATTCCTAAATTCGGATTTCCAACTACATTGGAGTCGGATAGAAGAACACACTTCCACAATGAAATCATGAAGTTGCTGTGTACCGCTTTGAATGTGGATCAGAGGCTGCATTATAGCTAGAGTCCGGAGGCATCAGAAATGGACACGTTAATGGTACTTTGAAGGCGAGGCTAGCTAAAGTGTGTGCTTCGGTATCCTTGAAATGGCCCGATGCTTTACCTCTGGTGCTGCTGAGTCTGCGCAGTATTCCTGACAGGAGAACTGGGCAGTCGACACATGAGATACTTATGGGAAGAGCGATATGGTTGCTTGCTGTGCCTGCTACTGCATTACTAAACATCACAGATGATTTGGTCCTTGACTACTGTAAAGGACTGGCTGACGTGGTTTATTCTATGTCCCATCAGGTTAAAGCAGCAACTGCACAGACATCAAAGGATCTTTGCCACAACCTGAACCCAGGAGTCTGGGTCCTCATCAAAAAGCATGTGAGGAGAAACTGCCTTGATTCTCTTTGGCGTGTCCCATATCAAGTGATACTGGTGACTATGACAGCTGTAAAGTGTGGCGGAGTTCATGCATCACATACGTGATACGTTTTAGGTCCCTCTGAAGAAACAGCTCCTCTCCCAGAAGAATGTCCAGCCACGGCCGAAGGGTGACAGAAGGGGACAAGCCAAGCTGTAGAGGTACCTGCGGAGCCTGGAGTCACATAAGGTCGATCTGAGGGGGATCAAGCTACACACAACCCTGGTATAGACTCTGAGGGAGACAGTAATGTTGTGAGTGACAGAGAGTCTGACTCAGCAGAAGAGACTGGTGTGACAAGTGGTTGTGTGCAGATAAGGAAGAAAAAGGCTGTCGGTGAAACCTGACCTGTGCGACAGAAAAGAAAGAACCTGAGACTCACGACGGAAAGAGAACTTGCACCAATGAGTGAATCTTCAGAGTCTGATCTAAGTAAGAACGAACAAAGTGTGGAAAGTGTAAGGAGGTACAGGACAGCACGAGTGCCTTGTTGTCTATATTCCTCTCCCGAGTGGACTTACCTGGTTTCAAATGCCGGAGAGAGTGAGGTCCGAGATTTCGATACTGGTTGTCGAGATTTTGATGAGAGTTCCTGGAATTCACCTAAATGCAGTTCTGTCATTAACTGTTCCCTTTCCACCAAGGCTAAGTGGCTCACAGACTCTGATACTGGAAGACATTCAATTCCCAAGGTTCGGGGCACCACAGTCTCCCCAAGAGAGTGCAGCACTGAGAGCTGAACTGTTACAATGAGTCATTGAGGAGATTGGCTCTGATCTGATAAAGGATGTAAATTGAACTTTGAACTATAAATACTTTTGAAAGAAAATAACCTAGGCCGAGTAGAAGAAGAAGTTTAGGGATTCCACCAAGAAAAAGAACAAGAAAAGGAGGGCTAGGAAGGTCTTCTGAACTGTGTAAATATTGCAAACCAAAGACTGGTGAAAAGAACTTTCTAATGCTTCAAGAACAGCTCAAGTACTTTGTCATACATGAAGAGAGAAGGAGAAAAAGACTCTGTGTGTTGCCACTCTCTTGATCTGTAATCTGAACTACACTAAAAATGGAGTCTGGAAATTTGAATTGTAGGCACAGATGTATCATAGGTGCACTTATTGTAGGGGTAATTGTTGTAATAGCTGTAGTTATCATAGAGTCCGCTTTAGGTCCAGCTGAAAACAAGGAGCATGGGGTGGGGGTACATGGGACATCCACACCTATCACCCCTGCCTCAAAAGAGGGTATATTAGGATCTGAGAAAGTCTTAATAGAGAAAACTAGTCACTTTCTCTACGTAGACCTGTTAAAGGGTGATTAAACATTAAATGCTAGCCAAATTGCTTTATGAGTATGTAGACACTATGGAAGTTAGAGAATACTATGTGTGTATGCAATTGCCTGCTTCACTAGAAGAGGAAATACGATGCCCCCACCTGCCCTTGACTTATAGCATTAGTTGTAGTTTAATCCTTAGCATGTTCTATGGGAAAGGTCATTGTGAGTACTACTTTTCAAATTATGATGTGGTACTCTCAGAAATTCTGGTGTATAAACATTTGTACAAATACAATTACTATAAGGCAATAGAAAGAATGGAAAGCTATTTTGCACCAATAGCAACACTAGATACTGCTTACGTGCATAGACACAATTTAAGTTGCACCCTAACAGATATAGAATAGACATTTATAGATCAAGTAGAGGATAGGCATAGGGGATTAGTTGTTAGCACTGACAACATTGATAGGAACTCTGCTTGGACCAAGGAGGAATTAGCTCATAAGGCAAAGGTAAGTTCTGGTCCTATAGCTTTGTATTGGCAACAACGAGGCAAACTATGCGGACGTGTTGGAATAAAAATTATGCTTTCGCATTGTTTTACGTAAGTTAGCATTCGCTGCGCAATTTTGTGTATGGGCGCCATTTTGTATCATGATCGAAACTAATTCTTTGCCATTTCCGAGAAACGGCCTTCTCTAGGTTATGTTTCTTCGGAGCTGAGTTCTGCCACACTAATGAATGCACTGTTCTTATTAGCGCAAACCTTTCCTTTAGATGTAAGCCTTCTCCCACTTGTCTAGTGGCGGCTACAGGCAGAGTGACCTTGAATAGTAGATACTGTGTGCCCGGCCTCAGAATCGAAACTTACTCCTTTGTAATTTACTGCCAAGCTGCATCTCTCAGGAAAATTCCATGGTGGGCGTGCTTTCATTGGTTTCGAAGTGTATTTAATGTATTGTTATGCTTGCTGATGTCAGTCCATCTGCAGCACTCCTAAGCGACTGGGCAGATTGGGCTCCGCTCTGAGTGTACTCTGAATAAACTGTTATTGGTTTGTATTCTTCACTGTCTGACCGACTCTTCATTGTAGTGGAAGGATGAGAGGTGGTCATTAGTGACCCAAGTGACCCGAATCAGGCCACTTCCTTCAGTTGGTGCCCGAACAGGGACTCCTTCGGGTGAGTGACCCATCCCCTTCCACGGATGGGGAGGGAGGTCGAGGCTATTGTCGGGTTGGACGAACGGATCAGGGATTCCTGCATGAAGAGTTTCTGGTACTCGCTGCTGCCCCTTCTGTCCTGCCGGACGGTGCCTCGCCCAGTGGTCATCCCGACTGGAGTCCTGAATGGTGAAACCCTTGGATCTGACCGTTTGGTGGGCAGTGGAGAATAAATTCGCTTTGACCTGCATATATCAGGTGAGTTTTGGTTCTTTGTGGATATGGTACCATTTTTGGTTTGTATTTGGTGCGGTCTAAGGACCATCTTTGGATAAGAAGCATTTGCATTTGTTTTGTCAGGCATAAAATAGTGAATGCTTGAAAATGCCTACTGTTAGCAAATTGATTTCTTTGTGCTGCCGCTGTTGTTCTGCAGATGCTCGATTGGAAGAAGCTCAGCCGGCGCCTCCAGAAGGCACTCCCAATTTTGATATGTATGTGAAGCATGGTCTTGGCCCTATTATGTTTAGTACACTATGGGGCATATTCTCAAGGACTTATCGCCGAGTTAGCGGCACTTTATTGCAGCCAAAGTGGCGATAGATTTATCACCAGATTCACAAGCTGGTGCTAACAGCTGATATCGCCAGTTTTCCTGCGATAGCAGCCGCAAAAAACATCGCCACGGATGACACCAGCAAATAACGCTAATGAGATGCAGAGTAGGCGTTCCTGTGCAAAAAGCCGCGAAAACAACACCTCGCCATATTCTCTACGACCAGCCAGATCGGCGATGCGATCCGAAACACTACCAACAGCTGCTCTGGTGCCACTAACTCTGTGCATCGCAAGCCAACGGCACGTGGCTGTGGGCCTCTGCTGACCGCTGCCTCCGGCCTACACTGCGTTCCAGTAGGTCACACATTTGGAACTGAGTCTTTATTTCATGATGGCCGAGTTCATTTGTTCATGGCAGCATTTATATCACTGTACTCCCTTCGATCTGGTGCCACCAACTCTGTGCATCGCAGGCCAATGACACGTGTCTGTGGGCCCTTGATGACTACTGCCTTCGGCCTACACTGATGTCAAGTAGGTCACACATTGTGAACTGAGTCTTGCTTTTTTCATGGCAGAGTTCATACCATTGTACAGGCCTCATCGCAGACTGCATCCCCTTTCAGCTCTGGTGCCACTAACTCTGTGCCCCGAAATTCAGGGACACTCTCTGTTTGAACTTTGGTGGCGTCTGAGTCTATGGCCTGGGGGTTGTCTTCATCATCATGTAGCTGATATTGACTTGGTGTTAAAAATGAGTCTGTAGCATTCATCTCCTCCATATTGCCTGTTTATGCTTGGTTCTGCCCTCTGCATCATGCCCTGGAAGAACACCTTCCACTGTCCCCCAAAACACTCCGCGACATTCACCTTGGACATTGATGTGGCCCTACCTCAGTGCACCGTAAGTCATCGTCCCGTGGCGGTGTGCCTGTGCTGGCCGCAGTGCATCCGGGGCCACTAACTCTGTGCAGCTCAAGTCGTGGACCCTTGCTGTTTGAACTTTGAACTACTGATTGTCTGATCACTGTTGTAGTTGTTGCCAGCACCAACCACTCCCTGAGGGCCGGCTTACACTCACCCCACACCCATCCAGCAAAGGCGTCACTGGACATGTGACCCTGGCAATAAAAGGGGCCGGGCGCACGTGCCCGTAGCCAGTTCCACAAACTATCTAAGTGTGTCCGTGTGGTCATTGTGTATGCATGAGGGCCCCGGGCCCTACCACATTATATTGTGCTGTGTACAGCGGACGCAACCATGTCACGTCAGGCAGTGGGGAAGACCTGGGACATGTAGCTGTGTCGTACCCCCCTGTAAGCGTAAGTGGAATGGGCTGGCGTACGACAGTCCAGCGTAGGGGTGTGGATGATCAGCCCGGGGCTCTGGGCGTTGCTATGTGTTGGCCTTGCCAAGGAAGTAACAAATGCGTGTGTCTCTGTTGTAGTGTCGGCGCCACCCGTCCCGCAATGGACAATGTTGTGATGTAGCATGCCCCCGGAGTGCGGGCTTGGCCGTAGGGATAAATGAAGGAGCGCAAGCCTGCTCGGGGTCCGGGATCTTACATGTCAACTGTTGTGTGTGTCGCTATTACCACAGCATAGGCCAAAGGACTACCCTCAACCGCATCGCGAGTTCAGCCAGCCATGAACTCTACATCTGTGTCTGCCCTATCCTTACTGTAGGCCTACACACACATGGCCGCCCACCGTCAGCGCACAACATCACAGTGTCATTGTCAGGCTTGTGGACATGCGCAGACAGGCATGACAATGGTGTGCCGTAGGAGTGCAAGTGATGCAACCGCGCTGCGCACACTAGTGAATAGGCTCGGGGGAGGGAGGAGCAGCAGTGAGGCTACGTAATACACATTGATGCTGCTCATTTGCTACTAGCAGTACCTGTCAAACAGGAATCACTAAGTCACACATATCACACACCAATGAACTAGTGAGCCTGCCAACACATCATGCAGAACCAACTTTTGACTCATGTCTCTCTGCACTGTCACAGGTGATCAAGAATATGCACTCTGCCCTTGGATGATGACACCCCTCTGAGCCCCGAACACACAGGCCCAGAGGCAGTACAATGCTGCCCACAAATGCACCAGGGGCATCGTGGAACGCACATTTGGCGTGTTGAAGTCACGTTTCAGGTGCCTGGACATCACAGGTGGAAGGCTCCTGTACAGCCCAGGCATCGTGTGCAAGATGATCATTGCATGTTGTGTGTTGCACAACATATGTGTATGCACCAATGCCCCAAGGCTACAAGTGCCAGATGCACCGGACGGGGATGAGGAAGATGAGGCAGGTGGACCACACCCCACTGCAGCAGCAGCAGGAATAGCCCGTAGGAACACCATCATTGACAATTTCTTCACATGAGCACGTCACATTGTCACAGTCCTTAGCAATCATGGGACAGTACAAAATGACCACAGGCACAGCATGTGCAATTAAATTCATTACAACACACATTCCCTGCATGCATGTTACTCCTCTGTACAAGCACATCACTCTGACAAGTGTAAGTGCAACATGTAGTGCCAACAATCTCATAAATTGGAAATAGATGGTGGGTGTGTCACCTCTGTACAGAGAGGCTGTTTAGGGTGTCACGTATTCGAAATGCCATTTCTGTGTGTCAAAGATAGTACGGAATCCCACTCATCAGCGTTTCACATGTGTCCCAAATCATTACATGTCGGCTGTCATTTGTGACCTACAATTGACAACAGGGCTTCTTTTGGGCTCAAATATGTACCACCATGATGCAGGGATGCACCCTGAGACTCAAGTCCCACAACATGAGCTACATGGACGTAAGGGGGAATCACTGCCCCTACATTCGTCCATGCTTTCATACTTGATTAATCATGGACATGACACATCTGTGTGTATTAGAATTTATTATTCACCTTCAGTGGAGTGTTGAAGCTGTCTTAGTACTGGGCCATGCAGATGACAATTTGCAATGTTGCCCCGTGGAGGGCCAGCCAGAGTCCTTTAGGGATTGACAAGTTACTCGGAAGGGGAAGAGTCCAGTCCGCAGGCTGATTGCTGTGTCATTGTGGAGCATGCAAAATATGGCAGTCCATGTCGAGGTCCACGGTTGGTGTCGCAGAGTGTGTCGGGGACAGTGGAAGGTGTTGTTCCAGGGCATGATGCAGAGGGCAGACCCAATCAGAAACAAGCCATATGGCGGGAATGAATGCTACTGCTTCCTCCTTACCACTAAGGCAGATTCATCCTCATCTTCGTCCTCTGATGTTTCATGTGCCTCACATGTGGGTGGTGGTGTTTGGTTTGCAGCACTGTGTGACACTGACACATCAGGGGCCGGAGATGTGGATGTAGAAGTAGCAGCAGCATTCATCTGCGCAATGTCTTGTGGCATCCCTCCCATGATGAGGATCTGCAGGGCATGGAAGATCCCATCTACAGCTTTATCGTGTTCAGCTGTGGTAGCCATTCTTTGCGCCTGCATCCGCTCCATGTTCTCCATGACCCTCCTCATGTTTCCCAAATCACGGATGACATCGCTGTAGCCACTCTGACTAGAAAGTTGTTGTTGTCTCTGAGACATGACTCCAGCGACACCAGCCATAGATTGTTGGAGGGTATGGAGCGGACTGTGGGTGTCCGTTAGGGAGTGTAAGTGGTCCTTGATGGGACTTAGACACCCACGTATGGCATCTAGTTTGGCTGCCATGAGGTCGAACCCCACCCGCACCTGTTCAGCCAGCTCCTTCTGGCAGTCTAACACACGGCGTTGGAACGCCATGTGTTCTTCGGTGAGGTGCTGGGAGCCAAACGTGGTGGTGGGTGCTTCCTGCTGTGTGGTCTGTGCAGGGGGTGGGATCACCTCGATGGTGCTGGGCTGCCCTGCTGCTGGAGGTGGGGTGCGGAGGTTGTCCATGAACCGTTGGAGTTCGTCAAAGTCGATGTCCTGGAGGTCGTCTCAATCATCGCTGACGTGATGTAGGGTCTGCTCTGCAGGAGGTGTTGATTGTTCCTCTGCAATGTAAAGGGGAGATGCAGTTTCACAGTGTGTTCCATGTATGTTGACGCATTGGTGGAGTTTACATACAGACTGCATGACAATGTACATTGTGACTGTTTGTGAGGAGATACCTATTTGATGCGGGACAGTGGACATTTGTACTACATCACGGATGTGAGGTTGTACTCGTACATTGTCGTCTCACAGTTTCCTGCTATGCCAGATGTGATTGGCCATTTTGTACACACATGCGGCACCAGTTGTGTCCTGTGTTCTGTTGTGAAAGTGTTGCAGTTTGTATGACATTGTTGTCAATGTTGAGGTGCTCTTATTCTTATGTGTGTGGGCTGCATTGTGGGTGAGTCGCCCCTGCAGCTCTGATTTGGCTGCCCCTTATCCCTTTCAGGCGGTGTGCCTTTGACTTCTGTGCTTCTACAATGCTGAGATGTTGCGGACTTGGGTAAATTGGGCTCTAGTTTGGATTTTGGACTCTTGGGCATGGTTTATCCGCAGATGTGTTGTTGACGTCAGGGGTTGTTTGTGCACGAGGATGTGTCAGAGTGTGACCTGCTCCTTTACGGATGTGTTCCACACTCAGCCACCTCAGTGTCGTGGCGTGCACCATGTCATGATAATTGGACTGCAGCCATGCTAATGGTCATGCAGTGTCACTTGCATTGTCAGTGTGGCTCACGGACCCGCAGCTTTACTGGGTTCAGCACATGTGTATGGGTTTGTTGTGAGATTAGTGATGTGTGGGGAGGGCCCCCTCCAGGCACATTGTCGACGGGGGCCTACTTGCTGTTTCTATGTGTGCTGCAGTATGCCAAGGAGATCAGGGACATGATCCGGAGTCATTGTGGGTGTGCAGTGTGCTCTACTTAATTGTGCATGTGTGCCATTATGCCCATCTCCCCCATCCCCTCAGTCCCTGGTCGGTACTCACCCTGTTGATGTTGTGTCAGGTCATGTTGAGCAGTGTCCGGATCCACTACTCCTGGCACCGTATCCCGACTGATGACGGTGGCCGCCATTTTCTCCATGTCATCCAGCTCCTGATGTGCCGCTGGACCCCCACCTCCAATCTGCGTTGCTGCTTTCATGTTGGCATCGAGTTTCTTCTTGGTTTTGCCCTTCACATCATTCCAGCGCCTCTTGACCTCTTCCATTGTCCTCCTCAACTCTGCAACTGCATTCACATGGTCCAAGATAGTCTGCCATGTTTGCGTCTTTGTTGCCAATGACACGTTGGAGGTGACGAACAGTTGTTGGTAGTGTTCTATCACCTCCGTAACGATGATCCTATTTTCCTGCGGACTGAACCGGGTCTTCCTCTTCCTCTACTCCTTGGCCTTCCCCGACCCTGAGGTTCCTTGCTGGTCGTCTGTGGGGCTTGTGGGTTTCGCGTTGTCCTCTGCACTCGGTCCGGGTGCATCCATGGTGCTACGCAGTTTCACTTTTTTTTGTCTTTTATTTTTTTTCTGCTTTTATGATGCATTTTCCCGCATGACGCGTGGGAATTGCAGGCCTGTTGCTGGTTATCGCTGATTTTTGTATCGCGATTTGGGACATCGCAACTTTTTTCGCTTTCGTGTTTCGCATTTTTTCTGCATTGCGTTGATTTTAACACGGTCATTTGGCGCGTTATCGTGCGACTATTGCATGGTGCCGCCGGGTTGAGAATACAACGTTAACATGCCGTTATTTTCCCGTGATGGACTGCGATGTGCAAAGTTGCGTTAAGCTAATTTTGAGATAATTATCAGACGTTCTTGAGAATATCCCCCTATGGCACAAATATACGAGGGACAATGCCGAGTTGCTGTGGCCATTGACAGGCACTTTTAATGAACAAAAGATTGAGTATTTACAAGAACAGTTTTTTAAGAAACGAAGTAGGCAGTCTATGTTTGATTCCCTCAGAACATGGCAGAAAGTAGCTAGACAGAGGCGATTGAAGGCAGAAAAAGAGGCCCGGAAAGGGAGAATGCAGACATTGACTCAGAAAGCTGTAGCATATGACAGGGAAAAACAGGAAAAGAGTGTTGAGTGTGAAGATAGAAGGTTTTGATTACAAATTGATAAATCGTATGCGGCTCAGGAAGAAGATGATACTTTTGTGGAAGAATTGTTGGATGCCCGACCCCCACCTCCATATGCTCCACAAAGAATATAGCCCACTGTTCCGGTGCCCTCACAGCCGCTCATTACAGTTGCATCCACTGTCTCTGTCCCTGTGTCTACCGTTGTTATGTCAAGGGCTGTAGCTTTGGCTCCTCCTCCTCCTCTTTCTTCCTTTTCTTTGCCGTCTGTGGCCCCTGTGACTGTTAGTACTCCTGAAACACCTATTGTCTCAGCGCCCCTTTCGCCAGCTCTTTCCCCCGCGACACAACCTTCAGCGACGATAGTGCCTGTTACTACTGTTGCCTCTCCCACTGTGGTTTTTCATCCTCTGACATTAGTAAGTAGTGGGACACCGGTATGTGGATTTGAGGATAGGGATTGGACGATATTTAAGGCGTGCATGGGACCGTTAGTGCGATCTGATGTGGGAGATGAAGAGAAACAGGTAATAGCCAATCAGTCTGCACAGTGGGCCCGTAATCCTATTTATAGTGTAGAGGATGTCTGGGTGACTATGAGAGATTTTGAGCCCTTTATACAGCAGCATGCCCTCAAACACATGTCCGCTACTTTGATTGGTCTCTGGCAACAGTACTTCGAAGCGGAAGCACCCCAAATTTATATGACATTAGAGATCGAGTGTATATTAGTGAATTGGGGCCAGAACAAGTTTTTGCTAATGTTACGACAATAATAGCTTATAGGGTAAGACTGCATGAGAAAACTCCCAACTCGGTGTCTCAGTTTCCGATGAGAGAGGTTCATCCTATATATCACCCAGAGATGCCAGAGTTAACGGATGGGCGAGGTAATGTTACTCGAGCGGCAGTGGCGGCCCGGTTTCAAGAACAATGGGTTTATACTCCGTGGAAAAGAAGTGAGGTTTTATCCCTTAGTTAAGACTCATTTGCCAGATCCCAGGAAATATCCTACTGCTTATTATAAAGAATTGACTGAAGCTGCTCCTTCGACTGTAATGACTCTTGCTGACATTGAAATGTTTTTTGGCCTTCTTGTTCCGGTTGATATTTGGAGGCAGGTCTATTCTCAAGGTCATGTTCCGTAGTTGGGTGGTACTTGGGATCAAATTAAGGCATGGGACCAGGAAAGAAAGCCAGATGATAAGCCTCGGGCGGAGATACTTGCTCTGCCAGGCCGCATCATTACATACATGCATTCTCTTATTCCACTGAGAAAGGTGGACTGGTATAAATTGTCAGCTTGTCGACAAAAGAAAGATGAGAGCGTGTCTGATTTCTTCACCCGATTTGAAGGTACATTTTTGGACTACAGTGGGCAGGATTTGTCTATTGAGGGAAGTGTTCGGTTGTTTGTTAATAGATTTGTCTCTAATTTGCTTCCTGAAATTGTGACTCGATTGCAGGCTTCTGAAAGTAATTGGTCCACCTCTTCCCCCTCTGTTATTTTGAATATGGCACAGTATTACGAACACAGGGATAATGAGGAAAAGGAAAGGACAGAGAAGAGGCATAAGGATTTAAAGACAAAGGTGTTGTTGCAGCAGGCTGTTAGAGGGAATGGGAGAGGACGTGGTGGTCATGCTCGACAGCTTCCACGCACTAGTAGGCAGCCAGCAAATGTGCCTTTGGGTACGAATCAGTGTGCGTACTGTAAAGAGGAGGGACATAGGTGTAGCGAGTGGCCTGTGCTTTTGCAGAAGGTAGCGGTTCTGAGAGGACGAGGTTCTCGTGGACAGAGTCATGGAGCTGGTGGGGCAGATAGGACTCAGAATGCAGAAGCCCCACCGAGTCGTTCTGATAATAATTACTTTGTTGACCCTCGGGATGGACAATACTATCATGATGATTATAATGTTGAGGAAGTGACAGGAATGTCTTACAGCTAGGACAGCCAGGGACAGAGTGGGGGATCAATTCTGATACCTGTAGACCAGCGTGATCCTTATGTAACAGCGGAACTGCAAGGTTCGACTAAGGAGTTTTTGGTGGACACAGGTGCGACGAAAAGTACTGTTTCTCGAAATATGGTCCCTGGGGCGGCTCTGTCAGGCCATAATAATGTTTCAGTAGGTTTTTCTGGTGTACCGGTTGTAAGCCTCATTTCAAGACCCCTTGCGTTGACTATTGGTCCTTTCACTGTGGATTCACCATTCTTATTAACATCCAACTGTGGTGAAAATTCCATGGGTCTGGATTTGTTGAAGAAACTGCATGCTACTATTTATTGTTCCCTGGCAGGTGTGTATATGACAATGGGACCAGATGTAGTACGTGCTAAACAGTGTTTGTCCAAAGATGCACCTCTTCCTGTTGAATTTGCAGATGTGCCACCCACTTTGTGGGCGACAGGTGATACAGAAGTGGGACTACTGCAGACATATCCAGTCTCAATACAGGTTGGGGATGGTGCTATTTTACCCCGTATCCCCCAGTATAACATACCACAGGCAGGACAGCAAGCCCTTTTGCAAATTATTCAGGATTTGATCAAGAAGGGAGTGGTTGAGGAAACAACTGCTAATGTTTGTAATAGCCCTATCCTTCCAATTCTTAAACAGACACCCTCAGGTTCCCTTGATGAGCATGAAGATGTTTACCGTTTTGTGAATGATTTGCGCAAAGTTAATAAAATAGTGGTTCCCCAGTTTCCAGTGGTCCCTGACATCACTACTCTTTTGACAATGATTCCTTCTACTGCTAAATTCTTCTCTCTCATTGATTTGAAAAATGCATTCTTTAGTATTCCTATTCATCCAGATAGTAGGTACTTGTTCGGGTTTACACTAGCTGGCAGAAGTTTTAGGTTCTGTCGAGCTCCTCAGGGCTATACTGAGAGTCCGAGTATTTATAGTCAAGCTTTAAAGAGCCAGTTGGATTCCCTTTTGCTTCCCGCAGGTAATGTATCGGTGCAGTATGTTGATGACTTGCTCATCACTTCTGATACGGAACAAGGTTGCAAAGACAGTACAGTTAAATTGTTGTTTTATTTGGCCCAACATGGACTTAAGGTGTCTCTTTCTAAATTTCAATATTGTCGACAGCTGGTCACCTATTTAGGTCACCTACTGTCGAAGGAGGGTAGGAGATTGACCCCGGAGCGCATCAGTACTATTGTTAAAATGCCCTTTCCACAAACTCAGAAAGATGTGTGCGCTTTTATAGGTATCACTTCCTACTGTCGGCAGTGGATACCTAACTACTCATTACTAATCAAACCCTTGGATGCACTAACCATTAAAGACGTGCATGAGCCCCTGCCTTGGACGCCTGATTGTCAGCAGTCTTTTGAGCAATTAAAAACTGTGCTTTGTTCAGTTCCAGTACTTGGCACCCCCGACTATAACAAACCGTTTGTGTTGTTCGTCCATGAGATGGCTGGTTGTGCGCTTTCTGTTTAACACAAAAATTTGGAGATAAGCAAAGGCTGTGTGCTTATTTCTCTACAATTCTTGACCCTGTCGCACGAGCCCTTCCGACCTGTCTAAGAGCGGTCACGGTCGTGGCTGTCTCGATAAGACAATCAGCTGGACTCGTACTTGATACTGATCTCACAGACATGGCACCCCATGCTGTGGACACTCTTTTAAATAAGGCTAAGACACAGCACCTCACCAGTGCACGTCTGACTAGCTATGAATTAATATTGTTTGCTAAACACATCACAATCAAAAGATGTGCCACTCTCAATCCAGCCATGTTACTGCTCCTCCCTTCTGAGAATGATGAGATTGACTGTATCTTCCGGACGGAAGAAGAGACGAAAGGACGGGTAGACTTGACTAATGTTCCCTTATCCGACCCACAAGGGGAACTATATGTCGATGGCTCTTGTTTTAAATTACCAGATGGCACTACAACTGCTGCGTATGCTCTCACCACACTGCATACAGTAGTTGAGACATCACGAGTTCGCTATCAATCGGCCCAAGCTGCTGAGCTTGTTGCCTTAGTACAAGCTTGCGAATTGAGTGAGGGACTGGTTGTTAATATTTATACTGACAGCCAGTACTCCTTTGGAGTCGCACAGAACTTTGGGCGACTCTGCACTGAGAGAGGGTTTCTTATTTTGCATGGCACCAAAATCCAGCACGGGCGCCTTATATTGAGGCTTTTGTCTGCTCTGACACTCCCTAAATAATTGGCTATAGTAAAGTGTAGTGCCCACCGGAAAGTCACTGATGATGTAGGTAGGGGAAATGCTTTTGCAGATCAGACAGCCAAGGAAACAGCCCGGACTAAAATGAAAAGAATGTTTGTAGCAGATCCCGCTAGGTGGGTGCCTGAAGTTAACATGTTTGAGGATACACTTGAGAATGTGAAAGAGATACAAAGTGAGGCCACGATAGAGGAATTAGCAACGTGGCAAGAAAGTACAGCACAGTTGAACAATGAGGGATGCTGGATTGATAAGTCAGGAAAACAAAGATGATGTTACCAGATGCATATGTTCTCCCTGTAGTTACGATGGCTCATGGCCCAGCACATATCAGTGCTAAGGGAATTTGCAAGTTGTTAGACCCTGTATGGCAGAAAGAAAATATTTCAAAAACAGCTGTACACTTAGTGAAGTACTGCATGGTGTGCATGATGCACAATCCTGGGAAAGGTACCCCTACACCACCCGGTAATTTTGCACCACCCACTTTTCCTTTTGAGGTCCTACAGATAGATTATGTCAAACTAGACAGATGTAATAATTTGAAGTATGTTCTGGTGGTTGTTTGTGCATTCAGTAAATGGGTGGAGGCTTATCCCACTAAAGACAATACAGCCGTTACAACCGCAATTGTACTCCTGAAGGAGTTCTTTCCTCATTTCGGCTTGCCCCGTTTGATTTGGAGTGATAACAGAAGTCATTTTAATGCCAAGGTGATACAGTTAATTTGTGATGGTTTGCACATAAAGCAAAAGTTTCATGCCGCTAACCACCCACAGTCAGCAGGTTTGGTTGAGAAGTATAATGGTACTCTCAAACTGAAATTGGCAAAGATTCAGGAGACTACAGGGTTACAGTGGTCAGATGCTTTACCATTAGCTCTTTTGTCGACAAGAACAACATCACATTCTAGGACAGGATTGTCACTGTACGAGGTCATGTTCAAACGTCCGGCAAATGTCTGGGGCGTCCTGTGACCCCAGCGGCTTTCAGATATTGAGTATCCGCTGGTGATTGACTATCTTGCTCAGTTAACTGAAAACTTGCGTTCTATTCACCAACAGGTCCGGGAAGCCCTGCCAGCTACACCAGAGGGCCCCCGGACACAACATTCAGCCTGGAGATTTTGTGCTGGTCCGAAACTTCCAGCGGAAGAAGAGTTTGGAGCCGCGGTGGAAGGGACCGGAGCAGGTCCTCCTGGCTACACGCACAGCTGTCAAGGTTGCTAGCCGAAAGAACTGGGTGCATGGGACTCACTGTCGCAGGATACTGCTACTCCTGCACTATGAACAATAGGTGAGAGATGGATTATGGAACTCTGAGTGTGAGACGGTACCTCAGTTTGTCCCCTTTAGTGACGACAGGCTGACTTGGACCAAAACGGATGAAGAAAATGATGAAGTGCTGAATGCAGCAGTTCCTCCGGAAATACGGGCTATCCAGGAGCCCCTTTTCACTGATCCCTCTGTGCCTGGAGCCACTAGGTATAATCTGCACCCTCGGCGGAGGAACGGTGCACCAAAGGAGAAGTCAGATTAAGTCAGGGATGGACTACATCCTCCACCCGCAGGCTACCACCTGCGCCTCATCCCTGGTGGCCAGTGGTAGGCCGTAAGCTCTTGCGCTCGCTCTGCCCTTTTTTCGTTGTCAGCCCTGTTGTGATTGTGCTTCTGCTCCCCTAGTGTAATCAATTGTATTTCGCCTTATTCCTTTTTTGTGCTGTTGTAGTGTTATTGTGCCCGTTTTTGCCTTCTGTACCCTCTCATTTTCCCACTGCTGCATCCCCTGTGGCCCCGCCCCCCTGCTCGCCCATTCGCCGCCCCACTCCCGCCTCCCAGCTGCTCCTCCCTCCCACCTCCCCGAATATGGCAGCCGCTGCGCGGTCGTGCAGCGGACACATGCAGCGGGCGCGCCTAAGGCAAGCCCGTCTGTGCCCGTCTGCGCCTGGACCACGCTTAGCGCCAGACCCCCTGGTCCCCGCGGAAGCCACACCGAATGCCGCCACTACACCGCCAGCACCCTCCACGCACTCAACACCGGACGACAGCACACCTGCTTCCTGGCCGCCCCGAAGCACACCAAAGGACCCTTCTCCTGCCGGAGCTGCAGCTTCACCAGCCTCCGAGCCGCCAAACCGCCCACTGTGACAGGACGCAACCACCTCAGATGCATACTACTGAACACCCGCTCCGCACGCAAACACGCCGTCGAACTCTGGGACCTGCTCGACACATCCTCCCCGGACGTCGCCTTCCTGACAGAGACCTGGATGAACGCCTCCTCGGCACCCGACATCGCCATAGCCATCCCGGACGGCTACAAGATCACCCGCAGGGACCGCACCAACGGAGTAGGAGGTGGAATCGCCATCATCCACAAGAACACCCTCAGGGTCTCGACCAGCACCGCCAACACCCTCAGCACCGCCGAACACCTGCACTTCCAGATCCACACTGATCCCAACACCACCATCGGAGGAACTCTCGTCTACAGACCCCCCGGACCCCGGCCTCAGTTCAGCGACTCCATCGCCGACTTCATCAGCACGCACGCCCTTGCCTCCACAGACTACATCCTCCTCGGAGACCTGAACTTCCACCTCGAGAACAACAACGACACCAACTCCACCACCCTGATTGACAACCTCACCAACCTCGGTCTCAGACAGCTCGTCACAACACCCACCCACTCCGCCGGCCACACGCTTAACCCCATCGTCTCCGCAAGCCCCCACGTCTCCTTCAGCCACACCACCGAACTCCACTGGACCGACCATCGATGCATCCACTTCACCTTCCGGAAACCCACCACGCGCCACCGCACTCAACAGATCCCCCGCCGCAGCTGGAGCAAAATCTCCAAAGACCAGCTAAACACCACCCTCGCCCGAAGCCCACCCGCTGACCCCACCGACACCGACACCGCCGCCCGCAACCTCAGGTGCTGGATCGACGACTGCGCCAACACTCTCGCCCCGATCAAGAAACCCTCCAACAGACGCACTGACAAGAAAGCCAGCTGGTTCACTGCGGACCTCCAGGCCTCCAAGCAAACCTGCCGGAAGCAAGAGAAGAAATGGCACCGCGAACAGACACCGGACAGCTACGCAGCCAACAAGAACGCCATCCGCAGACACCATCACCTCATCAGATCCGCCAAAAGGGCCTCCTTCAAGGGCTGCCTCGACAACAACGCACACAACAGCAAAGAGCTCTTCAACATCGTGAAGTAACTCTCCAACCCCAGCTCCAACAGCAACGACATCCCACCATCGCAAGACCTGTGCGACTCCCTTGCCACCTTCTTCCATCGCAAGATCGCAGACATCCATGACAGCTTCAACAACCTGACCGCCCTGACAGCCACCGACACCTCAGACCCCACGGCCACCACCCACATCAACCCCCTGCTCACCTGGACCAACATAAACGACGACGACACCATCGAAATCATGAACACCATCCACTCCGGCTCTCCGTCAGACCCATGCCCGCACCACATCTTCAACAAAGCTAGCACCACCATCGCACCCCATCTCCGCAAGGCCATCAACATCTCCTTCGAGACCGCAACCTTCCCGGAGAGCTGGAAGCACGCCGAGATCAACGCCTTACTCAAGAAACCCAAGGCGGATCAGAGGGACCTCAAGAACTTCCGGCCCATCTCCCTGCTCCCGTTCCCTGCGAAGGTCATCGAGAAAACCGTCAACAGACAGCTGACCCGCTACCTCGAGTGGAACAACATCCTGGACCCGTCCCAGTCCGGGTTCCACAGCAACCACAGCACCGAAACTGCCCTTATCGCCGCCACCGTTGACATCAGGGCCCTGCTGGACAACGGCGAAACCGCGGCCCTCATCCTCCTGGACCTGTCAGCCGCCTTCGACACTGTCTGCCACCGCACCCTACGCACACGCCTCCACAACGCAGGGATCCGAGACAAGGCTCTGGAATGGACCACCTCCTTCCTCTCCGGCAGAACCCAGAGCGTCCGCCTCCCCCCTTTCCTCTCCAAAGCCTCCGAGATCATCTGCGGCGTACCCCAAGGATCATCCCTCAGCCCAACATTGTTCAACGTCTACATGGCTCCGCTCGCCCACGTCACCCGACTGCACGACCTCACCATTATCTCCTACGCCGACGACACCCAGCTGATCCTCTCCCTCACCAAGGACCCCCTCACCGCCAAAACCAACCTCCACGAAGGAATGAAAGCCGTCGCCGAGTGGATGAAGAACAGCCGTCTGAAGCTGAACTCGGACAAAACAGAGGTCCTCATCCTCGGCCCCACCCCCTCAGCCTGGGACGACTCCTGGTGGCCGACCGCACTGGGAGCAGCACCAACACCGACCGACCACGCACGCAACCTGGGGTTTATCCTCGACTCAACACTCTCCATGACCAAGCAAGTCAACGCCGTCTCATCCTCCTGCTTCAACACCCTCCACATGCTCCGCAAGATCTACAGGTGGATCCCCACCAAAACATGAAGAACGGTCACCCAGGCCCTCGTCAGCAGCAGGCTGGACTACAGAAACGCCCTCTACGCAGGATCCTCGGCCAAACTCCTGAAACGTCTACAACGCATACAGAATGCCTCTGCATGCCTGATCCTCGACATCCCCCGCCACAGCCACGTCACACCGCACCTAAGAGACCTGCACTGGCTTCCCGTCAACAAGAGGATCACCTTCAAGCTCCTCACCCACGCACACAAGGCACTCCACAACACCGGACATACCTCAACAGACGACTCACCTTCTACACCCCGAACCGCCAGCTCCGCTCTGCCGACCTCGCCTTCGCCACCATCCCCCGCATCCGAAGAGCGACCACCGGCGGCAGATCATTCTCCCACCTCGCCGCCAAGACCTGGAACACCCTCCCCATCCTCCTACGGCAGACCCAGGACCTACTAACCTTCAGGAGGCTACTCAAGACCTGGCTTTTCGAGCAGTAGCAGCACCCCTCCCCCCCCAGCGCCTTGAGACCCTCACGGGTGAGTAGTGCGCTTTACAAATTTCTTGATTGATTGATTGATTGACTGTGTAAGTTAGGTGTACTTTGCTATAGTACCAACGGAGTTAGTTTAGGGTGATGCGAGATTTGTGAACTGTTTGAACATTGGACAGGATAGATTGAAAGTATCCCCTTTTGGGGTACATTATCCTGATCGACATGGGAACCCAAGCTTAGGACAGAGCAAGCTCCACCGCCGGTGCTCAAAAGCGCCAACGTTTTGATGGACAATAGGAGCCTGTACCAGTGAGGCTCTGACGGACACTGGGAACTTGTATATTCCTCCTGCTGGCATTTTTCCCCCTTGCTTTATCATTTGCTATGCACCCCTTTGGCAGAATGGTTCTGATGAAGAGCAGCCAGTGATTCCCCTTGTTCATACACGCATATTTTGGTCTACCAATAAAAAGATATTATGTGCTATTCTTGTGCTACTACTGCTGTTGATTCTGGGTGGGGTGTCCTGGGTCTTGGAATGTGATCAGGATGCACCGTCATGTACTAAACGTAAGGTTGTTTCTCAAATACGCACCATGAGGGCAGCCCTGAGTAATGTCTTTCTAGACACACATAAGAGATTTTTTGGAGAAGGTACCGCTTGTTATCCCACTGAATCAGTTACAAGTTTATGGACTGCTTACCAATTGTCACTGGTCAATTATACATATATCCGCCCAGCCCAATTTGTGGAAGTAAGGGGTGAGTTTGGAATGGGGTATCCTGGTCCTTGTTTATATTATAGGAAGCCACGAGGAATGGGATATCCGGGTTGTGACAATAATACGTATTGTGATAATCTGTATATGAGAGAGCAGAACATCACCTTAGTGGGCTGGCATTACTGAGATTTACGATTACTCGAAAAGCTGGTTATTATCCCGCATGTTGTCCAATAGCAAACAGTACTGATGCATTTTTGTATGCTAATTGTTCTGGAATAATACTGTTCAAAAATACGATGTCTTTAGTGAAAAAGAAGGATCCGAGTACTTTTGGAATGAACACCAGATATGCTCCAGTAGATTATCAAGGTCCCCTTTATGCACATCCTGGATTTTATTTTCTGTCTAATGGTACATATTCAAATGTTTATAACAGTACAGATGATGTTGCCCTGGGGATGGTGCTCCCTCTCCGCGTGCCTTGCACGTACAGTAAGCCAAATGTGAGATGGGTAAAAAGAATGTTGACTGCAGAGTTCTGTGATGGGGTGACGGATTTGGGAGTCAACAATTACAGTAATGATATCACCTTTGGGTATATTCTTTCCTCCATTATTACCTTCGGTGGTACTGCAATGGCCAGGGGTGAAAAAGCTAGAGAATATTTTGGATGTAAGCTGCAGATACTGTCTAACTCCACAGTAGCAGCTCTGCGTGACATCACCACCCAATTGGAAAGTATGCAGATATATTCCGAGCAAACTAGATATGCTGTTGATTTCATTATAGCTAAGAGCAGTGGTGAGTGCGCAGTTGTAGGAGACCAGTGTGTAGTCTGGATCACTAATATGGAAAAGAATATTACCCAACACATTTTAGACATCTTGGAAACTGTTAAAGGAATGGAAAGTGGGAATTGGAGTTGGTCACTCTTTGGTGGATGGGGTTGGATCCTTGAAAAGGTAATCTATTTCATTGTGATTTTGATTGCTTGCTGTGTCCTGGTCCAGTGTCTCCCCTTATGTTGCTCTTATTGCACCACCCTTCTCGCTCCTAAGAAAATATCAATTCATGATACTAATGAAACAATTATGATACAAAAGGAAGTAGAAGACCTCATGCAAATAGATGAGGGTATTTTTGAGACTTCTTCTCTCCTTACTATTTTCCTTCCTGAAGCTGAAAATATGGAGTGCTCCTAAAAAATGTATTCATGATTTATTGAATTATATGTCTTTTTGCTATTACACAAAATTGTTTAGCTCATGCTAAAAGGAGGGTCTGTTGGACCAAAAATTATGCTTTCACATTGTTTTACGTAAGTTAGCATTCGCTGCGCCATTTTGTGCATGGGCGCCATTTTGTATCATGATCGAAAGTAATTCTTTGCCATTTCCGAGAAACGGCCTTCTCTAGGTTATGTTTCTTCGGAGCTGAGTTCTGCCACACTAATGAATGCACTGCTCTTATTAGCGCATACCTTCCCTTTAGATGTAAGCCTTCTCCCACTTGTCTAGTGGCGGGTACAGGCAGAGTGACCTTGAATAGTAGATAGTGTGTGCCCGGCCTCAGAATCGAATCTTACTCCTTTGTAATTTACTGTCCAGCTGCAAGTCTTTGGAAAATTCCATGGTGGGCGTGCTTTCATTGATTTCGAAGTGTATTTAATGTATCGTTATGCTTGCTGATGTCAGTCCCTCTGCAGCACTCCTAAGCGACTGGGCAGATTGGGCTCCGCTCTCAGTGTACTCTGAATAAACTGTTATTGGTTTGTATTCTTCACTGTCTGACCGACTCTTCATTGTAGTGGAAGGATGAAAGGTGGTCATTAGTGACCGGAGTAACCCGAATCGGCCACTTCCTTCAGACATCAGGCTGCGAGTCGTTATGATACGCTATTTGTGGGAGAGAGTGTGTGTGTGACCATATCTTTTCAATAAATGGTCCTTGGAAGACGTTTTTGCAAGAATCAGTTCGAAAAGTACCAGGAGTGTGTTTCGTGTGTAAAGAACCCATATGTTCGGTTACTGAGCAAATGGTATGGTACTTGTTACCTAACAGTTGTGTTTCCGAAAATATACCATGATAATGAACTGGAGAGTGATGAGGGAAATTTGTATAGCAGGGAAAGACTTGGACTAAGTGCTGGTGCGGTTGTGGGAGATATATCTGGAGCGAAAATACCTAGTGTGGGAGTGGTGTTGAATGACATCAAGATTAGAAGGCTGTCTACTATAGTAGATCAGTTATCTGTTCATATGGCTCAGTCTTTGCTACATATAGATGGAAAGATGGTTTCGATAAGGGCGATGGTGATACAGAATCGGCTTGGTTTAGATGTGTTACTTGCAAAAGAGGGCAGAGTCTGTCGGATGCTGAAGGTCCAACAGTGTTGTACTTATATCCTTGAGAAAAGTTAAGATCTGAGGGGATATATAAACAACATCACTGACATACATCAAGAAATAATGGACTTAGCGGCTGAGGGAGTTTGGAACAAAGTTGGAAAAGGATTTGGTAAGGTTGGGAAATGGTTTGCGAATCTGGGAAATTGAATCTTTGGGTACATCCTGAAACCATTAATGATTGTTATAATCTGTCTCATTGTTTTGGTAGGGATGATAAGAGCCTATAAGTGGCACAAGGCGAGACAGTTGGAGAACTCCTTAAGAGAGAGAGAGAAGGATGGAAAGATTGCAGCAAAGTCACTATGAGAATTTGAAAGCGAATGGAGGAGTTCAGACAGAGAAGACTAGCTACGTCATCTGTTTAGATCGATCTGCTCTGCAGGGATGATTTAATTGTTTTGTGATGACTCAACGTCATCAAAGGGGCGAACTGATGTAGCGGAAAACTTACTTCGTTCGTTGGGGTGCATCATAATCATGTGTAGAAGTGCACCCGCATATAATCTTGTGTTAGGAAACGTGAGGTATTAGAAGTGTGACTTGCATTAATGTAATTAGGTGATATGTTTTAGGTTACTGACAAGTAGTATGGAAAAATTAACTTAGGAAATGGATGTAACTAGCAGAGAAAGTTAACATGAAGAACTCGTGTTGCGCATTTGACAGCACGCATATACTATATGTGTTTAACAATTGTCCTTCCTATAATTTGTAGACATATTAATTTCAAATGCAATAGAGTTATGTCAACCGGGAATGCTTTAAGTTATGTGTTCTTATGTAAGTTAACTCGTAGGCCTGAAACGCAAGCCCCTGAAAACTCTTGCATTAGTATTAATGTTCTGAATTTCATATGTATTCTAGAATCTGTTCTTTCTCACGTTTGCTTTACAGGTGGAAAAGTTATTTCATTAGGGAAAAATAATGTCTTTGTTTAGGAGCTAGGAAAGGAGAAAAGAAGTTACAGTTACATGGCTAGATGTTAGAGGCAGAGACGGATTCACACGGGAGAAGGCCTGAGAACCAAGGACAAAATGTTGCAAGGATCATACGTGAAGAACCTTGTGGAAGGTTTCCTATGACTGTGCCTATTGTGAACCAAGATGTACGCTGTGCATTGTGGGAGAGCTACCTGTAGATAATTGGTGTTTGGAATTAGTGAAAGCAGCCCACTTCTTCCTTACCTTGGGCGGAAGAGCATCTTAGAACAAGCTCTTACTTCTATGATAGTGGCTTTATGCTGCTTGATCCATCTGATGGTGGAGAGACTTCTTAGGAAGACTCCTCGCACTGGCACTTTTTCTGTCCTTTACCCTGGGAATGCAATGTTGGGATGTCACCTTAGCAGTAGAGTAGGTATAGAATTAATGCTTTTACTCACCAACCCTCGATGCAAGGGAACTTGGACTCATGCATCCTGATTCCCTGTATCCTACTTCTTGCACTAATAGTTTTGTTAATGTTACATCTTTTGAACTGGATACGTAGATTTGGCTTCATGCTAATTCCTTTGTATTTCCATACCCTCGTGTTGAGGTGTCTGTATGCTCAGTTATTTTTGGCTTTGTAATAAATTGACTAACCTTATATAGTGGTCCGTGAGTTATTATGTATCCAAAAGAGTTAATGGCTAATTGGTTATGAATTAATTCGTTTTCGTCCCCTTTACACTTAAATGTTGCGAAAAAGATCCATCGAACTGTGTCTCGAGAACAAGTCTAGAACTATTCTGAAGCCAGAGAAGGACACTGTATTTTTAATTCTAAGGTAGGTTCTCCAGGCAAATTAAAAGTAGTGCATTATCAATGGACTCAAACACCACAAAGGGATCCATTGGGATTAATGTAGCAAGAGCTTCCTAGTCTGCACAACACTTAAGTGCACCCAAGGCTGCCATTAGCAAAGTCTCTGTCCTGAAATCAGAACGAAAGCCAGCCTGTGTGGGGTGTAGAAGACTCCAGTACTCCACAAACTAGGAAAGTTGGTTAAAGAAGGCATAATCACTTAATATTTTATGTGTGAACTGCATATTCTATGTTGACTAGATAATACACAAATATTCTATTAAACACATGATAGCATGTTCACATGGGGATGAAGGACTCTTCTCCAAACTCCGTTCGTTGTTCGAGGGAAGAAATATCACATCAATTTTTTGGAAAGTGTATACTTTTTTACATAGCCAAGTGAGGTAGAAATTACGGGTGCCCTTCACAAACCACTTTTATAAAGTCAGATATCGACTCATCATTGGTTTCCTCCTTCCTACGAAAACATTTCCTACTTTTTGGGAATTTACAACAGTCTCTAGAATTAACCATGGAAAACTGCAAATTGCAGTTATGTGTGACTGCTCATGCTGCCCTACAATTAATTCTGAAGAATAAATAAGCACAAATTATGTTTTACTGGTAGGTCGGTGCATTCTATTAAGCTACTTTTATATACATAAAGAGTGCTTAGTTGTTTTTGCATTGCATTTCTACTTTTATTCTGGCTGCATGTGGCACAATAGCAAAGTTAAATGTGCAAACTGGGGGCCATACGTACAAGGAAGTGGCGGAGTGTGTCATTAGCCTCCTTGGCTTAACAACACGCTCCGCCACTTCTGAAACGCAAGGCTGCACCATATTTACAAGAATGTGGTACAGCCTTGCGTTTCCCCCTGTGATGCCGCTAAGTTTAGCAACTTAGCACCAACGCAGGCACCCTTGCACCATAGTGCAAGGTTGTCTGCGTGCAGGGGAGGATTGTTTATGTGTAGGAAGGTGTCCCTTCCTGCACATAAACAATCCTAAAATGCCATTCTGTCACTTTCATGTGTGCTGGTTCATGCAGCACACATGAAAGTTACACAAAATGGCATTTTTTTTAAAGTTTGTTAATGTACAGGAAGGGACACCTTCCTGTACATTAAAAAACCGTGGCATTTTGCTTTTTCCATGTGTGCTGCACAAGGCAGCACACATGGAAAAAGCAAAATTGAGGAGAAATAATGCATTTCTCCTCGTTTCGCAAACTTAAGACCAGGGGCATATTAGCAAGACCCACGTTAAGATTATCGCCATTTTAGCGGCAGGAAACTGCCGCTAAAACGGCGATAATGGGCTTGCTAATATGCGTTATAGAATTCCAATAGAAGCCCAGGTTAGATGTGCAGGACATCTAACCTGGGCTTCTATTGAATTCCATAACGCATATTAGCAAGCCCATTATCGCCGCTTTAGCGGCAGTTTCCTGCCGCTAAAACGGCGATAATGTTAACGTGGGTCTTGCTAATATGCCCCCAGGTTTTTCCTGGTATTATTTTTGGAGATGCCATATACGCCACCCCTGTACATAGGGGGCAGCGTCAAATACAATGGGTGTTGCTGTGGAATGCCCACCACAACACCCACTGCACGCCCCTTTCACGCTAAGCATAGCGTGAAAGGGGGCCTATGCACAAGGCAGCGTTAAGCCACATTAAGTGGCTTAACGCTACCTTGTACAAATGCTGCCCTGTACAAAAGGCGCAGCCCCTATCGCCACCACAACGTCTGTAAAAGTGACGTTGTGGTGGCGATAGGGGCTTGTACATATGCCCCTGGGTGTGCAATTCACTAGTAAACATTGAATACCCACATAATCCTTTGTGGAGATTTACTATGGCAAAATGGCAACCCGGCCATGGAACAACAGTGCTGCCACGTTAAACCTTTAAATCACTATAATGGAAAACCCATCTATCAGGAGAAATTTACACATCATCAGTTGCGATTCTCTGTTTTAAAGCAATTAAATCCTCTTTCTGTCAATCAACATTTGGAATTTGCAACGCTAATCTAAAAACTTTTCAGTCACAGCTATAATTTGTAAATTGTACGATTTGGAAACCTTCTAGTTACAAATGTCCCAAAGTAGCAATAACATTCAGTTTGTGAGTCCTGAAAATGGCTCTGGGGGTCTAGCTACAGGACTCGCATATGTGACGGTACTCCTGCCGTGACACCATGGCATAAATTAACTAACAGCACACATTTTTCCTAGTGGCAGAGTTCCCTGGTTGTAATTAAACGCTGCTTCGTTCGAATAATGTTGCAAAAGCAGACAACTTTAAATGTGGGACACAGGTAGCATTGGCAGCTGGACTTCTGGAGCTTAGATCGCCCTTTCGTAATATACAAATGGAATGAACTGTATATGTCCAAAGTTTTTCTCCTCAAAACGCAAGGCTAGACTAACAAAAGGCTTTTTTTATCACTAAAGTGGTTTAGGAAAAGTGCAGCATGTGCAGGCATAAATGCATGCCCAAAATGTGGTGCATATACACACACCTGACAGTCATGTAAAGCTTGCAGTTAAGTGCATGCCAGAAGAGGTAGCATATAGAGGTTCAAGCAAATGCCTCATTCACTGAGTGAGCCGCTAAAACATGCACCTTCTGCATTTCCATTTCCCTCTAGTAGTCCTGACCTAGCACAACGCTGCGGCGAAAGAAGGATGGAAGCAGGCCTGACACATACTCCACTGCTCATGGAATACGGGCGGTGAAGTACAGACCTAATGTATGCATCAATTAATGTTAGTACAGCTTCTGTCAAGAAAGTTAGGCTCCGGGATAGACCTTGCTTGCATCAGCTTGCCCCATTAACATGTTCATGCGGCTTAGAGATGTCAACGCATAATAAGGCAGTAGACAGCAGCGGCTCGGCCATAGGGGGCATCAGGAGTCTCAGGACATGGACCTACCACCACCATGACCTAAAACGAATCAGTAAATAGTGTATTACATCATCTTTTTATTCAAGCCGTAACATTTGTCAACTGGTCCAAAACAGCATTCCACACAAGTCAGCCACTGATCTGTATGAGGTCATCTGATATCTGATTTAAGTTGACTTTACTGAACCTTCAAAGAGACCCTTTCATAACTATTGTGTCAACTTGGCAACAATCGATCAAGGGCTAGAGAAATCTCACAAGACTCATTGATGTCCTGAAGGTGGTCTCATTGACATATTTCAACAGAGGCCAAAACATCGACGTATAACACATTCTTCCCTTCAGCCATTGTTAAATTCAATTATTTTTGAGTTTCGATTCCTATGTCTAGGATCAACTTAATTGTTCATTTTGTGGAGATGGGTGTTTATACATTTATGACTAGTATATCTCCATCACTAATTGATCTCTGACTTCTGTTATCAATGTATTTGAGAACTTTGTCTAGAAACCCTGTTTCTCGTATTTTTTTAATATAAATCAAACTACCTTTACCACACCCGGTTACTGTAGTTTATTTACTGAATTAATCGTTTAAGTTGTATTTAAAATGTTTTGAGGTGTCATATGTGGTCACTTTACAGAAGATATATCGAACTAATTGAAAAATATTTTGTGAATAAGTCCCTTGTAGGCAGCTCTACCTGCTTAACTTTATTACCCAAGCCCACAAGGGTTTATTGGGTTGCGCATAATTACTTATATAACTTTTCGAAAGTGGGCATTTTCTTGTGCTAATCATGTGTGCCTTCTGCCAGTGTCCTGGGTCACATGATTGCTTTCGGTGTTTGTGTATTCCTCCCAGACAGTGACATTAAGGGAACTAGGTGTTCTCAGAATAGACAATCCTGCCAGGATGGCTGGGCGGTGGAGCTGTGCCCTGCCACACTTGCACTTCAGAAGGGTTTGCCTCCAGCACATGCAAAGGAATCTGACACCAGCCTTTTGTCACTGAAGACTTCTTGGAGCCTTGACAGTGAAAGAGAAGAACTTTCCAGAACCAGATGTGGGGCTGGGGTAGTGTAGAGAATCCCCCACACAAACAAAGGCTGGTACCAGGTATAAATATTGGACCTCCAGAGCCACTCAGCAGAAGAGTCCTGGACCGGTGGACATTACAGGAGAAAGACTGCCCTGCTGCCAGAGGACTGCTCTGCTGCTGAGGACTATCTTGCTGTCTGAGAAGGAAGACTGGACGTGCTTACCTTCATCCCAGGCTAACTTGAGTGACTCCAAGGATGAGTTGACTGACCTCCTGTGTGAGCTACAAGGACATAACAAACTCCAGAAGCCTCCCTGCAACTGTCCAGCTGACCTGCTGCACTGGACCTGACTAAACCTGCAACTAGACCTGCCGGATACCCAAAAAATGCCTCCCTAGTTCCTGGACTCTTGGCTTGCATCAGAGTGTACTCCTCTGGAAGCAAAAGGTGAAAATCTGAAACTTAGGCTCTTTGCAAATGCAAATGGGCCCCTTCATACCAAGACTCTGCTGCCCACTATAACTGCCAAAGTGAAGCTCCAGTGAGACCTGCTCTTCGTGCTATAGTGACTGCTAGTGAAAACCAGCAATATGCTACAGCGACAACAGCCCACAACACATTGCTTGCTTTTTATGCTACAGCAACAATAACCGTCTACACCCTCGCGGCCTCCTCAACCGTGAATGGAACTCTTTGCGTCAGACTTTGAGAAGATAACTTTTTCAGCAGGGCTAACCAGATCCCTGTATCCGACCCGCACTCCATCGTGGTCAGTTTGAACTTGTTACATTGTGACTTTCTCACGGTCTAATATGACCCGATGACTTTGAGTGGCGTTTTGTGCTTTTAGGTGCTATTTTAACTATAAACTTTGAAATTGAATATCTCCTGTTCTAGTGATTGGAGTTTTGTCATTCTGGTATAATTTTTTTTAATAACAATTTTCTCTGTTCTCCTAAATTAGTTTGGGGTTTTTCTTGGATTGTGTTTTCACTTTATTACTGTGTGTGTGCTGCATAACTAGTTTACACATTGCCTCTTTATGCCAAGCTACCTGATGATTAAGGACATGCTAATTTAGTGACTTTTGTGGTTCACCCAGACAGGGACTGCGTTTGTTGCCTGAGTGGGGCTTCTGAGGTCCCGCTGAACAGTATTTGCTGCTGTTGAGATGAACACAGTGGGAGTTACTGTCATGTCTGGCCGAATGGCAATGCACCTTGGGTGAATCAGCTGTCAAGTAAAGCCCAGTTTTTTGTCAGTTCCTCTGGCACTTTTTGGTCAAAATTGTTGTAAGTCCCAACTTTTTGGGTTAGGCAGGAGTAGCACTTCTAACACCACTTCAAAGGGTCCAGGACCTGGGGGGCACCATTTGGGGGGTTAAGACTCACTCCAGCAGAGACCAGGTGCAGGGTTCAAGGCCTCTGGAGCGCATGTTATGTCTCTGTAGCTCACACAGGAGGCCAGCCAACTAGCCGTTTGAGTCATTCTGGTAGTTCTGGGTTCAATGAGATGGCCCTCACTCCATCAGCAGTAAGGTAGGACTTGAGCAGCAGGCAGTGTTCTGAAGGATAAGTCAGGCCTCAAGCAGTAGGGCAGTCCTCTGGAGAACACAGAAGTCCTTCTGTTGTCTTTCACAGGTCCAGAAGTGCACAGAAGAAGTGTTCCGAGGGTCCAATATGTATACCTGGTGCCAGCCTTTGAAGTGGAGAAATCTTCTAGGCTACTCCCACATCTTGTATCGGAAAGTTCTCCCCTTCCCTTGCCAAGGCTCTAAGAAGTCTAGAGTTACAAAAGACTAATCTCAGGTACATTTGTGTGTGTGTGTGTGTGCTGGAGTCAGCCCTTTAAAATGTAAGTGGGGCAGGAGACAGGTCCGCCCCAGCAATTCAGGTGAGATGGCCCATCCTGCGTACACCGAGTTCCCTTTGGCTCACTGTCTGGGAGGAATACACAAAAGCCAACTGCCAAGCTATTCACAGTCATGTGACCCAGAACACAGGCAATAGGCACCAAATGGATAAGACAAGAAAATACCACCTTTCTAAAAGTGGAATTTTCAGAATCACAAGTTAAAATAGGACTTTACCATTAATAAGGATTTTAAATTACAGTTCATGTGAGTCCAAACTTGACTTTCCTTTCTGTTCCTAATCAAATGTTAGCACGTACTAAATGTAATAAGGTAAGACAATGATATCCAATGGGAGAGCTAGGCCTTACAGAAGTGAAAAATGAATTCAGGAGCTTTTCAATATCAGGACATGTAAAACTTTTTAAAAAACATGTCCTAAAATGTAAATACAATGCACCCTGCCCTATGTACTATTTAGGGGCTGCCTTAGGGGTGACTTATGTTTTAAAAAGGAAGGCTTACGCTTGGCAAAAGTTTTATTTTGCCAGATCGAATTGGCAGTTTTAAAACTGCACTACACGGTGCAGTGACAGGCCTGAGACATTTTATAAAGTGCTACTTAACTGGGTAGCACAATGGAAAAATGAGTGCTGCATACCCACTAGTAGCTTCTAATTTACAAGCCCTCTGTACAAGTAGTACCATATGCTATGAACGTATATGTAAATTAAGTATGCCAATTGTACCATGTTTTAAGATGAGAACACAAGCACTTTAGCATGGGTCAAGTGCATAGAGTCCTAATGCCAACAAAAACAACATACAGAAAATAGGAGAGGTGAGGGCAAAAGGTTTGGTGTGACCGTGTAGAGAGAACCACGTTCAACAGAACCAATGAGCTTGCATTTCACCTCTAGCATATACAATTCTGTTATACTCTGGCAGGTAAGGCCCAAATGTCAGAAATGCACGTGGTTAAGTGGAGCAATATGTTTTTGTGTGTGTGTGTGTGTGTGTATGTGTGTATGAGTAAGTGAAGGGGAGTGAATGAGTAAACGTGGCAGTGAGTTTAACTGTGAGTGAGAATGAGTAAGTCAGAGTGGGTAAGAATAAATGAGACTGATTGAAAATCAGTGAGTGCAAGTGAGTATTAGATGATGTATATCACCATGAGTCAGTGAGAGTGTGTTTGTGAGTGTTACTCTTGTGAGACTGTTAGTGGCCCTGGCATACTTAAGGTAATTCTTGTCATATAGGGTAAATGTCAGCAGTGGTAATTCATAACATAGGAGATACCCTTGGCAAAGTACTGGTTCTGGCACACTGAAGGTAACTCTTGGCATATGTCATACCTGTTGCAAAATACTGCCCTGACCCCGCATAGTGGACATAATTCTTGGCATAACAGTCATAGATGGAAAAATTTGGGCATCAGCATACTAGAGGTAAAGCTGTAGGAAAACTCTTGGCATAATTGGCAACCGTGACATGGTGCGGTCCCCATGAAAAGACTGGCCTGGCACAATGGAGGTAATAATTGGAATATACAGGGCACCCACCACGCATTTTGAAAAAAGTGGTGTCCACACCAGGCTTCATTGACTTGGCACACCAATAGCTTTTGAACACATTTGTATAAAAATTGTGCTTTGAGATGCACTATTTGAGCACTTTTTTCAAACTTTTCTCTGGGTTGAAGACCTCTGATCCCTCCTACAAGAAGTCAGGCTTGGTCGCTGAAATTCGAAGTTAGAATTACACCCCACCACTTCAAAACATTAGCAGCCACCACTGGCAGCAGGCACATGCCCAAAGCTGTGGTGTGTATGAAGAGCTCAACTGAAAATGCAAATAGCGCATCTGCACTCAATCCCTGGTGCTCCCACAGGCTATTCATCTGTTGGCAGTGGCGGCTCCTCGAGGGAGTGCTGCGGGGCGGTGGGGCGGGGGAGGGGCTGGGTGGGGGGTAGTAAACTCCGGCATACGCCCGAAAGGAGTTAAGTACATAAATAAATAAATAAAACGAATTACATGGCGCGCCGCAACGCTAAATCGGCGATGCGGCGCGCACAATGTAATTCGTTTTATTTATTTATGTACTTAACTCTGTTCTGCCGTATGCCGGAGTTTACTACCCCCCACCCAGACCCTCCCCCGCCCTACCGCCCCACAGCACTCCCTCGAGGAGCCGCCACTGTCTGTTGGTGATTTGGGATCAGCTTCCCAAAGTGGAGCTGCATATGCTTAAAGGCCATCTTGCCTGTTGGAAATGGTCAGCCTCATTTTTATAAATGTTATGAAATATATTGATAAAGATGTTTCCGATTTTTAAATAATATGTGCTTAACATCATGAACATTTTGCACTAAAAACAAAACAACGCACTTTGTAAAATTATATTTTCCTGTGCTTGACTAAATTATGCGCATACTAGGCCAAACCTTCATCTTCAATCTCGAATCTCAACTCAGCCCAACCATGATATTTAAAAAAAAAAAAATTTATTGGGTTTTATACATTGAAATACATGGGTACATTATAGTATGTATAATGTCATGGCTATACAAGTGTACCGGTTTCTGTGGCTCACAGAGTCAGCGGTATCCACATATTATCAAGATCTATATAGTACCTCAGGCCATGCAAAGTGGCCCGACAATCATCAAATCGTGCCACTTATAGTCTCCTATCAATTTAACTGGCATGAAATCATCAACAATAAATGGTGAACTGGTCTGCTCCTTAGATGAATAATTGCTGAATGTCTGTGATGTCAATGTCCTCTCACACTGGTATGCTAAAGTTGCAGTGGGGGAGTGCCAGGGGTGTTTCAACAGGTGGTATCTCAGCATCCATATCATCATTTCGATACTGCTAAAGTCACCCTAAGGTATCATGTCTCTGAGGGGGGGAGGTGAGTCCTGGCAGGCCATTTCCGTTGAGTGGCTCAAGAAAGGCAGAGAGCACCTCATGTCCTGCAGAATCCCCTTATCTCCTGCATCTTTAGGATCACCCCCTCAGCCGTCGCCCAACTCATCACTTCTGCCTTTCACCTGCTATGCGGTGGGCCCTCTAGGGGATATCCAGTGTCTTGCTATGTTTCTGTGGGCGCTGCCCAGAGCCAGGTCCACAAAACTATTTCCCACCTTCATTTCTAGTCGCCTAGTAGTAAGGCCCAGCAGGCAGATTTCGGCAGTACACATGTTGCGTTGGTCTAGTGTCCTCTCCAAGTCCTTATCATCTCCCCCAAAAGCAGGTGACCCCAGGTCAGTGCCACATCATATGTGCAAAGTCAGCATCAGCTAGGTGACATCTAGGGCAACCATTGGCCCAGGTGTGGAGTATTACATTCAGTCTATGTGGAGTGAGATGTTATGTGCTAGTAGGTTAAATTGGGTGTCTTTAAATCTTGTGTTTCTCGAAATCTTGTAAGTGTGCTCCAGTGTTCGTGTCCACACTGTGTCTCTGAGGGGCCTATTCAGGAGTACCTCCCACTTGGCCCGAGGACCTGGTAAGCCACCTAAGTTCTAGGAGTAGTGCTTGGTACTGCCGGATAACCAGCCTTCGCCTGCTCCCAGTGGTAAGCATGGTCTGCAATGTGTCGTTAGTCACAGGTTCAGTGACTGTCTCTCCCCGGAGGTTTCTCAAGGTGTGTGTGAGTGCCCCATATGTTAAGAACTGTGCACCCGTTAGCGCTCTGTCAACCATCAAGTTCTCAAAGCTTCTCATGATGGCCCTGTCATATAAACCTCTAGGGTGTCAATTTCTGCCTTAAGCCAGTCCGCATTCGGGGTCTCGTGAAGTAGCCCCTGCGTGGCGTGAGCAGCCCCACTAGGCGCAATGCCAGAGCACATCTCCCACTTTCTGTGATCTTGCACAGTGCCCACTTCCAGCAGCTTTAGCCAATTGATAGAAGTTTGGGCATCTTACTCGAGTTCAATTTAACCCCCATCAGTAGCACCACCAAGGCCCCAACTCTACATGGCTTACCAAGCTCGCCTAACTCCTGGATATTCTGGCCCACTAGCCATCTAGCAAGCCACTGTAGCTGTGCTGTCAGGTAATACAACTCATAGTTAGGTGCTACCAGTCCTCCACATCAAGTGGGGAGCTAGTGTGTACAGAGTGCCACCCGATTCCTTCCTCCATCTCATTTCAGCTAGTGTAACAGCTGATTAAGAGACAAAAACGAGGCCTGCAGTACCCAGATCAGGAGGTTTGTGAAATAGTATAACACTTTAGGCAGGCTAACCATTTTCATTAGGGCTACCTGGGCCATGATGGTCAGCTATAAAGTAAGCCACAATGCCACATTGACACAACCCTCACCGGGCTGTTCCCAGATTGCCCTCCAGTATGTCCGCATCTGTGTGATAGATACGAATACCCTGGTATTTAAGGACCATGGGTTCCCATCTAATACTTGCCAGTTGGAGGACTCTGGAAGCCTCTCATTGATCACTGCTCATCGGGAATGCACATGTCTAATGTCAGTTGGTGCACAAACCAGAGACCCTCCCTAGTTCCTCCAAATGTTCCATGCCCTATGGGACACCCTGTGTCCGCATCTCTGAGCTACAGCAACATATTGTCCACATAAAGTGATATCACGTGCTTGCTGTCTCGTAGCGGAATTCCTCATCCCACACCCTCATTCCAGAGCACGCAAGCAAATGGCTCCAACGCCAGTGCAAACAGCAATGGGGAGAATGGGCACTTCTGTCTAGTTCCACGGTGTACCGCGAGTGCTTCGAAGATGCACTTACCAATGCGGACCCGGGCTTTGATGCCCGGGGGCCATTATATGTTTGAGTGCCACCATCTCCATGTCGGTTCATGTTCCTGGCTGGGTGTCTCTCACAGTCCTCATGCGACCCATGTCTGCCTCCCAGAGTCTTCTATGGTGGGTGAATTGGTTGGTGGGCCAGTGGCACCGCTCCCTTGTTGATGTGGTGGGAGTACAAATGGATGGTGCCCTAATGTGCATCCATTCAAGGAGCTCCCCTGCTGTCATCCACAGGTTGTGGAATGGCTGACCTCAGTCACGCAGCCATGCCCCTGGGGTCTGAGCCAGCACTCCCTGGAACCCCTTGTGCCCCCAGCACAGGAAACTACTGTGGAGCAGTAGTTGGAATCATCCCTACTTGGTTCCTCGGCCAACAGCCAACTGCAGGGCTCCTACTCCTCTGGCTTGATTGTCTCTTTTCAGCCATTGAGGTCACCATACTGCCACCGGCAACAGGGCGTCTCTGCAGGAGGGCCCCCGCAGCACACCAGTGTCACAGGTCCAGCAGAAAGGCCTAGGCCTAGTTCTCTCTGGGGCTGGTTTGGTCACTCCTCAGGCCCCCAGCTCTTCATGCAGTCCCTGCCTTCCCTGTTCTCCCTCTCATGGGAGGTCACCGCCAGCCCGCACCACTCTGCAGATCCAGCAGCACACCCCGGACTCGTTCAGGGCTTTGACACAGCTCCTTTGTCCCCCATCTCAGCTTGCGGGTGCCATCTCGTCTTTGGCGCAGCGAGCATCAGATCTCACCTCAGGCTCTTCTCGGTCGCACCACCTGCAGGGTGACTCTGCTGGAGGGCTCAGCGGGCACACCAACATCGCAGGGGCAGCAGGCAAGCCCAGACCTCCACAGGGAGCCTGTTCGGGAACTCCTCAGCTCCTTATGCAGTCTCTGCCACCCGCATATGCCATTTTGTCCTGGGTGCTGTGAGCAGTAGATCTCGCCATGGGCCCTTCTCGGCCACTACTGGGCCCCGCACCTCGCATCTCAATCACATCCGCCATGTGGAGAAGAAGTCAGAGGTCAGGATATCACCGGAATGAAGGTGATCGAAGGAGCTCCTACAGGAGGAATCCATGATGTGTGTATGTTTTCATTTCTCCTCTCATCACATGTAGCAAAGCATACATTATGACCACAATGAAATACTCTGTATTGACATTCTTTGTAACAATTCATGGTTCTTTCTGCCTTTGCTTCTATGCTATTCATTATATGAGACTGTCATTGCTTTGAGTTTAACTAGGTTTGTAGTGCTATATCCGATGACATTAGATCAAAAGGGGCCATATTGATATTCATTGATAGGATGGTGTTAGATGATGCTGCATTGCATTCTGTATTCTGATTTATTCTGACAAAGCGATTTTCATTGGATATTTTGTTATAAAAGGACTTCATTGTTATAAAAGGACTCCATTTTAAAAGGGCTTCATTCCGAAGGTGAGCCAAGCATGGTTTGCCCTGAAGTTTGAGAACAGACCCACATTAGTCTGTCTCTTCCTTAGAACTTAGACTGTTTTACTCTGAGATTTGACTTCATGTCATTCACTTTACTGCATTTGATTGAGCTTTATGCTAATTCTGTATATCGATGTACTGTGCATTTTTGACCAACTATTATTTTTGCCTCCTGTATTGCCCTTTATACTACTTAATAAACTTCCATGGTTTTCTAACTTTTACTGATCTTGAGCCTTCTTGAGTGTAAAGGCTTATTTAATTGACTATGCTTATTTATCGGCTGCTTAACTAATCTCTGTAGCGATACATTGCCTCATGTTCTTGAGGACAACATTGTCCCAATCCTGAATAGGCACTTTAGCTTATATTATCTGATAATCATAGAGTCAACGGTTTCTATATATGTTTTGTGCTTTAGCACAAGCTGCTTAATTAGATAACCAAACAAGATCTCCAAGAGATATAGATGAAATTCCTTTCATTTGAGGCCTGGACCACATCTGTACCAGCACTTCGTGATACTCAATGCATTTTATTTAGTTATTTTACTACTGCAAAAAGACACAGATGATCAGAGCAAATGCTCAATATTTTAGCTGCAGAGCAGAGCGTCAGTGCACCACATTGATGAAAAATTGCAGGAAGGAACTTTGAATGAATGAGACTAAAAGCAGTGAGTGAGGAAAAGAGGAGTGAACAAGTAAGCATCAGCTGTGACTCAAGGAATACCTACTTTACATCTACGGAAACAAGAGGGAGAGTTGGAGAGGGATTATTATTTTGTAGGAAACAGCGGTGCATTCAACAATGAAAATAAGTCGATATGCTCAAACTGAACTTCTGTACAATAGTTATCAAAACACTTTACAGGCATAGGGAAAGATGCATAACAAATTGTGTTTTAACTAATTCTAAAATATTATTTCAATTTTAACTTTCAAGGTTCTCCTACTTGAAACGGATATAATTATGTGATTTGTTATGGTTTGCAGATTTATCCATCGCACTTTCACCTGGGGGGGTATCCTGGAGCTGAGCAGGTGTGGGTCTAGCCACACCTAGTGCCTAGTTGGGAGTACTCAAAATGCCAGGTCTTCAGCTTCTTGCGAAATTCAACAAGTGAGGAGGATCTATTATGTGTAGCAGCAGGGCATTCCACACTTTAAGAACGATGCAGGAGAAGGCTCAACCGCCGGAACTTGTTTTTCTTATGCGTGAGATTTGTGCAAGTCGGAGTCTGGACAAGCAGAGGTGTCTGGAAGGTTTGTGAAAACAGATGTGGCTGTTGAGGTATTCTGTATTTGCATAGAATTTCTATTTTTAATTAAGTAATATGATTTTGTTTCCGAAAGTTCGGTTTAGTTTGTTCATTATAAAACTACTAATAAATAAATTTAAAAAAACACCCGAAGACTTGGTTGATACTGCTGCATTTATAAAAAATAGTCTTTTGAATGTGGAAAAGGAAACGTGCCCCCTAACAAATTTTCAAGGTTATTATAAAAAGCATAAACCTATGATGGCTGTATGTGCAAAATCCATTTGCAATCACTACATTTTAGCTTTGTGGAACTGGAGAAATACAGATAATGTATAACTTCATAAAGAGTGGAACAGAGACACGACGACCAGTGGCCATTTATTCTGGTGCCAGTTAATGGGAAATAATGGTATCTAACAACAACAAATAAATCTGGTGGTCTACAAACGGGAGCAAGAACTGAATTATCAAATCACACAAACAATGCCAACATCCAAGAATACCAAAAAGCATAGACCTTTGCGAACTAATCGGATTTCCATCAACTACCAAGAAAGGTCAGTGTCATCATATCCTTCCTTCCTACCACTACTCCTCTAGATCACAGAAATCACAACAGGAGGAAGTGAAAGCAAAAAGAGAGAGACCATTTGTTCACCTAGTAACAGGCCTCAACTATGGATATTAAATGCTTTAGGGTGATGGAATTATAAGTGCAGTGCATGTGAGTGAAGTTAAAAAGGATTTGGAAGAGAAAAAACTCCTTTTAATACAAATATCTCTGCCAATCCTGCATTAAAAATAGTGCAGAAGCAGCTTTGAACACATAGGCCGCTTCACAATATGGTCAACAAGTTTCAGCCTAATAGGCCACTTGCCCAGGCTTTCTTCAGGACCTAAACAACAAATTATATTGCTACTGCATTACCAATTAAGTCATAGGACTTTTATGTGTGTAAAGTTGTCATAAAATACAACCTTCTACATGATCATTCCTCAGTACAAGCGGAGTGTTCTTCACACCTGTCTTGTATGAAACCTCACCTCACCCGGTAACAACTCAGGTATGTTAGACCCCGCCCTCTCCGTCGGTGCCTCGGGCTCTCCTGAGTCAGTGGGAGGTGCCCCCTTACAATCAATATGGAAAAAAGTAACATAGCTATAATTACTTGCTTTACGGGATGGAAGGCACA
Organism: Calotriton arnoldi; assembly: GCA_963921515.1. Lineage (NCBI taxonomy): Eukaryota > Metazoa > Chordata > Amphibia > Caudata > Salamandridae > Calotriton > Calotriton arnoldi. The sequence goes on from CAWUFW010006874.1 coordinate 740,931, forward strand.
ACCGTGAAAAAGCTGTAAAATAATTTAAATACAATTAAATTATTGAATTTTTTTTTTCAGAATCTTTCCCCGTTAATAGGTAATCTAATTTCAGAGCTACTTTTGTTTTAGGCGGAGTGGAGACGTTTCCATACTCAGGAAAGCGAATGAGAGATTCATCCTTGTGCTGTTGATCAGATCACTATTTCAGGGTTGTTATGTATTCATTGTTATTGTGATATCATTCATACTCACAAAACCATGGGGCATATTCTCAAGCCCGCATCGCCACCACAACGTCACTTTCAGTGACGTTGTGGTGGCGATGGGGGCTTAGCCCTATTCACAAGGCAGCGTTAAGCCACGTTAAGTGGCTTAACGCGGCTTAACGAGGCCTTGTGAATAGGGCCCCCTTCAAACTGTTTTTAGCGTGAAGGGGGCGTGCAGTGGGTGATGCGGTGGCCGTTCCACCGCAACACCCATTGAGTTTGACGCTACCTCCTATTCACAAGGGCAGCGTAAATAGGAGGTAGCATCAAACTTAAGACCAGGAAAAATCTGGTCTTAAGGTGGCAAAACGAGGAGAAATGCTTTATTTCTCCTCGTTTCTGCTTTTTCCATGTGTGCTGCCTTGTGCAGCACACATGGAAAAAGCAAATGCCATGGTTTGTTCATGTACAGGAAGGAGTCCCTTCCTGTACATGAACAAACCTTTTTAAATGCCGTTTTGTAACTTGCATGTGTGCTGCATGAAGCAGCACACACGTAAGTTACAAAATGGCATTTTAGGTTTGTTTATGTGCAGGAAGGGACACCTTCCTACACATAAACAAACCTCCCTGCTTGCAGACACCCTTGTACTCTGGTGCAAGGGTGCCTGCGTTGGTGCTAAGTTGTAAAACTTAGCGCCATCGCAGGGGGAAACGCGAGGCTGTACCATATCCTTGAGAATATGGTGCAGCCTCGCGTTTTCGAAGTGGCGAAGAGAGGCGAAAAGCCAAGAAGGCTAACGCCTCTCTCCGCCACTTCCTTGAGAATATGGCTCAATTTGTTTTACAAAACTAAAAGCTGCAACTACCCCGAGTAGTTTGTAAGCAAGAAATTATTTATATAATCTGTTACATCACAGGAATTTACATTGCATTGCTATTGAGTCCAGTGATATATCGGAAGTGTCATGAGTAAATGTGATGTATTTTCATAAATAACAATAATACTCATCTAAACTAAACTCATTAACAAAAAATCAAAACAAGGCGTCTACATAAAATGAGGATAATTATATCTATTTAATAGACTAAACACACTGCTGAGACAGTAGGTGCAATACTAGTTTCAGAGAATATATATTAATCAATAACCTCTAAAAATAAATGTTACAGGTTAATGCAGTTCTTTCCAAGCCGTATAGATCCATGAAGGTCGAAAACATATTTTCAGAACCATACAATATAAATTATTATACATTCATATACCTAATTTCAATAATAAGTGGTTATCCACTCGCAAGATGTTCCCACCCTCTATGTACACTCTATGGAGTATTTTTGCCCCGAGCCCCACCCTCGAGGGAAGGTTTGTGGGATGTATTCCTAACCTGCCACCCCCGGGGAGTAGGAAACCCATCAGATTACCAGGAGTACAAGTGAGAAAAGGAATAGGGTGGAGTTGGTGTACTGGACTATCTTGCCATCGGTCCCCATTCTCCAGGCATAAGACGTTATTCCTGGAGTGGAGGGAGAGTGGGAGATGTATCCCTTCTCTGCCAGCCCATATGTCAAAACCTAAAGAAGTTCCAATTTCCTCTCCCTCGTGATGGTGAATAACTGCACTATTCGGGTGCTGGCTCAACTGACAGCCAGCTAACCCTATCAACTATGGCCATTTCTGAAACCTAGAGACCCAAGAGAATCAATGGTGGTGCATCTTGCATAGATTCCAGCATGTTTTCTTACACAAAATTACCTGTGAATTCACAGTTAAATTTTTTTATGTTTCCATGTTGCATTTTGGGCTTTTTCTGCCAGGGCGATAGGCCAGGCCACACAAGTGAGGTACTGTTTTGATTGCGAGAAGTCTGGCAATACAGAATAGTAGAACATTTGTGATGATCAAATGATTTTCTCTCTTTTTTAGCTTCCAAATATAAGCCAGTGTGCAATAAAGAACACATTTTACTTAAGGCCCTCTGAATCACATGATGTTATGGCTATCACCAAATTCAGATTTGTACAAATAACTACTATTGTTAAAGTGATTATGTTGGGCACATATATACAAAACCTAGGTTTCTTTCATATCCACTTTTCATTCATTAGATTTTATCATACAAATTGATGTGTGGTCAGTACACAAGGAAAAATCATTATAAGCTGCAGCTTAGTTGTTGGCTCTGAGTTTCACATGCTTTTGAACAAGCAAAAAACACTGTATATCCCTGCAAAAAGGAAAGGACTGGCCAATAAAATGGTATATTACTTTTGTAAATTGACAAGTGATGCAAAGAAATTATAGATAAAAATACTATCGACCATTTCTAATTTCTCTACTTATGTTAATAATTTTCTATTCCACTGATTAATGTTAGAAAAACATGAGCGAGTTGCACGAATGACCCCTTGCTGAATTCTAAATTTTATCTTAGCAATTCTTCAGACATGTATAGGATTCTGTTTTCACCTATGGGATTCACATCTGTTTCCAGCAAAAGCTGCAAGTATGTGGAAACCACAACAGAAATGGAAAATTAGAAGAATGCAGAAGCTGAGGTAAAATAATGTTTTTTACAACTCTTGCTGTTCCTCGAGGCTTGGTAGATGGTGATATTAGCAAAGGAAACCTTTTGTTGATCTATTTCTAGAGAAAAAACACACTTTCTCACAAGCTTTTTTTTTTTTTTTTTTAAAAAGCCACACAAAATGTTGCTATGTTTTGGCTACTTTCTCGTTTTCCTCCAGGGTACTCCACTAACAAGTATAAATGATCACAGGTTAGTAGTAGTAGAACGTCAATTCCCCCACCCAATAGCTAGCATTGATGGCCCCAGTCAATAATATGAACCAGTGGCCTTAGGCTGTAACATAAATCAATGACCTGATTGTGTAACATACAGACATAGCTGTAGGCTGTGATGAAAATTAATGGCCAAAGCTGTAAATGGCATTATTGTCTCTCAGTATATCAATAAATTCATCAATGACCCTGCAAAATATGCTTTTTTAAGTTTAAAGAGCTTTATTGAGGTAATTAGAAACATAGGTACAATATACAGCAGAGCTTATAAGGAAAATAGCAATGAAGTAGCAAACTGAATATATAATCTGCTGGAACAAAGGACACAAAAAGTCCACCAATAATATAGAGATATTCCAGAGAAGAGAAGCAATATTAAAAAGTCGTACCTATAAACAGAGTAGCATTTTACAATTTTTAAGAAGAAGGGAAAAACCAAGAAGAGGAAGAGAGAAGAGAAAGAAAAAAAAAAAAAGGATAAGGGGGAAAAAGAAAATGAAAAGAAAAGGAAGAGAAGAAAGAAAAAGAAAATAGAGTGGTATCTTCATCTAATGTCATATTGAAACTTCAGCATTATAGTAATCATACTGATTTCTAAAAACAGAATAATATAAAAACATAAAATAGGAAAAAAGGAAAAATACTCATGGTGGTTGATAAACGAAGGAGCTATCCTGATTACGTAGTGCAGACGCGGATAAATAATTGGTAAGTGGAGACCAGAAGGTTTCTTTACGAATAAGTTGTTGAGACGTTTGGGCGGAAGCTCTGTCCAGTCTGTGATGGTAGCAAAGAAGGTTACACCAAGCAGAGAAAGAAACCTTAGAGGCGTCTTTCCAATTAGAAGTAATTACCTGAAAAGCAATAGCAATCAACAAGTCCACAAATATGCCCACCTTGCGAGAACCAAACCAATTTGCAGAGTTACTTCCCAAGAATATGGAGAATATATATAAAAGGGATATTTAATAGAACAAATGGAGGAGATTGACTCACATACCTTAGACCAAAATCGAGCTATATTAGGGCAAAGACAAAGGAGTGCATTAAAGAGCCAGGAGTATTATGACATACCCAACAGTTCGGAGATAAGGCTGAACTATACTTGGAGAGAGATAATGGAGTTAAAAATAATCTTTGATAAAAATAATAAAGAGTCTGAGTGGTGCTAGAAGTACATGAGGTATGATGTATGCGTGCCCAGATGGAGTTCCATGTGTGAACAGAGAGAGTATGCTGTAAATCAGATTCCCATAAGAGCTCAACTTTACTTTTGGGGCGACAGGGAGAAGAAAAGTGGAGATATTTGTAAACTTGAGAGGCTCTAATAAAGGGGGAAGTGGATAAAGGTTCGAACAGAGGGTCCTGAGAAGGAAGGGGGGATTCGGGAAGAAGAGAAAGCCGATCCGTCAAGAGCAGTCGTAAAGATTCATATCTAAGTAATGAGGAAACAGGTAGGTCAAAAGTGGACTGAACTTCTTGTAGGGAAAGACAACGAGAATCTTGTATTAGTTGCTTAACCAGGAGGATCCCTTTGGCAGCCCATGTTTTCCAAAAAATAGTACGGTTGGACAACTTAATATACTTGTTGTGCCAGAGAGGTGAGTCTAAAAATATCTGTAACGGGCTGTGGGATTTACACTTAATAAGATGAAAAGTTGAAATGAATTTTGAAATCGTGGGGTAGTTAAAAGAACGAGGAGGGTGAGTAAAACTGGCTAAGAAGGAAAAAGGGAAGGGGGAAATCAGAGATTCCTCCAGCCTGTGCCATACAGAAGTGAAAGTTCCTCCCGAAGAAGATAAATATGGTAACACTTGGCGAATTAGAAAAGAAGAATGATACTGTCGAAAGTTGGGAAAGTGGACACCACCCCGATTTTTAGGGGCAGAGAGAAGGGCTAGAGAAATACGGGCCTTCCGACCATTCCAAAGAAATTTACTCAAAACTCCATTAAGGGTTTTAAAAAACTTCAATGGAAGTTTCACTGGTAACATGGACAAATAGAAATTGATGACGGGGAGCAACATCATTTTAATTGTGTCCAGTCTATCCCACCATGACAAAAAAGGGAGACCATCTACCTATCATGTTATTTACTTTTGTAAGGACTTCATCTAGATTTAACTGAATCGTTTTTGTAATGGAAGAAGAATATTTTATCCCCAAGCAAGTAATATTATTAGTAGTCCATTTAAAGTCAGATTCTGCAAACATACTCCTTAAACAGTATTTATTTAAAGGAAGCACTTCAGATTTGGAGAAATTTAACTTATAGCCAGACAAGGCTGCATAAGAAGAAAGAAGTTCGGTAAAAACTGGCAAGGAGGTAGAAGGATCGGAAACATATAACATAATATCATCTGCGTAAGCAGTAAATTTAATTTCAACAGTTTTATGTTTGAAGCCTCGGAAGATGGAGGAGTGTCGTAGAGAGTGAAGAAAAGGTTCAAGGGAAAGGATAAAAAGTAAAGGGGAAAGAGGGCATCCCTGACGAGTACCTCTTTGTAAAGGAAAATAAGAAGATTGGGAGCCATTAACAAAAATTGAAGTGGTTGGGAAGGAATATAACAAATTAATAAGAGACAAAATAAAGGGACCAAAACCATGCCATTTAAGGGCACGCATCATGAAAAGCCAATGAACGCGATCGAATGCCTTTTCCGCGTCAAGGGTTATGGCAGCGATAGGGGAAGAGCTCTTAGATGCAAGATGTATAATGTTGAGGAAAGTTCTGGAATTGTCAGCAATAGTCCTTCCCTTAACAAACCCCGTTTGCTCTGAACCAATCAAATCAGGAAGCACCTGATTAATACGAAGGGCTAACACCTTGGCTAATATTTTGCAATCAAGATTAATCAAAGATATGGGACGATAGTTGGCACACTGGGACGGGTCTTTATCTTTTTTAGGAATTAAACAAATCATAGCCTCGAGAAAAGAGCCTCGAGCCTCACCATTAAGAACAAAATGTTGAAACAGAGATAAAAGATGAGGCAGAAGGATAGGAGAAAAGCAGGAATAGAATTCAGCAGTGAGACCGTCAGGGCCAGGGGCCTTATCTTTGGGTAACAAGGACAAAGCAGATTTAATCTCAGAAAGAGAGTTATCTTTTTCCAGAATAGAACAGTCAGGAAGAGGGGAAGAGCGGGGGGTAATGAGTTAAAAAAGGAGTCCAAATCTGCATCCGAGGGAGAAGATTCAGGAGTATAAAGGGTCTTATAGAAATCTGTAAAACAAGTCAATATTTCTTCATCTTTAAAGCGGGGAATAACACGATCATCAATGATTTTAACTATTCTAGATCTTTGGGATTTGATCTTCAAGTAGTTTGCCAACAATTTACCTGCTCGATTACGACTGCCGTAGAATTTAGAGTTAATTTTTAATAACGTCCCCGAGGCTTCTTCCGTAGATTTCCTGTTAAAGTCAGGTTTTGCTTGGACCAAAGTCTTGAGGGTATCAGCATTTTTGGAAGAAAAATATGCATGTTCCAATTCCTTAATGGAGGAGAGCAAGGCAGCAGAGTCTTTGCGATATTGTTTCCTTCTACTAGCTACATAATCTATAATGAAGCCTCTGGCTGTTGCTTTAAAAGCATCCCAAACAGTATGAAGGGCATGTCTGGACTAGCATTAAGGAGAAAGAATACAGATGCAAAATCTTTAAAGCGTCCAAGGAAGGAGGGATCTTTAAGAAGATAATTATTAAAATGCCAGTGACGAGATTTAGAGGGTAGAGAAGGAAGATCTAAACTGATTAAAACAGGAGCGTGATCAGAAATAAGAATAGAGCCAATCTCTGCATGCAGTAAGTTGGAAAGGAGGTGTGGGCTTAAGAAAATATAATCAATTCTAGAGGTGGAGTTATGAGTGGGGGAATAAAATGTATATTCTAAACTATCGGGATTATATATTCTCCAGGCGTTAACTAGGCATCTCGCACGAATGGTCCCGGCAAAAGTCTTTTGCATTTTATTAGGGATATACCTAGAAGAGGATTACCTATCCGTGAAAGGATCCATGACCTGATTGCAGTCACCACCCACAATGAGATTAGAGTCAGAGCATGAGTGAAGAATATGTGACATGGATTGCCAGAATTGTGAGTCAATGCCTGTGGGGCCATAAATGTTAAGCAGAGAAACATGGGACCCGTTAATAAGAGTATGAAGAAGAAGCCAGCGTCCATCTTCATCTTTCTCTTCTTTATCTATCGTAAGGAATAAGGATTTATGGAAGAGTATCACCACTCCGTTTTTTCTGTCTTTAGATGGGGAACTATAAACATGACCAACCCATTGCTTTTTAAGGGAATTAACATCGTTAACATTAAGGTGTGTTTCTTGTAGCATTGCAATTTTACATTGGAGCTTAGAAAGATGGGTAAGTACCCGCTGCTTTTTAACTGGGTTACGTAATCCTTTTACATTCCATGAGATAACTCGAACATTGTCATTCATTGCAAGACAAAAAAGGCATTAATACTAACAAGAACATTTCAAAATTCAATAAAATTATACAGTCAATAAACAGACAGCCAAAAACAATAAGATTAATGCATTGAAGAGCAGGCAAGTAAGCATAAAAATGAGAATGCAAAAGGTAAAAAACGAGGATTACAGATAAGAAGAAAAGAGTAAGGAATAACGAAGATACACTCGAAAAAGAAAAACGAATTCAGAAAGTGAGAAAGAGAGAAAGAGAAAAAAGAAAAAATGGACAAAGATGAGAAAGTAAAGAAAGAAAAAGCAGAAGAAATAAGTGATAGAAAATGAGCAGTTGACAGAAAGCCGGAGGACTTCAGTCAAGAGAGACGGAATAGATATCCAGGGTGAGGAAAATAAAATAGGGAAGCAGCAGAAAGAGACAGACGACAGAACCGACCCAACACAGAGAACCAAGACCAGTGAGAACCATTCAATAGAGATTAATAAATAGAAATAGAAAGAAGGAAGGGAATGAAATTTATAAGAACAAAGCAAGGAGACCATCTACGAACAAAAAAGGAGGACCACAACAACCAGAATAATCAGTTAAATAGGTAACACTTACCAAACATTTGGGGTAACCGTGAACTCTGGGGTCAGAACAAATGGGCAGGGGGTAGGAGGACATCCGGGGAATGGATTGGTAGAATAGTACAAATAACTACAAAAGAGAAAAAAGAAAAAGGACAAGAAGGATTACAAAGTGAATTGACCACTAACAAGGATTAACAAGTCACAATAGCAAAACAAGAACAACATCTGCAGACCATAGACAACAACATCGTAGAAGATGGGAAACTTCAGAACATTAGAATAAGGACATTAATGTCAAAAAATAGAACACAAACAAATTGGACAGTACAGCTCAGGAGCCTCCAAAGTCCATCTCGTCTCCTTTGTGGTGAGAAATAAATTGTCTTAAGTCATCAGGACGATCGAAGGAGTAGGACCTCTCTTTGTAGGTAACTTTGAAGAAGCATGGGTGCACTAGACCGTATCTGGTGTTCATGGAACGAAGAGCTGGACGAAGAGATAGAAATTCTTTGCGGCGGGCTGCAGTAGCGCGGGCCAAATCCTGAGAGAAAAAAACTTTTTGGCCAGACCACAGCATCTGCTTCCTTGACTTTGCCGCTGAGAGGACCGTTAAAAGTTCAGTATATTCCAAAAACAAAACAATTATCCCTCTGGGACGTTGTGCTGACGATGATGAAGATGGACCAGAAGATTTAGGGCCGATGCGATGAGCACGCTGTAGGTTAAGAGTAGTACCATCTTTGAGACCAACAATCTTGGGAATGTGTATTTTTTAAAAAGCAAGCATATCAGACCCCTCCTCTCCTTCAGGAATACCATAAATTCGAAGGTTATTGCGTCTATTGCGGTTTTCCGTTTGCGTCTTGAGGAGATCAATCTCTTTAGACATAGCCGCAACTTGGTGTTAAATCCTGAGAGTCACTGATCCTTTGTTCCACCACAGACATTCTTGATTCTAGGTTAGACCACTTCTCATCTAACCTCTGAAGGGTGGCATTGGTGTCAATAACAAAGGGCTTAATCAACTTTATCTCTTCCATGAGGTCTTCCATTGTTATAGGTAACGGCGACTTGGTGGGCGAGTTAGGTTCCTTCTTATGGCGCTTAGGATGGCGCTTAGGAGGAGCAACTGGATTAGGTTCCTTACGGGAGGAAGACATACCTGTTGAGAGGCTTCTCTGACGAGGAGGGGAAGGCTCCATAAAGATGAAAATGAAAAATATAACTGTTAAGGACTTAGAAAGTTAAAAAAATGTGTAGCATAGAAAAAGAAAGTCTGAATTCATACAGAGCTGTCTATCTTGTACACTTTGCCTCTACACAGCTGGAGTGAGATAGTTGACTTTGTCGAGGCTGGGGCGAGGCATCGAACCGACGGACCCCAACCAGATCTACTAGGGCAGCCTTGCACTTAGAGAGATCAACCAGCTAATAATGAGGGCATCCAAAACCTGAAGAGCAGAGCACTGCCCTCCAATAATGAAGTAATGTATAAGCAGAGCAGAGCAAAAACTATGAAGCACTGCACAAGATACACACCAGCTGGTTCCAATTTGAACAGATGCTGCAGGCTGCGAGTGGTAATCCAGGGTACATCAGAAGTATGTGTCACATGCGAGTGAGTAAGTGCCACACACAGACTCAGTGTATAAGCGAGTAAAAATATCTCTACTGTATATAAGTAGAACAAATTTTTAAGGGCATTGCGTGTGAAGAGGAACTCGCATACATGAGGTCAAGGTTTGAAGTGAATAGCCTCAAAAAGAAAATATATCCATCTTATTTTCATTGAGCCATAACTTATTAGCGGTCTTCATCAATTGGAGGCTAGTAGAGGAACATGACTATTGTTGCAGAGAACAAACGCCACACATTCCCATGAGGAGCAATATTTACTGACACAAAACTTTGCATAAAGCAAACAGTGGGGAAGCAATTGGCAGAAAAGCCCATTTCAGTCATGGAATCATAGCCAGGTATGTAACATTGTCTCACTTGTTGTTGAAGAGTAGAGGAAAAATCCCATTAATCAGAACAGCTGTGAAGATAGAACCGTTACTCAGGCTCAAAACGCTGAGAGGGATACAAAATGGCAGTCGCGTAAAAAAAATTAAAAAACAGAGCGCGCCGCATAATACAGCCAGAATTCAAGTAATTTGAGGGTAAGGAGACACATTTGGAAAGCACCTGTCCTCCTTAGTAGCTTTTCAAGAAACACGGCGCGCCTGCATGCCGCCAGCTGAGGCGCCGGATCGGAGATGCGATGCACTCAAAATGGCGGCCGCGATCCACATAAGGAGCGCGCCGTACAACAAGGTTTGATTTTGTCAAAATAGCGGCTCACCACGGCATATGGAGAGGAGTCTTGAAGGCAGCATGCATTCCGACAGCCGAATCCGCAACCGAAAGCCCCGCTGAGCCGTATTAACGGCCGTCCTTCCTTCTTTCAGCGATCTCGGTCCGGAGCGAGATCAGCCTGCCGCCATCTCCATCGGCGCTCAAGCCACGCCCAAAATATGCTTTCTTGATGGCTCCAAGTTGTAATGCGCACAAATAGCCCCATGATCTAACCAGCAGCAATGGCTCCACACAGTACCTATGATAAATGACTTAATGGAATAATGCACTTTATAATGTCTCAAAGTTGTCAACATAAAGATCGGCCACACTGCTACCCTTCCCTTTCTCTACCCCACTCGCTTCTGTTTGCACAACTACTCACCTGGGACTCACAGAGTGGTAAGTTTAGTATCCTGCACAGCTTTTAGCCAGAGTTTACTCTACATCAGGTCCGGTCCAATAGATATCTCGATGAAGATTTATCTGCATGTCAGCTGCTCAGTCTCTAATCAAAGAAGTGGCTGAGCTCAGGTGCAGGAATGCCACAATTCCAACCTTGTCAAGCCTCCAAAGTGCCTGATAACATGGAAACAGGTGATAAACCACATGGTACCCCATCACCACGAATTGATTTCTGGGGCTGTGGCAAGTCTGTGCAACTGGTGAGACTGCTTTCATACCTGAAAGAGACAACACCAATCACAGAGCAAGGGATACCAAGCTACCTACAATCCAATTAGCATCTAAGGGCCAGATGTAGGTAAAATCAGTTTAGCAAGTCCTTAACTTAATAGCGATTTTTAGGGAATCGCTATTAAGGACTCGCAAAATGCTATGTAGGTAGGAATCTCAAAATTTTAGCGATTCCTACACATTCCTTATTTGCGACTCGCAAATTGCGAGTCGCAAATAAGGAATGGCTTCCCATTCATTCCTATGGGCCAAGAGGCCCATAGGAATGAATGGGAATTGCGCGCAATTTGCGAGTACCCAGTAGGTACTCGCAAATTGTGCACGCAATTTCAAGGGTGCAAGGGTTCCAAAAGGACACCCTGTTGCACCCCTGAATTATGCATGTGTGCACTTGTGGCGTGTGCCACATGGCACTTTGAAATAAGCAAAAAAGTGCTTTTTTAAAGGAAATCACAACTTACCACCAACTTCAAGTTGGTGGTAATTTGCGATTCCTTAAGGCAATATCGCAATTTGCGATGCCTACTAGCATAGCATTTAGGGAATCGCAAATTGTGATTCTCTAAATGCTTGTGCAAAATAAGGAATCGCAATTTTTGCAATTCCTTATTTTGCAAGTAGGTATTTGCCTACCTACATAGCACACAGCTAAATTGCGATCGCAAACGCTGATATTCTGCGAATTTCAGCGTTTGCGATCGCTATTTCGCTTGCTACATCTGGCCCACAGAACCCTACTGATCGAGGCCATCATGCACTTGAGAGAAACAATACTCCTGATTGGCTACACGTGGCAGCAGGCCACAAGGGCCTGGCTTGTTCGGCAAATTTAGCTGAGAGCTGTATACATGAAGTGTGAGAACAGTATCAGCTTATTACGATGACTTGCATTAGTGGTCTGGTTAGATTAGTTTTTTTCATTGCTAGTAGCGTATTGCCTAGGTCAGGTGCCCAATTCTGGTCTTACTTTAAAAATATTTAGCATCGAAATATTTTTTATTTTTTTTTAAATCTCCAAGTCTAACAAATTTAAATTTCACTCCTTATTTTAAAGATCCTTCGGCTTTCCAGTTTCCCACCAGAAATACGAGAATTTCCTCTATTGAGACAAGACGGCAACAAAAGTTCCTCGGACACATGGCAGAGACTGTTTAAGGCATGGGCAAAGTGGGCAATTACCATGCCAGTAACCCCACCTTCCAAGGGGCATCCTGGAAAGCTGAACTTTCAATTTGACATCTGTCTATTCTATTTCGTTGTTTAAACTTAACTGCCTACCTTTATTCTACCTCTGGCTCTCTCTTCCCAGTGTCATTTTAAGGAATTTTGGGGTCCTAGTCAAGACATATTTCAACAAGTTTAACATATAATTTAGATTTGGTAGTGTCATGCAGGCTTGAATTAGCAGGAACATGGTAATAAAATTCAAAGCTTATCCAAACAGGGTCCCCCAAAGTATGTCTTGCCCAGAGCCCCCAAAAACCTTAAGATGACACTGACACCTGGAACTGATTGGGGCCTTGCTACAGATGCTCCAATTACTCACGTTGAAGCTAGTGATGTTTAAAAATAAGCTAGTTGTTTAAAAATAATGGTATTCGAATTTTTTCGTCATCAGTCTGTACAGCCAATAAAAATATGTGAAACGTTTAACTTTCTGTGAGTTAATTCAAACTTTCATCTAACAAGCATCATAATTGATTTAAAACACGGTGTCATTATTCACGTCATCTGATCTCGCGCTCTTCCATGCTTATGCCACGTGCAAGAAGCATTTTACCGGAGACATCTGCGGTGCGCTTTCTGGTAGATTCATTACAAGATAACCAACTTCGTGAATGCAACCTTTGGGGCATGGGTCAGTGAATAGACCAGGGTGAAACGCAAGCTCTATTCACAGGAGGAAATGGTAGTTTTGGAGATTAACAATTTAAACAGACAGGGGGAACAATTCCGCTCATGTCAGCAGGAAAGATGCAATCTGTATGCAACGAGCTAGAAAACGAAGGCTTAAGGGCTCCAGTTGCACCCTGAAATCTACCCGAGAGCCCACTCCATTTCATTACAATGTGAACCTTTCTCCGCGAAAAAGAAAAAAAAACAAGCTTTGGTAGTGGCAATTGTTTTGGCTCGTGTATATTGAAACGATTTCCCCCAGCCTGCTTGAAGCACAGAAATGGTAGCAGTAGAGATGAGTGGTTGGCACAGACAATGATTCTGGCCCCGGTGCTGTATATATTGTACCTGTTCTGTGTGTGAGGAGTCGCACTTTATCTGCGTAGTCCTCACAGCTCCCGCAGCTGTGCTTGAATTCCTGCGACATTGCCGCGCCTGGCCCAAGTTAGTGACGCTTTGGGAATAACCATTTTCCTGTGCGAAAGCCAAAGCAATTAGTATCATTAATGGGCGAGGATGGGACAAGGGCGTGTGAAGATCGTTAAGAATGCATGGTGCAAGAGGGATGGAAGTGCGTGGTCGGTAAGGGTGCAGGTGGTGGCTAATGGAGAGAACCGAGAGCAATGAGTGGGTGCAGGGTGTATGGAGAGAGTGCAGAGGGCAACGCAACAGCTCGAGGTGCAAGGAGACACTTAGGCTGCAAGGAGTAGGCAGGTCCCCAAAGATGTCACAAGCATGTCTGGATCACAGGGCACGAGGGGGTGGCAAGCACAGGAAGCAAGGCAGTGAAGAGTTCAGAGCTGAAATGCCTTGGACAGCGGGGTGCTAGTGAATCCGGATCACAGGTTACAAGGAGGCATCAAGAGCAGGATGTAAGGGGGTTGGCAATGCAGAGGGCGTGTAGAACTCAGGTGTAAGGTGATGGGAAGTGTAGGATAGGGTGAAAGGGAGTAGGGAGGGAATGGATGCAATAGGGAGAAAGAAAAGTGGTTCGCACATGGTGAGATGATGGTGCGTGGTGGTGAAGGTGCAGTTCAAATAGCAAGGGGATTGGGATAACAGAAGCCAAGGGGTTAGGGAGCAGTCTGTAAACGGGTGAGGAGCTCTGGATGGAGGAGGCAGAAAACTTAGATATAAGAGGGTGGGGTGAGCAGGATGCAAGGGACAGACTGAGGGCAGTAAACGGGGTGGGGATTCCTCGGTACAATGGGGACAGCAGTGTGCAACAGGGAGGGGAGTAGCAAATTGAACATGATGCAGGTGGCATTGTAGAGGTGCAGTGCATCTGGTGTTTCCCCGGGAGGCTGGAAGGGTGGGGGCTGATTTTGCAGCGGTGGAGGCCAGGTTTTGTTATTGGTGGCCGTATCGGCCCCCAGTAACAAAAGCAGCAGTGCTTCACACTTGCACTCCCCCCTAACTATGCCACGGCGCCGGGGGCTGGTTTGACAAAATTGCCAGGGCTGCTTTGAGTTCCCAGTCCTGCCCTGGTAAGGGGGCATCACGTGCCAAAATTAAGTGCACAGTGCAATGGAGAGCACAATGTGAAAATGGGAGCAAGCTTCCATACAAACTTAGATCAGGCATGGCATAGCAACAGCCTTGCATTCTTTTATTCATAAACCATCACAAAACAAAAGGGGAAGTGTGATATACAAGGAAGATCATCATTTAGAATTCACAATAAACGGTATAAATGAACCAAAGGGTAAAGCTTCTGTAGTTGAATGGAATGGGACTACAAAATACTTAGACGCCCAGCAAATTATTACAGATGTTTATACAAATAGTGAACATCTGACAGCTTCCATACACAAACGGGCACAACACAGTCTTCAAATGCAGGTGTAAAAGGGGATACATCTATGTTGCAAAGTCACAGGGTTCTCTCTATATCACTTACAATACATTTTGCTCTATACCTAAAAATTGGTCAGTATTACTAAAGTCCTACTCATGTTTTTTTTTTTTAAATATATTAAAAACTTTATTCTGATATGTACTTCTGGTGTTGCTAAATGGATATAGGACTTTTGATCATTGAACGAAAAATCGTAATTGTTTCATTATTACTTTTCTGTTTTGACACAAAAGGATACATATAAATAAATGTGTTTGTGTAGACACACTAGAAATTACACTTCATATTTAGCATCATTACAGAATGAAACATGTCATGCAACAATTTCTGTAATCTCTTTATGTTCTGTTAGACTAGGATTCTACAGACTCTTGCATCTTCTTGTTTTGGCAAATTTATTTTCCTGAAAGACAGTTTCAGAAACAGTTCTCTCAGGCATTAGTGTTCTTGGACAGTTTTTATTTTCCACTGCCTCACTGGACGAATGTTATGTTATGTTAAAGTCTCTTGTAAAGTGCACATACACCGATTGGTTTCTTGGCGCTAATTCTAGGATACGCTGGAGCCCTGTTGATTTATCATATGCTTAGATTCAGTCATAGGCTTAGGTAAATAACCATGTCTTGAGGAGCCTTCTGAATCTCAAGAGGTCTGTGCAAGCTCTGAGGTCATGTGGAGGGGAATTCCAGAACCCAGGTGCCAGCACTGCAAACCTGCAGCCACCTTGTCGCTTTAGCTTGTAAGAGGGTGTGGCCAAAAGGTTCATGTGAGATGAACGCAGGTTGCGAGTAGGTATATGCCTTTGAATCAGGCTGGAAATTAATTTTGGGCTAGGGCCATACAAGGACTTAAAGATCAGGCAGCCAACCTTGAAATCTGATTGTGTGGGATGGGAAGCCAATGTAACTTCCTCATGAGTGGGGAGACCTGTTGCCATCTAGGTTGCCGGAAAATCAATCTAGCTGCCTGGTTCTGCACCAGTTGCAATCTCTTGGTGAGGTACGATGGAATGCCAAAGTTAAGAGAGTTGGCATAATCCAAATGTGATATCACCATGGCTAGGACAGCCTGAATCAGTGCATCCCTAGTAAGGAGT
The DNA here is from genome assembly GCA_963921515.1 of Calotriton arnoldi. Classification (NCBI taxonomy): domain Eukaryota; kingdom Metazoa; phylum Chordata; class Amphibia; order Caudata; family Salamandridae; genus Calotriton; species Calotriton arnoldi. The sequence continues at coordinate 756,826 of CAWUFW010006874.1, forward strand.
CTACTGATCTTCCTTATCTTTCTTAGCTGAAGGAAGCAGGTCGATGTAACCAATGCAATTTGGGTTTTCATGGTAAGGTCGCTGTTTATCATCACCCCCAGACTTTTAGCTGAGGAGGATGGGATGGGAGGGGAGCCCAACTCAGTTGGCCAAAAATGGGAGCTCCATGGGTTCTGAGTACCTCCTATCAGGATAAGTTTGGTCTTGTCTGGATTGAGTTTTAAATGGTTGCTGTTCATCCAATCACGGATGTGCAGCATAGTGGTTTGGAATTCGGACTTAGATTCAGGAGCATTATTAATGGTGAACATAATTAAACGTACACACCTTCCTTTCTTTTAAAGACTGAATCAGTGGCAGGAGATATAGATTGAACAGATGAGGTGATAACGAGGAACCCTGGGGTGCTCCGCATGTTATACTAATTTTAGGTGCTGTGAACTGGGATAGGCGGACTGGCTGGTAGCGGTTTTCCAGGAACTACACTATCCAGGTAAGAGCTGAGCCCTGGAGGCCAGCGTCTCGGACACGATCGATCAAGATGCTATGATCAACCGTGTCAAATGCAGTGAACAGGTCCAACAGCAACAAGGCCTGGGGAGATCCTTTATCTGTTTCTTTCCGAAGTGTGTCCAGGACGGTCAAAATTACTGCCTCTGTTGAATGAGCTGGCCGAAATCCTGCTTGGTGGGGGTCGAGGTATTCCGATTGTTCGATGAAGGCACATAGGCATTTTGCCACATAGGATTCTAATACCTTGGCCAGGTAGGGGAGCAATGAGATTGGGCGATAGTTAGTCAGGGTCTGAGGGTCAGCCCCTGGTTTCTTTAGAAGGGGAACAATAATCGCTTCTTTAAAGGCTCTTGGGATGATGCCCTGGGCCAGTGACTCATTTAGGAGGGAAAGGGCAGGCCTGGGGAGTAAGAAAAAGATTTCTTTTAAGACGTGGGGTGGACAGCTGTCAGTAGGGGACCCCGATTTTACTTTGGACAGTAGGTCCAGAAATACCAGGCTATCTTTCGCCGGGAACTGTTCAAGGGAGCGGGGATTTTTCAGCATAGATGGAAGTGCCTTTGGGATACTACAGATTGGAATACTGGCTTTAATCGAGGCAATTTTATCAATAAAAAAAGTGTTGAGAGAGTTACACAGTGCTTGAGATGGTATTGGTTTTACTTTGACTCTGTCGGGATTCGATAATTCATTGATAATAGAAAATATTTCTTTTGACCTATTAGTAGAACTCAGGATTTTTGAAGAAAAGTACGTAGCCTTGGCTGTAGAGATTGATTTTTTTGTATAGCTTAAGTTGGGCTAAATAGATTTCTCTTTTGTCAGGAGAATAGCTACGTCTCCATCTCCTTTTGGATTGACGGATGGCTAATTTTTGTGTTTTTAGCTCAGCAGAGAACCATCTCTGGGCTTCGTGGCGCCTTGCAGATCTCACTGTCCTAAGAGGGGCATGTTCGTTGCTGGCCGCTGTTAGCCATGCAGTGAGGGTTTCCTCACTGGCAGTGATGGATGGCTGGGTGACAGGGACTGTGTTTGCCAATGTGTTCAGCAAGGGAGTTCTGTCAATGCTGTTCCAATTCCTGGCCATAGTCCCTTTGGCGGCTGGTGGTTTGGCCATGGTTATATTGTTAATAACGAACTGTATTAAATAGTGGTCAGACCATATACAAGGGGAGACTGTCAAGGCAGACACTGTAAGGTTAGCCGTCCAGACATGGTCTAGGGTGTGTCCCTTAATGTGAGTGGCAGAGGTTATCAGCTGAATGAAATTTAACCCATTAAGTAGGTCAGTTAGTTCTCCAGCTTGAGGACCACCCAGTGTGTCATTGGCCCAGTAATTAAAATCGCCAATCAAAAGTATTTTTGAGTGGTTTGTTATAAAATGGGCCATCTGCTCACCCAGGGAGTGGGGGAACAGGGGCATATTCTGGGGGGGAGGCCTGTACAGTAGTGCACAAATTAGGGGGGCCGAAACTGACTCCAATTTAATAACTAAATTGTCTACTGTGGTTAGGGCTAACAGGGTTAATGAAGTAAATTTTAGCTCCTGGCGTATAATGGCAGCTACTCCCCCTCCAACCTTTCCTGTTGGGCGATTCGCCTGCAGGATATAATAATTGTTGGGGAGTGCCACCAGAATATCAGGGGCATATTCCGGTGATAGCCATGTTTCTGTGAAAAAAAGAATGTCTGGACATGTAGAATCCAGTAGGTGAAATATGTCCAGCTTGTATTTAGGCAGGGAGTGAGTATTTAAAAAGACGATGGTTAACTGTGATGGTCTACACTTGTCCAATTTCTTGTTGAATCGTGTCTGATTATGTCCTGTCTTGGTTTGAGAGTGTGTAATTTCTGGGAAGGAGGCTCTTGCTTCCATGATCCCTAGCTTAGTCAGTCTAGAGCTAGTAAAGGGGCTTAGGGGCGATCACGATGGTGGGTGGATCGCCCCCGCCGGGCCGGCGGTGGCGATCCGCTCGCCATCCAGACAACAAAGACCCCCCACCATATCATGATGGCTGGGGGGTCCGCAGCGGGCGGAAAGACTGTCCGCCGCTTTTCCGCCGGTCGACGAGTCGACTGGCGGAAAACGTGTTGAATATGGTGGCGGTGTCTGGAAGACACCACCATCCATATTTCGATGCTGGGTATGAGCAGCCTTTCCATGGCTGCATTGCCGCCATGGAAAGGCTGGCGGTTCCTGCTGTTGGGGGCCCGTAGCGGGCCCCCATATAGTTGGGGGGGTGGGGGTTGCACATGGGGGGTACCTATGGTACCCCCCTGCTTTTGCATGTACAATGTGGCAGGCACCGCGAAGTGCCTGTCACGTTGTGCATGTAAAAGCACAACATATTTATTTTACAGTGCGGCGGCTGCTGCTGCTTGCAGCACCGCCGCCGCAATGTAAAATATAGAGGATCCGCCCGCCAGTGTGGCGGGCGCATCGCAAGTCGAATTGCGGGACCGCCACACCTATGGCGGGCGGTCCCTTTTGCAGCGGCGATGGCGGGCGGACTTTGTCCGCCCGCCATCGTAATCGGCCCCTAAGTGACTGGTCTCTAGAATGAAGGGACTTTAGCTCGAACGGTGTATAGGTTAAGGAACGGGCATAGTAACTGGCCCCGTTCGGCCGCGGACGGGTGCAGACAGCAAGCCTGCTGCACGCGTCCGCTGCGCTCCCGCGCTGCAGCCACCATTAAATGTCTTATATGACGAATATATCTCACATATTGATTTCTTCTACTATTTGTGTTAACTTGTTTCAATCTCCAGTTTTGGTAACAAAGGCCCTCAAAATGAGTGGCTTCTCAATTCCGATGTGGCCCGGTAACAGACATTACCAGCCCACTGGAAATATGAGATATGCAGAAACACCGGGCACCTGTTAACTTTTACTCAGAGATTTATTTTAGCAGCGGAAACCTCCGGATGAAAGTCTGTCCACAATGAACAATTACCAGGGGAATAGGACCAGAAATTGCAGATACTTCTGCTAACTCCTCATTTCGTAGTTGACGATCAGGGTCCAACTTGCCATTGGGACTGAATTTCTACACTGTCAGAGCTACCTGTACCCTCGGTCGCTGTAGCTCTGGAGTGGAGAAAATCCTGCCTGTTTACCTGGTCATACACAATGAGGGCCCAGGACTGCACCTGGGTCTTATCTGTCTTTGCTGTACATTTTTTACTGAGGTGGCAACTGGCTGGGATTTCGTTCCAATGAAAGGGTTTAAGAAAGTCCCACTTGGTCTTCATGTGTAACTGCCATTCCGAGTGGGCAACATGACAATCATGGTGGGAGATGTTCTCATAGGCCTGCAGTTTAGCTTTATAGGACACAAGTCTATTTTTAGGACTGGCCTAAATACTTCTTTCACTGGCCTGACAGCCTCATGTTTTCTAGATATATTATACAAAAACCCATACGCATATAGGCACTTTCAATCAACACTTTTTTGCTATTGTTCTGTTCAGATGCCAATGAAACTGTTCTGTCTCACACCACAAAACATAGGTCAACGGACCAGCCCAATGCAGACATTGGGGGCCTCATTTATGAAAAGTGATGCATCGCTGCAAGAAAACAGCGATGCGTCACTTTTCATTGCGCCCTCCTTGCGACACCAATGATGCATCATATTTACAGTATGACACATCATGTCGCAAGGAGTTACAGATACGTCAGTATGTCTGACGTATCTGTAGGCGCAAAAATGACACATTGCTGGAGTGTGTCACAAAAGTGACGCAACTCCAGCAATGGGTCATTACAAATGGGCAAGTCCCATGTTGATAGTGCCTGCGTCAGTCTTACGCCTGCCATGAGGCAGGCATAAGATATTGACCCATTAGGGTCCAAGAAATGGCGCAGTGAACTCTTATAGATTTCACTGCGTCACTTCTACGACCCTTTCTTGCGTCGGAACGCCCCCCCTGCATCCATTATACCTGGCGCAGGTATAATGTGTGCAGGGGTTTACAAAGTGACGCATCTACCTAGATGCGTCACATTGTAAATATGACGCAACAAGGCGCATTTTTTACTCCACTGGTACGTCACAAAAAATGACACAATGGCGGCGCAAAAGTGACGCAAGGGCTCATAAATAAGCCCCTGGATACTTTCACTTTGAGTGACCGCATTATGCCCTTCCACAAGTGTACACACATGTAAAATAGTCTGCCAAGAGTAGAACCAACCTTTTAAACACTTGTACTTCCCAGTGACTGCTAGTCATTATGTAAAGTAGGCTCTCATCAACTATTTTCATAACACTCAAGACATTAATTATACGTTACAATACTAAATCATCACTAGAAACCAGCTTTGGTATATTTATTTAGCCTATAAAAAAGCACAAGTCATTAGAGTAGCAGGAGTGTCTATCAAAAATCTCTAGGTTGAAGTCACACACCCGCAGGTTTGTGGTTGACATTTCGAGGACATGTGTCTAATTTGAGAAGAACCTCTAGTAACAACTTGAGATGTAGCAGATTTCAATTGTATGTAATGCAAAAGGGACACCTATTAATGACTAGAGGTACTGCTTATTTGTGAGATATTATTGAGGATTTTGCATTCAACTTGTGAGGGACCCCTAGTAACAACTTGAGGCATTTCAGGTTTCTGAATAACTTCTAAGCCTCAAGAAAAAATGTAAAATCTATAGCAACATCCATGTCTGTGTGTGTGCGCATTGCTTTGTTTAATTACAGTTAACTCTGCTTTTTCATAGACAGAGCTCTTTTTGGTCTGCTAATAACTTTGGCGCCGTTTGACGAATTTCGACAAAACTTTCGGAAAAAAGGTTCATCTACCTTAGCTCCTTCCTGTAAGGTTTTGGGGTGATCAGTCTAGTGGGGGGGGCGAGAAAAAAGGGCGGTTCCAAAAAGAAAATTCGGCATGCATTTTCCATAGACTTTTGTCAGAAGCGGTTTCGCAAAACCTGCTGAATGGAATTACACCAAATTTGGCAGGAAGCTAGATCTTGGTCCACAGATTGTGCAAAGGCCATGTGCGGTGGTGGGTTGGCTTTACGTACAGTAACAAAATATTACTTCACGTTAAAAAAAAACTAGAAATTCACTGATAAAAAAACCAAAGTTTAAAGTGATGCTATAGTTTGGAAGTGTTATGATATTTTACTTACATTTTTTTAAAAATCCCTAAAAATCCACTGAAAAAAAACAAATTTTAAAGAGAAGTTATAGTTAGGTGAATATGTCAGTGGCAACATAACATTTTGAACTAAAAATAACACATAAATTCACCAGTTATAGTTAGCACACCTAACTATAACTTGCAAACCGCCATGACCTGCTTATGACATCATATATTACATCAGTCATAACATGTTATATGACATCTTTAGGACATCGCTGGTGACATAATCTGCAAAGTTTTGTGGTGATTCATCAAGGTGGGGGGGCACAAAGAAAAAGGGGGTCCAGAAACAAATTTTTCTCTCAGTACATTTTCATGGACTTTGGTTGGACATAACGTCAAAACGGACAGTCTGATTTACCAGAAATTTGACAGGATTGCACATCATGGTGTGCAGATGATCCTTTTTTGCAGTACAGGTAAGTATGTTAAGTATTTTTAAAGTTATAAGGCATTTTAACTTAGTGATAGCTGTGGCCACTGTATTTTTGCAAAATCTTGCAGTATTTAGTGAAAATGCTGTCAATGACAACGCATTATGTGATTGGTTAATGACTGCCTTTACAAAAGTTAAAGGCAGCTGTATTGTTTTAAGTTCAATGTGGCTGTGTTCAGGGTTAGGGCATTACATATAATTATTTGATTTTTTTTTCTTCTTTTACTATTTTACTGAAGTGGTAATAGGTGAGGAAAGTTATTTATAAGTTTCTATATAGTTTTTGAAAAACATTATAGAGTAATGTGTGTTAAAAATGTTTTTTTTTAATTACATTTGTTGAAACATTAGAAATACAGTGTACTATACTATATTTCACTAATATTGTGCACTACAGTGTACTTTCAATTTTTTATAAAGATATTGTTTATTTTTCTTGTAGCTACTGCAGCACTTTGTATGCACTAGTGCAGTGCTCCATAAAGTGTTTTTCGAAATATATAAAAAAATATGAATACATTTCACAGCCTATTACCAGTTTAATAAAGTGGTAATTAGTAGGGAAAAACAATAGAACCTACTGCTTACCTATACCTAAGGCCCTAGCTCACAACGCGGCCAAAATGTGCTGAAAACTACACAGCTGAATTTTATGTTTTGTAAAGACAGCCATATGCCAATCATATACTGTCTGATCATTGGCATGCATCGCGGTATACCACGAAGTTACCTTGGTATACCGTGGCACAATATTTAACTAAGTATTTTGACACATAACTTAAAAACTGCTTCACTATTTAGATCTACTACAAAAAACACCATTTAACCCCCATAGTCTATATTCTTGACACATTACATTTACATCAGTTCACCCACTTTCACGCTACGTCTGTTTAAAGTATAGAGTATAGTACTTTCACTCTCCACACCACTCTATTCTATGCCACACTGTGCCACTCAACTGATTGCCGTTCCACGCTACACCAGTCCACGCTATGCTATTCCACTCCACGCCATGACACTGTACACTATTCCACTCTGTGCCACTCCACTCGATGCCATGCCATTCTACGCGAGGCCTCTCTACACCACTTCTCTCTATGCTACTTCTCTCTGTGCCACTCCTCTCTTTGGTTTTTGGCTATATGTCACACCAATCTATGCCACTCTGTTGTACGCCACTCCACCCTACACCACTGCATTCTACACCACTCAAGTCTACACTATTCCACTTTACGCCACTCCACTCTACGGCCCTCCACTCTACACCCCTTCACTCTATGCCACACCACTGTATGCCACTCCCATGTACAGTATTCCACTCTACGTCACTCCATTCTATGCCACTCTATGCCATGACACTCTATGCCATGACACTGTACGCTATGCCTCTCTATGCCATCCCACTCTGCTTTATTCCACTCTATGCGACTCCATCTTGATGCCACTCCACTCTATTCTATGCTATTCTACTGTACCTCACCGCACTCTATGCCACTCCACTCTACGCATCTCCATGCTATGCTGTTCTACTCTACACCATTTCACTTTATACTAAACAGTGTTCCCACAAATGATCTCATCTGAGATGCCATAAGTGTTGTTATGAAAGCTATATTTTCACAAAGTATAAGTGATGTAATATGAAAGGGTATAAGCAGTGCATCATAAAGGTATAAGTTATAGTTAATGTAGTGTGGCTAGCGAGTTGACAACACTGTGTTCTGAGGTGCACGATGTGAAGGTGGTGCGTAAATTGTAAATTTAGGGGTAAACAGACTTTGGGGTCGATTCCGATCCCGGTCGGAGGCGCACCTAATACCATTCGGCCGGGAAAAAAGCCAGGCGAATGCCTGTTTCCCGACCGATTCGCACATACGTCCGAACGAGCAAGTACGATGCGTACAACTGCCCAAATCCCGACCCAGTCGTACTCACCCAATACAGGTCCTGTTCTCCGACTGAGGCGGATCCGGAAATGCAGAATCGAGTCGCACTGAAGCAAAAATGCAGCCCCGTCCGGCCGGACAAGTACGATGCGCTTTCCGTACGCGCCGAACCGTCGCTACGCACGGCACGTCAAAGCATCCGGGAGAGGCGCACATAAGCTCCGATTCGCGCCACAACACGATCCACGGCTACGAGACGAACACGCCAGCGACGAGGACGAGGCGAAGCAAAGTGAAAGACGAACGAGACGAACCAACCATGAATCCCATCGTGCCAATCCTACCAATATTCTACATCTATTACCGGAACAGGCACGGACGCGTACGGCGCAGAAGGTAAGTCAGACACCAACCACAAAAACAAACTACACGTACCCGACATATCACACACACACAGAGGGATGCAGAAATTACTTAAACCAGCAACAGCAGCACCATAGGGGTGGGATGGCCATCACCAATGCCACATATACACATAGGGGCCTGGATGCCAACAACTAACACCACCCCTACCCAGGGGGAGCTAGATGCCTACCACTACTACCACCTCTACCCATGGGGGGCTGGATGCCTGTCACTACTACCACCTCTACCCATGGGGGGCTGGATGCCCACCACCACTACCACCCCTACTCAGGGGGTGCCAGATGCCTACCACTACTACCACCTCTACCCATGGGGGCTGGATGCCCACCACCACTACCACCCCTACTCAGGGGGTGCCAGATGCCTACCACTACTACCACCTCTACCCATGGGGGCTGGATGCCTGTCACTACTACCACCTCTACCCATGGGGGGCTGGATGCCCACCACCACCCCTACTCAGGGGGTGCCAGATGCCTACCACTACTACCACCTCTACCCATGTGGGCTGGATGCCCACCACCACTACCACCCCTACTCAGGGGGTGCCAGATGCCTACCACTACTACCACCTCTACCCATGGGGGGCTGGATGCCTGTCACTACTACCACCTCTACCCCTGGGGGGCTGGATGCCCACCACCACTACCACCCCTACTCAGGGGGTGCCAGATACCTACCACTACTACCACCTCTACCCATGGGGGCTGGATGCCTGTCACTACTACCACCTCTACCCATGGGGGCTGGATGCCCACCACCACTACCACCCCTACTCAGGGGTGCCAGATGCCTACCACTACTACCACCTCTACCCATTGGGGGCTGGTTGCCTGTCACTACTACCACCTCTACCCATGGGGGCAGGATCCCCACCACCACTACCACCCCTACTCAGGGGGTGCCAGATGCCTACCACTACTACCACCTCTACCCATGGGAGGCTGGATGCCTGTCACTACTACCACCTCTACCCATGGGGGGCTGGATGCCCACCACCACTACCACCCCTACTCAGGGGGCCTGGATGCCTGTCACTACTACCACCTCTACCCATGGGGGCAGGATGCCTACCACCAACAACACCCCCACTCACAGGATGGCTAATGCATGACACAACAAGCACACACCAACATAAGGAATGCAACAAAAAGACATCCCCCCCAACACCATGACAAGCGTGTGTAGACTGTGTCAAATGCCTACAACACTGAACATGACTTTGAACATACAATGTGACCCCCTATCACATGTGTCACACATAAATGTGTGTGGCCCCCACAATGCAAGCAGACCATGACCACTGTGGCAATGGGGTCTAAACCCCCATCATCACAGTGACCAAAAGCTAAGTGTGGGGTCCATAGCTGAAGCACATTTTGCACATTTTGCACATTGTGGCAATGGGGTCTATACCCCCATCATCACAGTGACCAAAAGGTAAGTGTGGGGTCCATAGCTGAAGCACATTTTGCACATTGTGGCAATGGGGTCTAAACCCCCATCATCACAGTGACCAAAAGGTAAGTGTGGGGTCCATAGCTGAAGCACATTTTGAACATTGTGGCAATGGGGTCTAAGCCCCCATCATCACAGTGACCAAAAGGCAAGTGTGGGGTCCATAGCTGAAGCACAGTTTGCACATTGTGGCAATGGGGTCTAAGCCCCCATCATCACAGTGACCAAAAGGTAAGTGTGGGGTCCATAGCTGAAGCACATTTTGCACATTGTGGCAATGGGGTCTAAGCCCCCATCATCACAGTGACCAAAAGGTAAGTGTGGGGTCCATAGCTGAAGCACATTTTGAACATTGTGGCAATGGGGTCTAAGCCCCCATCATCACAGTGACCAAAAGGTAAGTGTGGGGTCCATAGCTGAAGCACATTTTGAACATTGTGGCAATGGGGTCCAAACCCCCATCATCACAGTGACCAAAATGTATGTGTTGACAAAGAATAAGCTGCAACTGCCAAACTGCATGGGTGATTCCTGGTCACAGAACAACAAACACATCAGTGGCAAAGTAGTGCTTGTGTCCCATAGCAACATAGAATGGGGGAGGCAAACAGTGCAGTGCAAACAAGACATACCTTTGGCCATGTGCAGACAAACATCACCCATGGGGGCTGACACTGTCAACATCCATCAATGACACAATGACAGAAGTGACCATCATAATGCAGACCCACATATTCGCACCAATGGGCACACAAATGTAGATACTCTGTGGCGACTGTAGATGTGAGGTGAACAAATAACATACCATGGCAGCAATGTGACACACACACAATGATCATTGTGCTGACTGATGACCTAGGAGTCCCAGGGACAGCAGGTGAAACCCACCAAACAACATACAGCCAATAGCACACTAAAGATATGCCAATGCAGTGGTGCAGATGCACAAACAGGCAGACCCACACTGCACAACAAACACAACAGGTGAGGGGGTGCCAGTGTCCCCAGGCAACCACACAACACATGATGAGGCCTGAATACCAATTACACAGATGCACATACAGTGCCACACAAAAGTAACTCATGGATCCAAATCCCCTATGTGGGCAATCAGGCATTGTTAGATGAGAGGGAGCACAAATTACACATGTCACACAAGCTTGTAGGAACTGCAACTAACACAGCAAGAGACAGACCCACCACAGCACTACCCCCAGGGACCCCATATTGTGCTGACACTAGCCTGCATGATAATCCCACTGTGATGACAATGTCAGATGTCGTTCACACTGTGAAACCCAGCCATGTGTCCTGAGCAACTAACTACCATCACACCTACACAAGCTCCAATCAATCAGCACGGCCTGCCAGCCAAGGCCAATATGGAGGTAGGGGTCTGGCCGTGCAACAACTCACTTTTGCACACACTCAACACCACACACCCTGATCTCCACCAATGTGCAGCAGTGAAGCTCACATGGACTGGTGACATTGCACATGCACCCATGACAATACCAGGGGTGGTGGTGGGAACCAAGGTGCAGAAACCCATCACACATGGCCAGTCAACAAGACTTGTCAATGTCTGACACACAGCACAGTATGCTGTACATGGGCATGATGTGAAATCCACCACAATCAATGGGATCCTGGCCATAGTCACACACCAATGAAGAAGCCACGGTGACACACGAAGAACACACGTACACAACTACCAACATTGCAGCTCTGACCCTGAGGAGTGGCAGCAGTCACACACACAATGTGTCACAATCACTGTAAGCTAACACAAACTGTAAATTACATTACTCGTGTAAACAACAAGTGCCAAGGGGAATCCTGAATGTGTCCCATCTGCGTTTGCCCACATCCCCAGCACTGACAACAAAGACAACCTGGGATGACAACCTCATGAACATTAGTTTGCCATGCACCCACATCACAGAGAAACCAGGTCCAAGATGCTGGATGAACACAGAACAACTCAGCAAGCATCACAAACAGGAACATCCCTAGGGACACAGCCTGTGTAGGAAAAGGGAAGGGAACACGCACAGACATGCTTACACAACACAGGCCCACGCAATGTCACCAGATTACACACTGCCATGAGGGCACACCACTCCTGTGGAAGGTCCGCTGTGCCAAACCTTGTCTGTGCACGACCCAAACATGTCAGCAGAACACTCCGTCAGTGACTCAACAACCACAACACACAGAAGGCTCTGCTCACATCAGCCTGGGTACGGGGGTGTCACGTCAGTCATCTGCACACACACCAAACACTTGTCAAGCAGGTTGCACTGTATACACAGATGAGTCCTTCGACATTGATGTGCAAAACTGCATGTCCAGTGGAGCTGGGCACACAGTCAGGGAAATAGGAACATTGAACAGTGCTAAGCCCACCAGATGTGCATCAGTGTAAGACAAAGATGTTCATTTACAAATGCAAAACAGACATCCCTGTGTCAAATGCTGAACATTACACCCTCAGACTGTAGCAAAGGATGCCATAGATCCAGAATACAAAAGGACACATATCCCATGGACCACATGGAGTCCATCACTGCAACACTTCATCGTCCTGATGTGAACACTATTACAACTGCAAATGCAGGATGCTACTCATCCACATCATGTACATCAAAAGAAAACCCAAAAGTAAACAAAAAGAGGCTTTATTCAGCAAATGTCAGGGTAAAAACGGAAGTCCAAAAGAAACTAAGGCCAATGGCCAGTCCAAAATAACAGTACCAACGGGGTGAGAAGTGACAACTGGTCACACATTGCTTGCCTGCACTGGTACGGTTGGGGGACATCCCCCTTAGAGGGGCATAAAAGGGGCAGGCCAGGCACCGCAGGGACAGGATCAGGGGATGGCAGAGTGAGGCAGTGAAGGGGTGGTGGGTGCAGGAGTGTCACCGGCAACTGCAGTGGAGGTGTCTGACTCAGGGGGGGCCGGCACCACCGTGGTACACAAGTCAGTTGGTGTGGGTGCTGCAACCACTGCAGTGGGCTGGACTGATGTAGTGGACTGGGTACCCACTGCAGTGCCCGAGTCAGATGTGGTGGTTGTGGACTCCACTGCAGTGCATGACTCCAAGGAAGTGGAAGGGTGGGCAGATGAGGTGGGCAGGACAGAGGGGGGGGACCTGGTCCCCACAACAGTGCCACTAACAGGCAGAGCGTCTGGGTTGGGGGTGGAAGAGCAAGTGGCAGGGGGGAGGGCCTAAGCAGTCTGGGGATGCGGTATCGGTGTGTGGGGGAACCTGGGGCAGGGGTGTGGCGGGGGAACCTGTGCAGTGGTGGCCTGGGGGATGGAGGAGAGAGACTGGGCGCTGGAGCTGCGTGGTGGTGGGGTCTTGCTCTTCCTGCTCCGGGGGGACTTCCGAATGGGCTCCTGTGTCTGCCTGTGCCTGGGGGAGGGTGTCCGGGGGCGAGGGGCACTCCTCTCTGTGTGGGTGGACTTCCTCTTCCCCTGGTGTGCTGGGTCAGCAGGAATGGTGGGGAAGAGGCCGAGGTCACACAGGAAGACCTGCTGTGTATGTGTGGTAGCAGGCGAGGCAAGGGAAGGGGTCTTGGAGGGAGAGGATTTGGAGGACTGCGGAGTGAATGTGGATGCCTGTGTGTTTGTGTGTTCCCCATCACCTGTGTCTGTGGTATCAGTCCCCTGAGGATGCTTGTGTGCACGTCTTGCCTTACTCTTGGGTGTGTCTGTGCTGCTTGTGTCTGTGTCTTTGGATGACTGTGCAGGTGTGCATGTGCTTTGGACAGGTAGGGGGGCAGGAAGTGTGGATGGCGCAGAGGTGGGAGGGGTGAGGGACTGTTGGAGGAGGGACACTGCTGCCGTCAGGGAGGAGTCCATGGACCTATTGCTCCTCTGTAGGGCAGACATACCCGTCGAGATGCCCTCCATGAACGACACCAGCTGTGTCAACAGAGTGGTGTGTGCATGGAGGACACTCAGCATTGCTGTCTGCCCTACATGGAGCTGCCGAAGGAGGTACACAGACTCCTCACTCAGGGCAGCAGGGGACACAGGGGCAGGGGCTGCGGTGCCTGGCACGAAGGAGACACGCTCCCGAGCACGGGAGCCTCCACGGACCTCAGGAGTGGGAGCCGATGGGAGGGCGGTGGTGGTGGTGGCGGGGCCAGACAGACTAGCTGGCCTTTGGTGGCTGCCGAGACCCGCCTCCACAAGGGAGTCATCCTCCTAGCTGCTGTGGTCCCCAGCTGAGGTGGATGGTGCTGAGGACTCCTCGGTGTGGCTCCCCTCGCCCTCCGTGCCACTGGGTCCCTCTGACCACTCGTCCGATGCTGACCCAGTCTGGCTCCGCTGCTCCTCCTGGTCCGTGGAGCTGTCCCCTCCTGTGGCCGTGGATGTATCTGCAAACAATTAGGGAAACAGACAAACATCAGTCACCTGCACTGACCGCACACACCACAGTAAGTACAGCACATTACAGAGCAAGCCCTGGCATCCTTCGTTGAACATTGCCTAAAGTCCTCGCACAGATTCGGGGAAGCCAATTGTCAGCCTGATGGTCAACCATGGGACTCACACCCCTCCTGCCCTTGCACCCATCTGTCTGGTGCCTGTCTGATGGTAAGACCCCAGTGTGGACACATGCACCACCTACACAGTTGTTGGACATTGCAGGGAACACAGTGAAGCATGTGAACATGCACACATCACATCTTTTGCCACTGAGTCAGTGCAGGTGTCCGGATAAAGGGATGGCCAGATTCTAATTAGAAATGCATGTGATGCATACCAGCACCAGACACCATGATGCACCCATGTCCGGATAGTCAATGCCACAATGGGGTGCATGTTGCACATGTACCTCCCCTGAAGGATCAGTCCCAGGAAGTTGAATGCCATGACACAGGAATGCGTGCAAAGTCATACATTACTGACTCAAGTCACATGGCCATGGCAGCCAGACAACAACAGTCTGCACTGTGTCACAATCCGAGGGCATGGGGAATGCAAGTTATGTGACTGACAAGTGCACATGTCTATCCCCCCAAACCACATCATCTGTACTACTATTTGTCCACGTCAAACCAACTGGACATATGGGGGACATGAAACACAACTCCCTGAACATGAGCACCTCACAGTGTGCTGTGAATGAAAATACAGCTTCCTGAAAGTCACAGTCGCAAACACCTGTGTGCACAGTCAAGTGATCAGACACCTATAAGTCACAGAAGTATCGTCTATCATGGTCACATCTCAGATGGCATGCTGAGCCCCAAACGATGAACATACCAGTAGTCCTGACAACGAAGATACAGCACAATGAGACAGAGGCAGACACCTGAGGGTACATTTCACTGATCACAACATGCCAGATGATACACGGGAGTGGGAGTACAGAGTGTATTGTATGCACTGGAGTAGGCATGACTGCCCAGCTCCACCTGTAAGAGGGATGAGTCCTGGACAGTAGGCAGGTGGCTAAGCATGTGTGACACACTGGATACACATACTCCTGAGGCCCAAATATTGTTCCCACCAGCAGCATGGGTGTGTGCCACATTCCCCAGGGACATGTGGTGAGTCAGAGCAGCAAGCGGACCACATATCAAACTTACATGCAGATCACATGTCAGAACTTAGGCACTGTGTAGGCAATTGACCCACCCATGAATCGCACAACATAGTCACAGGAACAAATGCTGTCCCCCGCCTTGAGCAAAGCAAAATGCAATGACACAGTCCCCAAATGACACAGTTTCCTGACTATAAGGGCCACACATATGCGTATCAGAGGAGAAGTGGGCATGTAACAAATGAGGGACATGGGTCCTGGACCACATGACTGATGTACTGTGGAAGTTTAACCAGGCCAGAGGAGGGCACATAGCATGTCAGAAAAAGTGCACAGTGCAGTCATGGACTCACCCCCTCCTTGCTGCTGTCTGTCCCTCAGCTGCCCATCCAGGTCAGGGAAGACCACCGCCAGGATCCGGAGCATGTGGGGGGTCAGGGTCCGGTGTCCGCCCCTCCTGCGAGGAGGCGACAGCTTCAGCTGGACCCTTGCGATCCTCAGGGTCCAGCCACGAAGGTCCTGCCACCTCTTTTGGCAGTTGCGGATCCTGCGCCTGTAGACCCCCACGGATCTTACTTTCCGGGCAATGGTCAGCCAGATTTCCTGCTTCTGGTGGGCATCAACCTGTGAGGATGACAAAGTGAAAAGGCCTACTACACATGCAACATATCCGTGCATCACACAGTTGGATATACATGTCTCAATTACAGGGGCATATGATGTACACTGACAGTGCAACAATGGCTATGAACAGTTTGCCAGCAGTCACTACATGGTATCATTGCATGGGAAGTAAACCTAGTTGGAATGCACTGTTACTGCACTGTACCAGTTCAGTGCATGTATCTACACACTTTGGGGTGTGACAACTACTCAGTGGGCATGCTAGCCAGTGGTGTGCACACTGAAATTCCTGCTAGTCAGACAACATGCACAATTAGTGATGCAGTGGACAGCACACTCACCTGCTCCCCTGGTTTCCCATACAGCTTGCTGTACTGTGGAAGGAGGCTGTCCAGCAGGGCCTGGTTCGCCTCAAGGCTGAAGGCTGGGGCTCTCTCCACAGTACGTGCCATTGCAGGAGCCAGAGGATGCATAAACAGCAGCAATGTTGGTGGCAGATGTCGTCCTGGAGCATGTAGTGCAGGCAAGTGAGCTCTCAGGGGAACAGCCAGCATTATATGTGTGCTGCAGAGGCAGATACTGTCCCATGTGTCCAAAGTGATAGGTCCAAGTCGTTTGCATCTTCTAAATCTGACCAATCCATGGTATAGCAGCACTAATACACGCCCACAGCATCCTTCAAATCTTCAACTTCATGACACCCATGATTTTGCAACATTGTTGTGGCTGGCCAACTGAATTCACTGCATCAGACTCGTTGGAGCTTCGAAAACGCGTCCGTTGCCATGCCAGGCCCCAGCCAATGTGTGCGCACCGATCGGTCCATTGCTGTTCAACGCATACCCGCGTTACAACGCGTACCCGCTCACATTGAATGCAATGGGCCGGCCGGGCACACCGATCGGTCCATTGCTGTTCAACGCATACCCGCGTTACAACGCGTACCCGCTCACATTGAATGCAATGGGCCGGCCGGGCACACCGATCGGTCCATTGCTGTTCAACAGCGTACCCGCGATACAACGCGTACCCGCTCACATTGAATGCAATGGGCCGGCCGGGCACACCGATCGGTCCATTGCTGTTCAACGCATACCCGCGATACAACGCGTACCGGCTCACATTGAATGCAATGGGCCGGCCGGGCACACCGATCGGTCCATTGCTGTTCAACAGCTGTACCCGCTGATACAACGCGTACCCGCTCACATTGAATGCAATGGGCCGGCCGGGCACACCGATCAGTCCATTGCTGTTCAACGCGCATACCAGCGATACAACTCGTACCCGCTCACATTGAATGCAATGGGCCGGCCGGGCACACCGATCGGTCCATTGCTGTTCAACGCGTACCCACGATACAACGCGTACCCGCTCATTGAATGCAATGGGCCGGCCGGGCACACCGATCGGTCCATTGCTGTTCAACGCATACCCGCGATACAAGCGTACCCGCTCACATTGAATGCAATGGGCCGGCCGGGCACACCGATCGGTCCATTGCTGTTCAACGCGTACCCGCTCACATTGAATGCAATGGTCCGGCCGGGCACACCGATCGGTCCATTGCTGTTCAACGCGTACCCGCGATACAACGCATACCCGCTCACATTGAATGCAATGGGCTGGCCGGGCACACCGATCGGTCCATTGCTGTTCAACGCGTACCCGCGATACAACGCGTACCCGCTCACATTGAATGCAATGGGCCGGCCGGGCACACCGATCGGTCCATTGCTGTTCAACGCGTACCCGCTCACATTGAATGCAATGGGCCGGCCTGGCACTCCGATCGGTCCATTGCTGTTCAACGCGTACCCGCGATACAACGCGTACCTGCTCACATTGAATGCAATGGGCCGGCCGGGCACACCGATCGGTCCATTGCTGTTCAACGCGTACCCGCTCACATTCAATGCAATGGGCCGGCCGGGCACACCAATCGGTCCATTGCTGTACAACGTGTATTGCGAATACAACGCGTACCCGCTCACATTGTATGCAATGGCCAATGTGTGCGCACTGATCGGTCCATTGCTGTACAACGCGTCCCTGGACAAGTCACTGGCATATGTCACCATGCCTGTCACAGGTGAACATATGCCAGCCACATATACTTCCCAGGGAGTGAGGGCACACCTACAACACCACAGCCTGTCCACACTGTATCCTAAGGCATGTAAGGCTGCATTACCTATTCCGTGTATGGGGGTGAACATGTTGTTCTGTGGGTGTCACTTCGGGGCAGCCACTCCCAGGCTGTGCACGTGTTCATGGGGACAGGATCCTTGGTGTGTCGTGCACATGACCACTGTGATGTGCAACTGTTCATTCCTGAGCATGTGGCATGGTCACATTTCACGGTGGTGTATGTGTATGTCATGTCACATACCCCCTGAGTCCCATGTGGGACGGTATGTACGTCCCAGGGTGACCCATTGGCACAATAGTGATGGTCCTCCACAGTCTGTGTGCATGTTGTGTTTACAATGTCTCTGATTCCATGTGCACAATGGGAGACAGTCTCCACATCCACGTTGTTTGTGCATGAACTTTGATGTTGTGCGTGTGTGTGTCACAGACGTCCATGTCTGTCCTGACGAGGCAACAGGGACCACATACCTGTGGGGGTCATGGTTGTTTTGCTGTGGTGTATTCATGATGCACCATGTCATGCCAGTGTCCATGTGGCAATACAGGGTCCCTGGGAATCTACCTGTCGATGAGCTGTGATGCCTGGGGCACATCTGTCCACACATGTCACTGTGGGGTGTGTTTGGAACGTGGCAGCAGTAGATGGGAACTGTGACACGGCCTCATGATATCCCATGGCACAACATGGGACTTGTTGATGCCACTTGTTGAACTGTGATCTTAGATGTTGGCAATGTAGGTGCCATACATGTCCTTACGGAACTGCACACATCATGTACTTGTGTCTCATAATGATGTATCATGTGATATTGTGTATGGTCAATGCCACATATGTGGGGTGACTGACATTCTTTCTTTCTTCACCTATGCACTGCAGGGCACCAGCTGTCCATAGACCATTCCCTGACCTTGCATCCATGGTGGAACGGGACTGCATCTGACGGTACCGCTTCACCAGGCCGCTGATTTTTATTTATTTATTTTGAAAGTTTTATAAAGCGCGAACAAGACCCTTGCAGGTATCAGAGCGCTTTACAGGTAAGTGTCTTAGATGCATAGGTACAAGGTAAAAAATAAAATAAAAAACATAACGATCCATGCTGGTCAATGATAGTGTACACACCCTATAGTAGATACCTAGGTATATGGTGCATAACAAAACGTTCCATATATATCCGGCATGATATAGATATAATAACTAGGATACATAGATGGATAGTCAGCACTATAAAGTTCCATGTAGACATAGGTTGGGTCTCATAGTAACAGTAGTCCATGCTCAAGTGAATTTAGCCATGAGAAGCGATTTCACTTCTTTTTTGAAAGATGCAGTAGAGGGATTAAGTCTAGTCTCTGGGGGCAGAGCATTCCAAATTCTGGGCGCCATCCCTGAAAAGGTTCAGTTGTACGTTTTTTTCTTGTTGAATCTTTGCGGTTTCAGTAAGAGGTTTTTCGCACTTCTTGAAGATCTGATCCCCCATGAGGGCGCCAGTTTCTGTGCCAGATAGCTGGGTGCGCTGTGATGAATGGCTTTATGTGTCATACATGCTATTTTCAGATGAATTCTGGCTTCGAAAGGTAGCCAGTTAAGGGATTTTAGGTCAGGCGATATGTGGGAGCTTCTTTTGGAGCCAGTGATAAGTCTCGCTGCGGCGTTGATTGAGGCTCTTAGTGGGGCCGTTGCAGCTCTGGGCAGGCCACAGAGAGAGACACTCCCGTATTCCACTCTTGGGATGACTAGAGCTTGTACTGCCAGCTTGAAGTCCTTTTCAGGCAGGAAAGGTCTCAGTTTTCTCAAAGTATTTATCTGAAAGTTTGCTCCCTTTGTTGCGTTGCTGATGTGTTTCTGCATTTTGAGGTTTCTGTCCAGCGTTATTCCCAGCGATTTCGCTGAGTCAACAATGAGGGGTTGGCAGTTGAGTGCTGTAAGGTGTTTGATCCATTCTTGCATTACGGGTACTTGGGCGGGAGGAGCAATTAGGAGGAATTCGGTTTTGAGGGCGTTCAATTTTAGATGGTTTTCTGCCAGCCAAGTCTGAGTTTTTCCGAGAGTTGTGTTGAGTAATTTGATGTCTTCTAGGGTATGGATCTTGAGGTATAGTTGTGTGTCGTCAGCGTACATGTGATATTGAACGTTCGATGAATAGAGAATTTCAGTGAGTGGTTCCATGAATAGATTGAACAGCGTCGGAGATAGAGAAGATCCTTGTGGGACTCCTAAAGTGACTGGGATGGATTTGGACAGGGAGTGGTTGACCTTGAATCGTTGCGATCTGTTTTGGAGGAACGAAGTGAACCAGTTTAGAACTGATCCCGCTAGTCCCATTCTGTGTTGCAGAAGGTCTATCAGGTTATCGTGTTTAACTGTATCAAAGGCCGAGGAAAGGTCTAGCAAGATGAGTAGGCAGGCTCCGTTCTGATCTAGGATTTGTAGAGCATCATCAATTATATGGGTCATGGCTGATTCCGTGCTGTGACCTGCCCGGAAACCTGATTGGTATTTGTTGAGTAGGTTGAAATGGTCTATATGTCTTACCATCTGGAGGTGTACACATTTTTCTAAGAGTTTGGCCAGGGTAGGGATGTTGGATATAGGGCGGTAATTGTTTGGGTCCGCAGGGTCAGCCGTAGGTTTCTTTAGAATGGGCGATACCTACCCGGCTTTGAGGGTGTCAGGGATGGATCCTTGGCGTAGAGAGTTATTTATGATCTTGGTCCAGAGAGGCAGCAGCAACGGGGTGAAGTCTTTTATTAAGTTTGCTGGGAGAGGGTCAGTGAAGTGATTGGCAGGGTTCAGGGCAATAAGCATTTTGAGAATAGCTTCTTCATTGTAAGTATTGAAGGATGACCAAGATGCATTATTTTTAGGTCGAACTTTGATGAGTTTCGATGTGGAGCATTTAGAAGGGATGGAGATGGGTTCGGATGTGAGCCAGTTTGTGTGATTAGATCGTTGAGAAGGTCCTTCTTTATGCTATCAGTCTTCCGAGTGAAGAAGTCAGCAAATTCTTCACAGTTGGGTCGTGGGCCTAAGTTATCTTGGGGGCGTAGAGGTGCCTCCTTAGACTGAGTTTTGATAAGCTCGAAAAGTTTTTTGGGACGATTTTTGGCCTGGTCTAATTGGTAGCTGAAGAAGTCTGATTTAGTGCGCTTGATCTTTCTGTAGTATGCGTTTCTTTTTTTTCTTAGTATCTTGAGTAGATTATCGGATGGAGCTGATCTCCATCTGCGTTCCGTTATTCTTAGGGATCGTCTGTCCTCGTTGAGTCTTCCATCGTACCAAGGCTTAGAGTCTTTTGTAGAGACTCTCTTTAGTTGAAGGGGGCTACCTCATTTAGTATCATGTTCATGGAATTGAAGTAGTGGTTGGTGAGATCATGAACATCAGATATCCCTTCAGGGGGAAGAAGTAAGTTGGAGCTGGAATTTTTGATTGTGTTAGGATCAATGGTTTTCAGATCCCTCTTCCAGACTTTACGTCTTGTCGGTTGAGCCGAATTAAGTTTCACTGTTTCATTGATGAAGAAGGAGATAATATGATGATCAGACCAATCACATGGATGGATCGTATCTAGCTGGATGGAGTCAGCTTTAGAGATTACTAAATCAAGGATTGATCCTTTATCGTGCGTAGAGCTGTTGCAAATTTGGGTGAGGTCGAGGTCAGAGAGGAAGTTTTTGAGACTATTGACCACTGTATCATTGGGGTCGTTCCAGTGGAGATTAAGGTCTCCGAGAAATATTTGGGTATTTTGATGTCCGGCATTAGTAGAGACTATGTCCATGAAATGTTCGGTAAAGGTGAGGTTATCACCTGGTGGATGATAGAAGGTGTGTAGAGAGCATACTGGTTTGCCATTGCTAGTGATGTCGAGGCATATGTATTCACAAGAGGGAAATACAGGAGATTGGGATCTGTTTACTGAGAGAATATTACGGTGTATGCAAGCGATACCACCCCTGTCTTAACAGATCTATCCAGTCTGATGATGTCATAGTTTGGGGAGTACGAGTATGTCAATGATGGGTGTAGAGGATTCCTTTAACCAAGTTTCGGTTAAAATTAGCAAATCCGGTTCTTGTGTGAGAATGAGGTCAGCTATGTCGGCTGCATGTCTTGAGGCCGATCTACAATTTAATAGTAAACACTTAAGGCGGGGCGTGGTGTGGGATGTATTGGGTTCCCGAATGAGGGGAACTTGTTTGAGGTTGTTTTCGATGATACCTCTGGGGTTGTGTTTAGTGGGCCTGTGGGAGTTGGGGGGAATACTTGGGATTGGAGCCGTTTTGGGCGGGTTATCTGGAGGCAAAGTGTTGTGATTCCGGTGTGAAGGCTCATAGGAGTGGAGTAGAGAGAGTAAATCTTTCTCAGATAGCGGATTGGTCCTGCGGAATGGGCGGGTTGATTTATTATGAAAAGGAACTGATTTCCACCTGGGCATCGAATAGTTCGTGGTGCCTACTGAGTAGGTCGGATGTAAATTTGATTTGGTCTGTCGTGCCGATCTAGTGTTCCAGGGTTGGATCAGAAGAACCTCAGATAAAGCTTGTAGTTCTTCTTTGATTTGCCGTAATGAGAGTATGATCTCGTCAAGTCTAGGGTCTGGTGAGGGTGGGAGCAAGATTGGTGGATGTAATGTGGGTGAGGTAGGTGTGTTTACGTCCCGTGGGTGGTAAGAGGGAGGCACATCTTCTCGGTTGCTGTGGGGCGTCCTATCTGGTTCCCTCTCCAAATTGGGGGGAGGTGGACTGGAATGGGGAATGGATGTATGAGGTGTTGGGGTGTGCGGTGGGGGTGTGGTCGTAGATGTGATGGTTTTGCAGGGGGTAAGGCCTGGTGAGTGTATTAAGGTTGTTGTTGTTGTGCTTGCGTCTCGTTGGTTGTAAGAGGGAGGAACGTATTCTAGGTAGTTGTACGGTGTTCTATCTGGTTCCCTCTTCAGATCGGGGGGTGGTGGACTGGAGTAGGGAGTCGAAGTAGGAGGTATAGGGGTGTGCGGTGGGGATGAGGTCGTTGGAGTGATGGTTTTGCAGGGGTTAGAGTTGATAATGGGGGGATATGTTCATTCCAGGGAAGGATGGTGAGTCTGTGATGGGTGTAAATGCTGGTGCAGTAGTGAGGGGAGTGTCTTATGGGGGAGTCGAGCGGGGGGACCTCAATAGTAGCTAATGGTTGTGATATCAGTGAGGTGGTGTGTGAGTCTGTGATGGGTATAATTGCTGGTGCAGTAGGAGGGGGTGAGTGTCTTATGGGTGCGTCAAGCGGGGAGGGGGGAGTAGCAAGGCGCTCGGGTGTAAATATTGGTCGGGATAATAGTGGAGCTTGGCTAGAGGTGGAATTTGGCGGTGTGATAGGCTGTGTGCTGGCGGTGGGAGTTGCCTGGGGGGAGGTTTGGGGTTTTATAACTTGTTCTCTGATAATGGGGAAGATGTTGTCTAACAGATTTAAGCTGCGGTCTGTTGATTGCATGAGAATGGTTCCGTTATTATAGATGGTGATGGTTGCTGCCGCTTTGAAAATTTGGGAGGGGGAGATAGAAATTATGAGACCATGTGCAGTTTTCCTGGTGGAGGAGATCGAAAATATAGCTAGGAATGCTTTTCTCCATTGTGCTCTTCGTTTAGTGTAGAAGATGATGTCAGTGGTTATATGCCCTCTGTTTGTTGAGAAGTAGGGATCAGAGATGGGTGTTTCAGGGTGCAGTTTTATCATATTGTGTTTAAAGCGTTTGGATGCTTTTTTTGAGAGGTTCGGTGGGTAGTTGATGGTGTAGGTATGAGCGCCTGTGAGCTCCATAGTGGGGTAGGCACTGGCGATATGTGTGTATGTGGCTCGTAAAGGGGGTCAGTGCTGTGAGGGGATGATGGGCTTGGGGTCAGTGCTGTGAGGGGATGATGGGCTTGGGAAGGGAAGGAGGAAGGGACGTGCGAAGGATGGTGATGGAGCAGCGGTGGTGGTGGCGTGGGTTGGGGCTGAGGGATTGAGGAATTGACGGTGCGCTTGGCCCCACATTTGCAACCTGGCCGGACATATCCTACAGCGCTGACCCCCAAGGTGAAGGTAATGGCAGCCCTACACTTCTTTGTCACCGGTACCTTTCAACACACTGTGGCGTCTGCTGGTGGGATGTCACAGACCATGTTCAGCCGTGTGCTCCGCGATGTGTTGGAGGCTATGTTGAGATACCTGAACCAGTACATCTATTTCCCTAGACCTCAACAACTCACTGACATGAAGAGTGACTTCTATGCCCTGGGGAGGATGCCGCATGTCATTGGCTCCATTGATGGGACACATGTGGCTTTGATACCACCACAGGCACATGAGCAGGCATACAGGAACCGCAAACATTACCATTCGGTCAATGCACTGGTGGTATGTCTTGCTGATATGAGCATCTCACACGTGTGTGCCCATTTCCCTGGTTCTGCACACGATGCCTACGTGATGAGGAGTAGTCGCATCCCGAGGATGATGTCACAGATGCGGAACCAGCGTGCCTGGCTTGTCAGTGTGTACTGACTTTGTACCATTGTGTGTGTTCTGCGATGTAGTATTCCACCCTCTTTTCCAAATCAGCTAATGTGCAATTGTCCATATGTAGGTGACTCCGGATACCCCAACATGCCGTGGTTGCTGACGCCCCTCAGGAACCCTGTGACACCAGCCCAGATGCGCTACAATGAGGCACATGGTCGGACCAGGAGAGTCATTGAGCGGACATTTGGTCTCCTGAAGAGCCGCTTCCGCTGCCTGGACAAGACAGGAGGGGCCCTCCCATATGCCCCAGCAAAGGTGTGCAAGATTGTCATCGTCTGCTGCATGCTACACAACCTGGCTGTGCGGAAGGAGTTGCCTCTCATCCTGGATGACGATGATCAACATCCGCCACCTGTGGAGGATCCTGGCCTGGACCACGATGCCAGTGATGATGATGATGATGATGGTGATGTCCGCACACAGCTCATCACCAACTTCTTCAGCTGAATGTGAGTATCCGGAGATGTCATGTCAATGATGTGAGTATGCATGATTTGTGTTGGTGGTGCTCTGGTGCTGTTTGAGTGTGGCCATGTGCTACATGACTGTATGCGTGTAGCGATGTGTCCTTACAGGTAGTCTGTACTCCCCAACAGTGTTGACATGCTAACTTGGTTCTGGGTGGGTATCTTGTGACATGTATTGGGCATGAGTATTGCAGTTCTGTAATGTTCTTCAGTGCTTTTGACTGTGTGTCATTTCTGTCCTTCACAGGGTACTTTCAGAGTTGTTTGGTCAACTGTGATCCCCCAACACCGTGATTAAACTTACAGGGTGGTAGCTGTCGTGTCCCTACAGGTGATGTGCGCCACACCCATGGACTTCCTTCCTTCTACACTTGTTGACTGTGTGCCCACTGCCAGGTGGGATTACCTTGTATCTGTAGTGGTTACAACATGTTGCAAATGTGTAATAAACCTGTGCTTCACTTTGTGATGTGCGTTGTCTGTGGTCACACATCTGACTGACATTTGCTTACTGCACCAGTGGTCTAGTTGACAAAGACTGTGAATAGGTGTTGTGTCTGTGCATTGCACCGTATTTCCTGGCAACATCAGTGTAGGCGATGAGTCAGGTGGCCTTGGTGTGTATATGTTGTGTAGCCCTGGTGGTGTGTCTCCCTCATATGTGTCACGTTGCCATGACTCACATGCCTGTGTTGTACTTGCTGTAGCAGTTAGCATGCACAGTGTAATTTCGCAGGTCATCATCTCCATGACAGAAACCACGTTGGAATCACAACAGAGGCAGGTATGGTGTATTAGTGTGTTTATTGTCATACATGTGTGAGTATAGTGCACAGGATGGTGGGTGCTGTACATTGTGATTGTAATCCAAAGTTCCTAGATGATTTGGAAGTCCTGGTAGCAGAAATGTCCTGAGTAAAGTCCACAGTCATCTGATACATTGGTCCAACTTGTACTCCCCATGTCATGTGGGGAGTTGTGTTGCATTCAACAGGGTGAATAATTTGCGCACAAAGGTGATTATCCAGAACAGGTTTTGGTTTCCTGGGGGTTGCGTATGGCCATCGGCCTCTCAGTTGCCCTTCCTCGGACGACCCCTCTTCTTTGGGGGGGGACCCTCAAGTGCAGGCTGCTGCGGTGCAGGGGACTCTCTGCCAGAGTCATCCTCCCTCCCTGTGGCAGTTGCAGTTGTTTCAGCACCAGATGTTGTGGGCACACAGGGAGGTGTTGACATGTTGCTGCTCATCTGGCGGAGGCATTGTAATATGTCCCTATGCACCGCCGTCATCTCTTGCAGTGTGTCCCACTTGGACTCCATGCGGGACATGTGTAAGTCCAAGCGGGCATGATGGGCAGCCTGCTGCTGTCGTATGTCCCTGAGGATCCCCACTACCTGGCTGAGCTCTCCGGTGCTGGTCTGGTACGCATCGGCTATGCGAACTAGTTGTGGGTCATCATGCAGTCCAGACCCCTCTGCGAGCAGCGACCTATGTCTACCACCCCTCCCACCACCCCTGGCGACACGTGCAGTACCTGAGGTGGCACGCACAGGTGACCCTGGGCCCCCTTGGGGGTTGTTGGTGGTGTTGGTGTCCATAGCCCCGCGTTGGGCAAGGATCTGTGTGCTGGTGGTGGTGGTGGTCCTTGGTCTGTCCGTGTCGGCAGGCGTGGTTTGTGTGTTGTCAGTCGTTGGAGGGGTGGATGCAGGGGGTGCAGCTGGTGGTCCTGCTGGTGCTGCATGATGACTCGCTCCGGAGGTGCCAGGTAGGTCTTCGTCATCCGAGGAGGGCAGAGGCTGTTCCACACCAGTGAGCACCGTTTCTCCTGGATCCTGGGACAGGGACTCCTCAGCGTCTGCTGCTGTGTCCCCATCATCACCTGTTTTTGGGAGACACACACAATGTATGTTATGTTTCTGCAGGCATCAATGGTTGACACACCTGACAGTTATGACTGTACCTCTGGATGCGGGCCTGTACATTGCATTGTCCTAAGTTGTCACAGTCAGAGGTTGATATTGGTGTAGCACATTGTCCTGCATACTTTGAGCATTTCAATTTGAATGTTGGGGTGTGTACATGGTGAGTGGTGTCCTGCTGTTGGTTTGTGCCCAGTTCCCAGCAGGGCCTTGTGCTCCCCACAGCAGTACCCACTGTCAGCCATCTTGTCAGTTATTTTCTACTCCCTGTGATGTGCGCATGGTTCAGGGTGGTGTTGATGGGACAGTTGTGGGGGTGACCAATATCTGTGACTGCCACTCCCATCATGCTATTGCCTCCACCCCCCTTCCCAGCATGCCCATGCCTCCTTCCTTTTGACTCTGCTTCCCTGTGGGGTTGTGTGCCTGTGCTGACAAGATGGCTAGACAGTGTTATCTTGGGGTTAGTTTTGCTACAAGTCCCATGTGTGTCCCTGTGCTTCACACAGCATGACCCAGGGTTGTGGTTATTTGTGGGATATTTGATTAGAGTGTGAGGCAATGCATTCTCCCAGGTGAGTTGTGTGGAGTTTGTGTTAGGGGTGTGTGTGAGTGGAGCTGCTGGTAACTATGGTCAGTGCTGTCAGTCCTCCTTCCCACCCAGCCAGATATCCCACCATGGAATGTGCTTCCATTGCAGGGAGTGCAAGTTGTCTTTCAGGATGTCAGTCAGCGGTGTCCTGCTGTTGGTTGGTGCACAGTTCCCAGCAGGGCCTTGTGCTCCCCACAGCAGTACCCAGTGTCAGCCATCTTGTCAGTTCTTTGCCACTCCCTGTGATGTGTGCATGGTTCAGGGTGGTGTTGATGGGACAGTTGTGAGGGTGAACAATATCTGTGACTACCACTCCCATCATGCTATTGCCTCCACCCCCCTTCCCAGCATGCCCATACTTCCTTCCTTTTGAGTGGACTTCACTGTGTGTGAGTGTGACAGCAATGGCAAGATGGCTGACAGTGGTATCCTGCTGTTGGTTGGTGCCCAGTTCCCAGCAGGGCCTTGTGCTCCCCACAACATAGCACCAGTGTCAGACATCTTTGATGTGGCTTTTCACTACCTGGTAGGTGTGCATGCTTTAGTGTGAGCTTGCTGGGCCATGCGGGTGAGGGATGTTGAGCTGTGACTACCACTCCCATCATGCTATTGCCTCCACCCCCCTTCCCAGCATGCCCATACTTCCTTCCTTTTGAGTGTACTTCACTGTGTGTGAGTGTGACAGCAATGGCAAGATGGCTGACAGTGGTGTCCTGCTGTTGGTTGGTGCCCAGTTCCCAGCAGGGCCTTGTGCTCCCCACAACATAGCACCAGTGTCAGACATCTTTGATGTGGCTTTTCACTACCTGGTAGGTGTGCATGCTTTAGTGTGAGCTTGCTGGGCCATGCGGGTGGGGGATGTTGAGCCGTGACTACCACTCCCATCATGCTATTGCCTCCACCGCCCTTCCCAGCATGCCCATACTTCCTTCCTTTTGAGTGGACTTCACTGTGTGTGAGTGTGACAGCAATGGCAAGATGGCTGACAGTGGTGTCCTGCTGTTGGTTGGTGCCCAGTTCCCAGCAGGGCCTTGTGCTCCCCACGACTGAGCACCAGTGTCAGCCATCTTTGATTTGGCTTTTGACTCCCTGTGAGGTGTGCATGCTTGGGTGTGATCTTGCTGGGCCATGTGGGTGGGGGATGTTGGGCTGTGACTACCACTCCCATCATGCTATTGCCTCCACCCCCCTTCCCAGCATGCCCATGCTTCCTTCCTTTTGCCTCTGCTTCCCTGTGGGGTTGTGTGCCTGTGCTGACAAGATGGCTGACAGTGTTATCCTGGGGTTAGTTTGGCTACAAGTCCCATGTGTGTCACTGTGCTTCACACAGCATGACCCAGGTTCTTTGTGGGATATTTGATTAGAGTGTGAGGCAATGCATTCTCCCAGGTGAGTTGTGTGGAGTTTGTGTTAGGGGTGTGTGTGAGTGGAGCTGCTGGTAACTATGGTCAGTGCTGTCGGTCCTCCTTCCCATCCAGCCAGATTTCCCACCATGGAACGTGCTTCTGTTGCAGGGAGTGCAAGTTGGCTTTCAGGATGTCAGTCAGCGGTGTCCTGCTGTTGGTTGGTGCCCAGTTGCCAGCAGGGCCTTGTGCTCCCCACAGCAGTAGCCAGTGTCAGCCATCTTGTCAGTTGTTTTCCACTCCCTGTGATGTGAGCATGGTTCATGGTGGTGTTGATGTGCGCATTGTGAGGGTGGGCAATATCTGTGACTACGACTCCCATGATGCTATTGGCTACACTAACTTGCCCAGCATACACAGGATTCCTTCCTTTCAGAGGGCTTCACTGTGAGGTGGTGTTGTAGTGGTGGCTACATGTCTGGATGTGTTTGTTAGTTATATTTGTGCCACTGCCTAGCTGTAGTTGTAGTTGTGTTTGTACATGTGATGACACAGTTACATATCACTATGAGATGGCATGTGTTGTGTTTATCTGACTGACATACACATTTTGGGATGATTCTGTTTTGGTTGCTGTGGATTTGCTAAGGGTGCATGGTTTGACTCTCCCCTTGACAGTGATGTGTGTGTATTGTCGCACAATATTGTGTACATTTGTTGTGTACTCACCAGGCTCTGGGATGTTTTCTAGTCCATATACGCTCACTGGTGGTAGGATGGCCCGCACCTTCTCCTCCCAGGGCCTGAGGTATACTGGTTTGGCAGGAGGGCCACTGCCGGTGTGTTGGCTCAAGAGGTAGTCCTTCTTCAACAGGTCCCTGACCCTCCTGCGCACGTCATACCACCTGTTCTGGATGTCTCCCTTTGTGCGCAAACATGGTGATTGTGCGTTCACCCTGTCAACAATCCTCTCCCACATCTTGGTTTTCTGCGACATGGGGGTCTGTTGGACCAGTGTACCAAACAGCTGTGGCTCTACCCTGAGGATCTCATCTACCAGGACTTCCAATTCACTATCTAGGAACTTTTGATTCATCTTTGTGGGCATGGTGATGGGTGGTGGTGGTGTGTGATGTGTGTGGGGGTGTGCAAGTGAGGGTGTGTGAGTGTGTGTTTTGCTGGGTGTATGTGAGGGTGCTATTTGTTGAGGTGCTGCTGGTGTGTGGCTTGTGTGATGGATGAGCTGTGAGTGTGTGTGTGGTTGCTGTCTGTTGGTGTTGAGTGCTGGCAGGTAATTTGAATTTGCAAAGGATCATGGTAGGGATTTGTGTCCTTTATATGGGTGGAGTTGTGGGTGTGTCTTTGTTCCCTGTTTCCCCCAGTATTTATTGGCTTTGTAATTGCTTGTTTGGCCTTTTTTGTGTGTTTTTTCCTTAGTACTTTTTGTGCATGTAGGAGACGTTCTTCTGACCGAGTCGGACCCTGCAGTTGTCTCGTGCGAGCTTCTCCGATTCGTTCACGCTGTGTTTGTGCTGTTTTCTGTGCTGCGTACGCGTCGGTCGCGGTGTATTGGGTTGCTTCGGCTCGCAGTTTTGTATGCATGTCGGTCGTACGGCTTGGGCTCCGTGCGACTCGGTCGTGTTTTCCACGCGTTGCATCGTACTTGGCGGGTCGGAGTTCGCGGGTACGTTTCGTTCGGGATTCTTTCTGGTGCGTGTCGGTCGTTCGATTTGCGTGCTTTTCCGGCCGGATGGCTGTTTTCCGCGCGGTTCGGTCGTTCGGCTTGTGTTCCGTACGAGTCGGTCGGATTTTGCACGCTTTTCATCGTACTTTGCGGGTCGGGCTGCACCGGTACGTGTCGGTCGGAATGAATTCCGGCTCCGAGTCGGTCGGTACGTTTTCCGGCCCGAATTGGAATCGGCCCCATAATATCGAGTTGGAAATGTCGACTTGCACTAATATCGAGTGTAAAATATCGTAATACAAAAATATCGACTGTCAGAATATCGTTGTCAAGAATATCGAGTTGAAGGTAAGTAATATCGTTTGCAAAAATATCATTGTTAAAAATATCGGTGTTTTAGTTAGTGTTATGTATTCTAGTGTGTATTTTAAATGTATGTGTTCTATTTTTTTATGTAAGTATTGCATTTGTTTTTTAATATATGTGTTAAATTTTTAGAAGTTATTATATTTTTTGTAAGTATATTTTGCGTTTTAGTTCCGTAGCGGATTGTGGGTTTATAGGGGAATGGGGTGGGAAGTAATATAATTATAATACATTTATTAATAATTTTTAGAAGTTATTATTTTTTTTTAAATACATTTTGCATTTTAGTTCTGTAGCGGGTTGTGGGTATATAGGGGAATAGGGTGGGAAATAATTTAATTTTAATTAACTAATTAATATTTTTTATTAATTAATATTTATGTATTTAATATTTTATATTGTTAATTGTGGTAATTAATGTATTATTAATTAGTTATTAATTGGTTGTTAATTATTAATAATTAATTGTTAATCATGTTAATTGTGTCACTTTTTTAGGAGCGGGTTGTGGGTTTATAGGGGAGTAGGGTGGGAAGTAATTTAATTATAATCAATTAATTAATCTTTTTATTAATTAATATTTATATATTTAATATTTTATATTGTTACTTGTGGAAATTAATGTATTGTTAATTATTTATTAATTGGTTGTTAATAATTATTAATTAATTGTTAATTATGTTAATTGTGTCATTCTTTTAGGGGCGGGTTGTGGGTTTATAGGGAAGTAGGGTGGGAAGTAATTTCATTATAATTAATTAATTAATATTTTTAATGAATTAATAATGTATTTAATATTTTATAATGTTAATTGTGGTAAATAATTTATTATTAATTAGTTATTAATTGGTTACTAATATTTATTAATTAATTGTTAATTGTGTCAGTTTTTTCGAGTGGGTTGTGGGTTGATAGGGAGTAAGGTGGGAAGAAATTTTATTTTAATACATTTTTAAATATTTTTTATATAATATTTATTTAATGTTGTTTTATAGTGTTATTTGTGTGAATTAATGTATTAAAAATTGTTTTTATTTTGCTTGTTAATTGTTATTAATTGAGTAATTAATTGTTAATTAATTATGTTAATTGTATCATGTTTTACGACATTGGTGGTGCCATTTATAGGGGAATATGGTGGGAGGTAAATTATTTTTAATTAATTAATTGTTTGTTAATTAATGTTAATTAATTTGCTGGAGTGGGAATAGTAAATTATTCCCCTCCGCTATCCAACACTTTCCCTACTGTTGCACTCGCTGGAGTGGGAATAGTAATTTTATCCCCTCCGCTATCCAACACTTTCCCTACTGTTGCACTCGCTGGAGTGGGAATAGTAATTTTTACCCCTACGCTATCCAACACTTTCCCTACTGTTGCTATCCCTGGAGTGGGAATAGTAATTTGTACCCCTACGCTATCCAACACTTTCCCTACTGTTGCACTCCCAGGTGTGGGAATAATAAATTATTCCTCTCCGCTATCCAACACTTTCCCTACTGTTGTACTTGCTGGAGTGGGAATAGTAAATTATTCCTCTCCGCTATCCAACACTTTCCCTACTGTTGCACTCCCTGGAGTGGGAATAGTAAATTATTCCCCTCCGCTATCCAACATTTTACCTACTGTTGCAGTTAATGTAGTGTAAAATGTAGTTTAAAAAAAATAAAAATATTTTAATATTTTAGGGGCCCATTACGATGTCGGGCGGAAGCACAACCGCCGTGCTGGCGGATGCAAAAAGCACCAGTTACCGCCGGCACGCAGCAGTCCACACGCCCGCCCAATTACGATGCGAAAAGTAGGCCAAACACCGCCGGCAAGCCAGCAACACCGTCCGCCATCAAAGTGCGCCCGCACACGTAGCGGCGCAGCACAACTGACACACACCGTCCGACGAAACACGTCCCGCCCGGCGCATAAATTACGATGCCGCAAACAAACGGCTCCCACGGCAAAGAGACACTGCACGTGAAAGAGAGGCGGAAACACGGACGCAGAGCACGGACAACGAAGAAGCGGCACCCCGGGCATGAATCCAGCACTGCAGGCCCTTCCCATGCTTCTGCTGATGCACCACCAAGGACGCAACGTACCGCGGAGACGCAGGTAGGCACACACACAACAAGTGCACGCAAACAGCGCACACAGTGCAAGGGCGGATAAAGCGGACAACCCCCCACCAGCGCGTGCACACTACACATCCACCATTGCATCCACATATGACACACAGGCCAAATCCTAACATCGCGGAACACATGTGTACACACCACCTGGGACTAGGAACCAACCACCCCGTCACGGCCCCAAAGCGCCGATGACGCCGCCACACATGCGCACAACGCAGAGGCCAACCGCAGCGCCATGCATGCGTCGCACACAGACACAGGGACACAACCAAGCAGCACACACATCAGCCCCACCCCGAACGCACATGACACGTGACAGGCCGGCCACAGACATGTCCCCAACGCCCAATTCATGGACAACACCCAACGCAACACAACCGACGCACACATGTCAGTGAAGTCACGCAACAGCAGGACACACCCCAGTGTAACAAACATGGCGAAGCACACAGCGGCGGCAACACCAACTAGGAGAAGCAGGGCCCCTTCGGGAAGAGGAACGCCAGTACCACACTGAAAAACCCATACCACCCTGCACATATGAACAAGACACATGAAACGGAACACCAAAGAGCCCGGGGACCGACAACAGGTGGCCCAAGAATTACATCCACACACAAGGCCCAACGCAGAGCGGAAAGGCAGCCTGCCGCCCACACAAGGGAGAGCAGACAGCACTGAATGACCTTCCATTCCAACACCGAAACCACAGCCCTACGACAGAAGCCGGTGAATACAGCCATTGTCCAAGAATAGACCAACACAGGCATGCCGAGGAGACCGACCACACGGCAGATAGCGCATATCACAGAAGCACACAACGGACGGGGAAGAAAGAAGAAAACACTCCCCC
The DNA here is from genome assembly GCA_963921515.1 of Calotriton arnoldi. NCBI lineage: Eukaryota > Metazoa > Chordata > Amphibia > Caudata > Salamandridae > Calotriton > Calotriton arnoldi. The sequence goes on from CAWUFW010006874.1 coordinate 790,944, forward strand.
ATGTCGGCCACATGCAAGTTAATTGGAAGGAGTCACACAGCACCGACCTTGAACTGTCTGAGAAGCATGTGGGAAGAGGGCCCGTGTCCTCCAAACAAGCCAACAGAACACAAGTCCTGTCTCCCCACGACTACACAGAGCTCACAGCAACCCCGGAGCGTGCACATTGCAGACTGCACACACAGCCGGAGCACGCCACCTCTACGAACCGCTGCGAAATGGCAACCGCAACACACCTACCCAACTACGCCGAAGAGCTCAAGCTGTACCAAACCAGCACGATACATACATTGGGATGCGATCTCCTGTCCCTGCTGAACGTAAGTTACCGACTGACTTACCGCATCACATTGTTCAGCTGCGTCATGCCCGTCTTCTACTGTCGGAGGTGTCCCTACCAGCATCCCGTCGAGATATGCCTCTCCAACCCGGCATGTCTGAAGGCGGACCTGCTACCACTACTCCTCCCTCTGGACGCACACGACAGGGCCTGCTCTGCCTATGGGGGCATGGCGTATGTGGCCAACATCGCACGCGCACTGAAATGGAACCACTGTGCCTCCACACGACGGATCATCGAGAACAGCTACATCGAATGTCACCCAGCATGCCCCATCATGGTCCTCCAAGGGACAACCTACGAACAACACCTTGACAGCCACCATCCGCTTCATTGGCTGGCAAACATGTACACCACCAATGACATGGAAGCCCTGCTGGACGGCATCGCATACCTGACAACCTGTAAATACGTCGGACCACAACGCAGGTTCCCCGAGTGACCTATGAAGTCCAACCCCGCACCCATGCTCAGCTTCCGCACGGACTGGCCAGTCACCACCACAACAGCCATACCAAACGACCGGCAACTGTAACCACACCATCAACGACATCGCCATGACATCGGATATGACCGGGACATGCACACTGTTCCCCATCACATCCAGGAACACCGCATGCATCGTGGGAGGCAGTGGCATGGGCTCTGTGCATCGCACCCACATGGACGGAACTGCACGAACAACCAGGACACGACATGGATCCAGCGCACATGGACACACACACCGCTCAGTGGACATGAATAGGTCGCCTGGAGTCTGTGGGTGCTGCACCCCTCCCACCCCCGCCCCGGGAATCCCATACCAGGACCTTTGCATGGACGACAAGTGCATACAACAACAACACGACCCCAGTGACTGTGACATGTCCAGTAACCACCACAGTGCAACAACAAGTGGCACGCCGCTGCATGCACGCAAGCACATGCCCTGATGTCATCTCACATGCACGCGTGCATGAGGAACAACCGCAGCAAACCTGTCACATGGAACTGAGATGGACTGTGCCCATGATGCCGAGCGGTCTGGTAGGCTACATGTATACCGTCTGTGTCAAAGTCCGCAGCTCCGCAGCTATACGTAAATGTACATTAGCACAGCCTTGGCCAAGCAGATGTAACCCCACACCCTATCCCATTTGTAATCATGCTCAGTATATCCTCAACATGTATCCCGCTGCCAGTAGTGTCCACTATACTGCATCACAGAGGACAGAAGACTCAATATAATGTTTGAAACCAGAACTGTCTCCGCTGACTCATTTCACAAGTACGAATGAGAGAGGATGAGAGTATGTGAAGTACACGGCAGTCGTGACATGACCATGTAGTCCACTGGTATTGGATGTCAACGCAAATGAGTAGCACTACTGTGGAAGACACACATGTGTCGTGTGAAGTCGTATGGACGCAGTGCTCAGGTGGGTGGGTGCGACGGGTAGATGCGCACATGCCAAGTTGGAGCACGCCGTGTTGGGAGGGGTCATGAACAGTACACCACTGCTTCCCTGGGCATTGTGAGAGGACACCTGTCGGGGGAGTGAACACGTGTGTGCACAGCAGCCGGGCACACGTACAAAGCGGTACCAGGCGCACCTCAGCCCACCCTCTGTGGACAAGCTGGATCCTGTTGTGCGCCCGCCATGCCCCTTGACAAGGCACACACAGCCCCAGTCGACCAGGTGTAACCCCAACATAGTCAATCCACACAGGCGATACAGGGCACGGGATGGCAGTGGAGCATGGTGTGTGAGAGGTCTCCTCGCGCTCCTCCTGGTCATATCACGCAGGCAATAGAACCTCAACGTCCAGCATGGCAAAAAGTCAAATGGAAGTGTAGGGGGGACGCACCACAGCACGAGCAGCACTGACGTCACGGGAGGTGGCTCGCACCATCCCATCCATTGCCCATCATACCAACCACGCCACATGCCATTGCGACTAAGTGCAAGCGCGTGCGCCACCACCCCTGAGCCCTCCCCAGAGAGGCCAAAGAGTGAATGTGTGGGCCATCAGCCACAGACGGACACGGCCTGGCCGCAAGGGCAGCCACAGCCACTGGGTGTCGCAGGTGGCGGATCCGGAAGGCGAAGACTGTGATGCATAGTCCATGCAGGCCGGGTCTCCATTTGGGGCACCACGCAGGTGGACGGCGTCCCGCCACACATCATACCCTGAGACAGCCCACTCGTGCAACTGGACCCACACATGCACTCCTTGCCCTCTCTGGTGCGAGCTTGGGGCTGCCTGTGCAAGCGCTAGCCTCGCAGGTGAGCATGCATATTGGGGGCGAGGGGAGGACATGAGGGCTGGGGCGAAGATGACTGTATCACTGTCAGTGAGTACAAGGGATGACCCAGATGTGGAAAGGAAGAGACGTGTCCCGTGTGTACTGCAACTAGTCGCCAATCCAACTACCCCCCATGTCCGGAATGTAAGCCCGCACCTAGGCCCGCCCATCCGCCACATCGAACATACCACCAGCACGACAACCTTCCCATTCGAAACACTGACTGGGGGTGGCGACCAGTGAACAATCATGTGTAGCCTACCCACGCGTACATGTGGGCCCTCCATGATCCATGTCACCTGCGGCAAAGACATGACATGCGCAATGAGGGAAGTGAGGAGAGCTGTCCGCCCCACGCGCAGAAGGTGCATCAGCTCCACAGACCCAGCAGCGAGTCCAGCAGGGGTCACATGTGCAGGGGCAGCTGTGCCTGGTGTGAAGGCACATGCATATGGACAGCACATCGACCAATGTGTAGTCTGCCCACATCCACAGTCCATCATCATGCGGACATAGGAATTGAACACAGGGCAACACATCTTAGCTGGTGCACCCACCGTGACCAACAATGCGCAATCATCGACGTACCCGCCCTGTGCATGGCCCCCCACCCAACGGAGGCACATCCAGTGCCACCATCCCACACACACAAGCCTTCCACGGAACATGCTGTGTCCAATGGTCAGTACAGAGTCAGCGCCCATCTGGTGGATCCTGAACAGGAGACACATGCACACACATGCCAGCTCCCACTATGTACGACTGCCACCTGGCACGTGCAATGTAACCTCTCACCTGTGACGTGTGACTGCAAGCACACAGCCGTCTTGGCATGGGGCTGTCAATGTGGACACCAGTCAATGTTTCGGGAGCTGTGATCCGTACAGTGCTGTACATAGGGTGCAGTGCTGACACCTACTACTGTCTCATATCCCCTCGTGCCACAGGTCCCACTTGTATTGGCCGCTCAGCCCGTGCCCACATCGTCGTCGTCGTGTGCCATACTCATCCAGCCTCGGAAGCAGTAGCATGCTCAGCAGACACTCATGTTGCCGTGGCGTTGCCGCTTGACGAATATGCAGTCAGTCCCCATCAGCACGCCCCGCAAGTCATTGGGGCCTAGATCCCCATGTGCATGCACATGGCAGTGGTATGTCTCACTTGCCATTGCCATTGTTGGGAGACCTGTGTAAGTGTATTGTGGCCGTGCCGTCCCAGCTTGACAGCTGGGCTGTGGCCCATGTGCTTGCTCAGTCATGTCAGTGATGTGTATGCGAAATTGCTATGTGTAGTGTTGCTTTGACATGTGTCCTCTGCCATTTAACCCAGGCGGAGACCGAACATTGACCGCCCATACCAATTGCTGGCGGACATGGACGATACAGAGGTAATCAGGAAGTTCCGGCTGGACAGGCCAACTCTGCATCGACTGTGTGCCATGTTAGAGCCCCATCTCCGTCCCCGCAGGTTGTATCCGACTGCTGTCACCCCCACGGCTAAGGTGATGGCCGCCATGCATTTCTTCGCCACTGGGTCATTCCAGCACACAGTGGGCAGTGGAGGAGGGATGTCCCAGCCCATGTTCAGCAAGGTGCTGAGGGATGTACTGGCAGCCATGATGCTGTACCGGAACAGGTACATCAGATTCCCCAGGGCTCGTGAATTGGCGGCAGTGAAGGGTGCATTCTATGCCCTTGGCAGAATCCCACACGTCGTGGGAGCCATTGACTGCACTCATGTTGGCCTTGTTCCACCACAGGCCACTGAGCACCTGTACCGCAACAGGAAGCACACGCACTCCCTGAATGTGCAAGTGGTGTGCCTTGCGGACATGGTGATCACCCACGTGTGTGCCAAGTTTCCAGGCTCGGCCCATGACGCACACATAATGCGCAACAGCATCTTGCCACGACTGATGGCCAATCTGCAACAGGATCGTGGCTGTATTGTTGGTGAGTATGTGGAGTGGTGTAGCGTGCTGGTTGTGCGATGCTGTCCCCTGTCCAGTTGGAATTGCAACGGTTCTCTGTGTCCCTCACACCCAGGTGACTCTGCGTATCCGAATGGGGCATGGCTGCTCAGTCCATTGAGGAATCCTCGCACCCCAGCAGACGATCGATACAATGAGGCACATGGGAGGACCAGACGTGTGGTCGAGCGTACCTTTGGCCTCCTCAAGTCCAGGTTCAGGTGCCTGGACCGCACCGGGGGTGCACTGGCGTACTCCCCACAGAAGGTGTGCCAGATAGTGGTGGCGTGCTGCATGCTGCACAATCTGGCCATTCGGAAGCAGATCCCCCTCATTGTGGATGACGGAGATCAACCAGGGCCCCAGCCCGCAGACCAGGACAGCTCGAGTGAGGTGGACAGCGGAGAGGAGGAAGCTGGGAATGTGCGCCAGCAGCTCATCGCCCGCTACTTCACTTGACGGTGAGTGTCCATGTACGACGGATGATGTGTCTGTATCTATGCAGGTGTGTGTGCTGTGTCAGGGTGGCCGTATGTTCACTGCGTGCAGTGTGTCAACGCTCCATGGCCAGGGTAGTATGCCACTGTTGGTGACTGTGGCATTGTGCCCTATTGCTCTGTGCGATGTGTGTACATTGCTTGTAGTTGTTGACATGTACTGTGTGATGGGTGTGTGACACACTCATTGAATGTGCTCCTGTTCTGTCTCCCACCCCTAGGTCCCTACAGGCCCTCCGGATTCCATTTCCATGCCACGCATCAGGTGCCTTTCCGCCCAAGGTGGCCGTTGTATTCCGTACAATAAAGACACAGGGCACAAACAGCAGTTAGTGAAAAAGGTGCATTTATTACAAACTGTGACATGTGAGTGTGTGTAAGGTGATGACAAAAGTGGTGCGTGCAGTGACAATGAGCTGTCGGTCATGGCTGCGTGATGATCAGGGTGTACCCACTGGTTCTATGTCCATAGTCCAACACACACATGCCATCCAGATGGCTGTGTGGAGTGGGATCGTAGAGCAAGTCAATGCAGTGGCTGGTCAAGGAAGGCTGGCGGAAGGCTGGCTGGCTGCCTCACTTGCGACTGGAGCGTGCGAAGTCCTCCCGGGAGATCTGTTTCCTCTTCGGACGGCCCCTTCCACGTTTGGGAGGGGGTGTGTGGTGGCGACCTGCTGGTGGTGGGTGAGGTGTGCTCACTGGCTGTGGACGCAGGGGAAGTGGACACTGCTGCCCGAGCCTGCGCCCTAGCAGGTGGTGGCGGAGGTGGTGTTGCTGGCCTTGCCTGTGACCCCACCGCCACCACCAGCTGGCCCATGAGGTCCACGAGTTGGTCCATACGGGACACGAATTGGCCCATATGGGCGTCCATGGACCTCAGCACCCCCAGCACCTCCCGCGTGTCAGTGGCAGACCTGGCCCATTGTCCTTGGGCCTCTTCATAGGCCCCAAGGACTCTGGCCATTTGAGGCAGGGCATGGCTCCCAGGGGAGGCTGGCGTTTCCCTGACCCTGCTCCTCCTACCAGTCCTGCTGCCACCGGCCTGCCCACTAGCCACATTGCTCACCACGGTCCTCGCTGTGGCTCCCAGGGTGGATCCAGTCGGCCGGGCCACCACCTGCGCTGGGGCTGGTGCCAGCGAAGACGTGGTGGTGGTGGAGGCGGTGGTGGTCGGTGCGGTGATGGTGGCGGTTGCGGCAGTGGTAGTGGCCGCAATGACCGTGGGTGTGGCCGCAACGACAGTGGCAGCAGGGGACTGGGACTGTTCAGCATCCCTGGATGATGGGTTGGTGGGTAGGAGGGGTCCTGGGGAGCGGCTGGGCCCTGCCACGCCAGATGGGCCAGCTTGGTGGTCCGTGTCCGAAGAGGTGGACAGATCCTCCAGATCCGTGAGTCCTCGTTGGGGGCTTGTAGGCTGGCTGTGCTGGCTGCTGTCTCCATCCCCAGCGTCCAGCAGTTCGTCACCTGTGGAGAGAATGAGATTTGTTATTGTGTTGCACCTGGCGAAGTATGTATTAGTCGTCTGACATTGGCAGTTCGTGCAATCTCGTACATGGGTTTCCCGGAGGCGAGTGTGTGGCTGTGGCATCTGTAGGTGTGTGTGCTAGGCAATGGGACTGTGTGCTGTGCACATGTGGCATGGGACGGATTGGCCATGCCGATGGGTGTGTTGCTTTGCCCCTACTCATTGTGACTCTGGTGTATGCGGGCTCCTGGCCCATCCTGGGTCTGGTTTGTACTTTGCTTTTGGTGTTCAAATGGAACGCTTAGGAACGCATATGGCAACATGGGGGCCATGCCCCAGATTCGCATTTGGGAGGGAATATGCTTTTGGGGTTCAAATGGAACGCTTAGGAACGCATATGGCAACATGGGGGCCATGCCCCAGATTCGCATTTGGGAGGGAATATGCTTTTGGGGTTCAAATGGAACGCTTAGGAACGCATATGGCAACATGGGGGCCATGCCCCAGATTCGCATTTGGGAGGGAATATGCTTTTGGGGTACATGCTGTGAGCCATGGGTGCCGAACGTGACATGTGTTGTGGCAGCATGACAGTGCATGGTCTGAGGTGTGTGCATGCCTGACATGCCCTGCATATTTGCTGTCTGTTGTGGTTACTGGACATGGCATTGGACGCATCGTTATGAGTGAGTGATAGTTGTGTGCCAGCCAACGTATTGCAGTTGTCCCATCTCCTTGGTGTGCGTGCTGCCCTGTGCCATGTGCATCACTGCAGTGCTCGGGGGGGTGTGGCCCATGTTGTGTGTTGTTGCTCACAGTGTGTCGTGCGCTTAATTGACTTCTGGCACATGGTTGGTCATGGGCATGTGTCTTAGCGTGACTGCTGTATGTGTGGCAGCTGTGCGGATGACATGCCTTTCATGAGACTGGGGCTGACGGATGGGATGGATGGTATGTTGTATGTGCATGGTGTGTCTGTCTGTTTGATGGGTTCAGTGGTGTTCGTGTGCATTTATGTTGTTCCGCTCTGTTGCGTCTAGTGTTGTTTGTCTTACATAGGCGTAGTTGTGGGGTGTGTGGTTGACAGGCAGTAGGGGCTACATGGACAGGACTTCAATGGTGTTTCGGTTGTGTGTGATGAGTTGCACAGTGGCTGCCGTGTGGGACTATATTCAGTGTGGCTTGTGCATGCAGACGTGGCTCCTTGGGTGTTGCTATGTCTGTGATGGGTCATGTGGGGTGTGAGTCTGCTGTTCATGTCCGTGTGCACATTGTTCACTTGTTCGTGACGGTGGGCGGTGCTGCGTGTTCGTGTGCTACGTGACATGTCCCATGTGTTGGTGGTGTTATGGTCCTCATGCCTCCAGTAATCCAGCCCTGTCCAGTTTCCCACCTGCAAGTTGTTCGTGCGTGCACTGTACTGGATGCCACATGGCTCTTAGCGGGGGGTGCTCCATGTTGCAGGTCTGTGGGGGTGGGGGGGTGTAGTGGGTCGTGGGGGTGGCTGTACACCCACTGACACCGATTGCTGTGGACCGTGATGTCTGCCTTTCGGCTGTCGTTGTGCACTGCGGTGGCTGACACGTGGGTGTGGGGTGTGGGGGATGCTCCTCCTTGCTGTGCTGTGGGACTGGGGCCTGGTGTGTGTTGTACTTGGGCTGTCCACCGTCCCACCCACTGCACTTTGTGTTCCTGCCACTTACCTGTTACTTGTCGGTTGGTGCAGCTGTGCCTGACACATGGGTGTGGGGAGTGCTCCACCTTGCTGGTCTGTGGGAGTGGGGGCCTGGTGGGTGTTGTACTTCAGCTGTCCCCCCTCCGACCCACTGCACTTTGTGTTCCTGCCACTTTCCTGTTACTTGTCGGTTGGTGCAGCTGTGCCTCACACATGGGTGTGGGGAGTGCTCCACCTTGCTGGTCTGTGGGAGTGGGGGCCTGGTGGGTGTTGTACTTCAGCTGTCCCCCTCCGACCCACTGCACTTTGTGTTCCTGCCACTTACCTGTTGCTTGTCAGTTGGTGCAGCTGTGGCGGACACATGGGTGTGGTGGGTGCTCGTTGTGGCGCTTCTGGCATATTTGGGGACCTGTTGGTGGTTACGTGGCTGGCTTAGTGTACACATGTCCCCACGCATCTTACAGTTGTTCGGTTTGGCCTGTGTGTGGTGGTGTCTGTTGCATGTGCGTGTGATGTGTTGTGTATTGTGTGCTGGACATGGGGGTGTTTGTCCCTGGGAGCTGTGGCATGGTGGTTGCGCATGTGTGTACATAGCGGTGTGCTGGTATACATTAGTTTGTACTTACCAGCCTCCACTCCCCTGCTAATCCGGCGAGGATCTCCGGATGTATTACGACTCGCACCTTCTCCTCCCACGCTTTGAAGGTCTTAAAGAGCGCGGGATTCCCTCCGCCAGTGACGGCAGCCAGCTCTCTGTTTTTGCCCTCCTTCTTCTTGACCAGGCTCTTTACGTCATTCCAACGTTTGTTTATCTCGGTTCTGTTCCTGGGCAGGGTCCCGACTGCATTGACCTGGTCTACGATCCGGGTCCACATTCTGTTTCTGGTGGCTAGTGGTGTGTGCTGGACCATGTTCCCATTGATTTGTGGGTACACCTTGATGATCTCGTCGACCATGACCGTCAGCTCCATGGGCGTGAACTTGGGCATCCTTTGTGGTGCCATGGTGTTTGTGGTGCTGGTGCGGTGTGTGTTGTGTAATGTGCAGGGGGTTTGTGGTGCCGGGGGGTGGTGGTGGTGGTGGTGGTGGTGGTGGTGGTGGTAGTGATGTGTGCGTTTCTGTGGTGTGCTGCTGTCCTTGCTGTGTCACAGTGTCCTCTCCTCTCCTCTCTGGTTTGCAATGTAGCAAGGGGTTGTGGTCTGTGGGAGTGCTGCTTTTGTACTCACCTATGTGGGTGTGTCCTCATGGTCTGTTGTTTTCAGGTGTGTTGTGTCTGGGGTTCTGGCCTTTGTATTTTTTGTTTGTCCGGGGGGGTGTTTTCGGGATGTGTACTGTGCTTGTGTATTTGTGCGTGCCTTGCTGTGTGGACTTGTTGGCCATGTTGTGTGCTATTGGTTTTGTGTGCGGATGGTTTCTGTGCAGGTACGTGGGCGCCATGGCTTCTGCCGTGTCGATTCTCATCGGCGTTGTTTGCGCTGGCGGGCGGTATATTTGTTGTTTTTCCGCGCTCATGGCGGTGCGATCGTAATTTCACGTGCGGTGTGTCGGCCGTGAGGGCGGGCGGTTTTGTGTTGTCGTGCGTGTTTCCGTCCGTGGCGGGCGGTTTGACTCCGACTCGGACGATGGCGGGCGGTATTTTGTATGATTTTTCCGCCAATGGCGGTTTTCAGTTTGTGTACTCATAATGGCGTGGTCGGTGTTCAGGCGGTGTGTGCGGGCGGAATTTTGCCGCTTCCATGCCTGGCGGATTTTTTTACGCCGGGTATCGTAATGTGCCCCTAAATTTATTATATATATATTTTATTTTTATTTTTAATTTACAGGTGTATGTATTTATATATATGTATTTATAATTTTTAATATGTTTCTAACATTTTATAATTTATTAAAATAATTATATATTAATATTATTACATAAATATATATATATTATATGTTATATATATGTATGTTTAATTTATTTTGACATTATATTTATTACTTATAATTTAAAAAAATAATAATAATTCTAACTATGTTTTTTTAAAATTATATTTATTTTACATTATTTTTTAAACATTTAAAAAAACTAAAAGGCCCATTACGATACCGGGCGTAAAAAAATCCGCCACCCATGAAAGCGGCAAAAATCCGCCCGCCTACACCTTCTGAATACCGACCCAGCAATTATGATGCCTCAAACCGAAAACCGCCAGCGGCGGCAAAAACACACAAAATACCGGCCGCCCATGCCCGAGTCGGAGTCAAACCGCCCGCCACGGACGGAAAGACGCACGACAACATGAAACCGCCCGCCCTCACGGTCGAGACACCGCACGTGAAATTACGATCCCACCGACATGAGCGCGGAAAAACAACAAATACACCGCCCGCCAGCGGAAACAACACTGAAGAAAATGGACACGGCAGAAGCCATGGCGGCCACGTCCCTGCACAGAAACAGCCCCGGACTCAAACAAACACACACAACATGGCAAACAAGTCCACACAGCAACCCACGCACAAATACACAGACAAAGTACACATCCCGAAAACACACCACCCCTGGACAAACAAATAAACCACAAAGCCCAGAACACCAGCCACAACACACCTGAAAACAACAGACCATCAGGACACACCCAAACAGGTAAGTACAAAAACAGCCCCTCCACAGACCACAACCCCTTGCAACATTGCAAAGCAGAGAGGAGAGGAGAGGACACAGTGACACAGCAAGGACAGCAGTACACCACAGATACGCACACATCACACCCACCACCACCACTACCACCAAACACCGGCACCACAAACCCCCTGCACATCACACATCACACACCGCACCAGCACCACAAACACCATGGCATCACACAGAATGCCCAAGTTCACTTCCACTGAGCTGACGGTCATGGTCGACGAGATCGTCAAGGTGCACACACAAATCTATGGCAACCAGGTCCAGCACACCCCACTAGCCACCAGAAAAAGGATGTGGAACAGAATTGTAGACCAGGTCAATGCAGTCGGGACCGTACCCAGAAACAGAGGAGAGATAAACAAACGGTGGAACGACATCAAAAGCCTGGTCAAGAAGAAGGAGAGCAAAAACCAAGAGCTGGCTGCCACGACTGGCGGAGGGAATCCCGCGCATTACAAGACCTTCAAAGCGTGGGAGGAGAAGGTGCGAGTCATCATCCATCCGGAGATCCTCACCGGATTACCAGGGGAGTGGAGGCTGGTAAGTACAAACAAATGTATACCAGCACACCGCTATGCACTCACATGCACTACCACCATGCCATAGCTCCGAGGGACAAACGCCCCCATGTCCAGTACACAATACACAACACATCACTCACACATGCAACAGGCACCACCACACACACAGCCCAAACATATCAACTAACAAAACCATGGGGGCATGTGTACACCCAGCCAGCCACGTAACTACCAACAGGTCCCCTAGTACTCCAGAAGCGCCACAACGAGCACCCCCACACCCATGTGGCAGCCGTAGCTGCACCAACCGACAAGTAACAGGTAAGCAGCAGCAACACAAAGCGCAGTGGGTGGGAGGGGGACAGCTGAAGTACAACACACACCAGGCCCCTAGTCCCACAGCACAGCAAGGAGGAGCACAGCCCACACCCCACACCCACGTAGCAGCCACTGCAGTGCACACCGGCAGCCGACAGGTAGACATCCCGCCCCAGGACAAACGGTGTCAGTGGGTGTCCAGCCATCACCACGACCCATAACACCGCCCCCACCCCCACAGACCTGCAACATGGAGCACCCCCCGCCCATAACCATGTTGCATCCAGTCCAGTGCACGCTCAAAAACAACCTGCAGGTGGGAAACTGGACAGGGCGGGGTGACTGGAGGCATGAGGACTGAATTACGACTAACACATGGGACATGTCAAATAGCAGAGGAACACGCAGCACAGCTCCCTGCCACAACCATGTGAACAATGTGCACACGGACATGAACCACAGAGTCACACCCCACATGACCCATCACAGACACAGCAACACCCAAGGAGCCACGTCTGCATGCACAAGTCACACTGATTACAGAACCACACGGCAGGCACAGTGCAACCCATCACACACAACTGCAACACCATCGAAGTCCTGTCCATGTAGCCCCTACTGCCTGTCAACCACACATCCCACAACTACGCCCATGTAAGACATACCACACTAGACGCAACAGCGTGGAACAACATGAATGCACACGAACACCACTGGACCCATCAAACACACAGACACACAATGCACATACAACATACCATCCATCTCATCCGTCAGCCCCAGTCACATGAAAGGTATGTCATCCGAACAGCTGGTCCACATACAGTAGTCATGCAAAGAAACATGCCCATGATAAATCATGTGCCAGAAGTGAATGAAGCGCACGTCACACTGTGAGCAACTACACACATAACATGGGCCACACACCCCCGAGCACTGCAGTGATGCACATGGCACAGGGCAGCACGCACACCAAGGAATTGGACCATCTGCAATACGTCGTGTGGCACACAACCATCACTCACTCATAACAATGCGTCCAATTACATGGCCAGAAATCACAACAGACAGCAAATATGCAGGGTATGTCAGACATACACACACCTCAGACCATGCACTGTCATGTTGCCACAACACATGTCACGTTCTGCACCCATGGCACACAGTATGTACCCCCAAAGCATAGTTCATCTCAAATGCGTTTCAGGGGCTGACCCCCATTATGCCATCTGCGTTTCTAAGCGTTCCATATGAACCCCCAAAGCATAGTTCATCTCAAATGCGTTTCAGGGAGCTGACCCCCATTTTGCCATCTGCGTTTCGAAGCATTACATTTGAACCCCAAGAACATAGTACAAACCAACCTCCACGATGGGACTGGAGTCCGCATACACCAGAGCCACAAAAAGCAGGGGCACAGCAACACACCCATCGGCATTGCCAATCCGTCCCATGCCACATGTCCACAGCACACAGTCCCATTGGCATGCCCACACAACAACAAATAGCACAGCCACACACACGGCTCCAGGAAACCTGTGCACGACTGTGCACGAACTGTGGATGTCAGACAACCTATACATACTTTGTCATGTGCAACACAATAACATATCTCATTCCCCCACAGGTGACAAACTGCTGGATGCTGGAGATGGAGACAGCAGCCAGCACAGCCAGCCTGCAAGCCCCCAACAAGGACTCACGGATGTGGAGGATCTGTCCTCCGATCCGGACACGGACCACCCAGCAGGCCCATCTGGTGTGGCAGGGCCCAACCGCACCCCAGGCACCCTCCCACCCACCAACCCATCATCCAGGGCTGATGATCACTCACAGCCCCCTGCTGCCACTGTCGTAGCGGCCACTACCACTGTTGTGGCGGCCACCCCCTCGCTCGTTGCAGCCACTCCCACTGCCGCATCCACCACCACGTCATCACTGGCCCCAGCCCCAGCGCAAGTGGTGGTCCGGCCGACTGGGTCCACCCTGGGAGCCACAGCGAGGCCCGTGGTGAGCAATGTGGCTAGTGGGCAGGTCGGTGGCAGCAATACTGGTAGGAGGAGCAGGGCCAGGCCAACGCCAACTGTGCCTGGGAGCCAAGCCCTGCCGCCAATCGACAGAGTCCTTGGGGCCTATGAGGAGGCCCAAGGCGAATGGGCCAGGTCGGCAAGCGACACGCGGGAGGTCCTTGCGGTGTTGAGGTCCATGGACGCCCACATGGCCCGAATCGCGGACCTCATGGGCCAGCTGGTGGTGGGGGAGGGCACAAGCAAGGCCAGCAACACCACCTCCGCCACCACCTGCTGTGGCGCTGGGTCGTGCAGCATCACGTTCCCCTGCGTCCACAGCGAGTGAGCACTCCTCAGCCACCACCAGCGGAACATCAACACCCCCCCCTCCCAAACGTGGAAGGGGCCGTCCTAAGTGGAAACAGGTGTCCAGAGAGGACTTCGCCCGCACCAAATGCCAGTGAGTCAGCCAGCCACCTTGACCACCTACTGCATTGACTTGGAATACGATCCTAGCCCACACTGCCATGTGAATGGCATGTGTCTGTTGGACTGTGGACATAGAACTCCATGGGTACACCTTGACCATCACGCAGCCATGACCGTCAACTCATTGTCACAGCATGCACCACATTTGTCATCACCTTGCACACAATCACATGTCACCGCTGTTAATAAATACACCTTGATCACAATCGGCTTAATGTGTCCTGGGTTTATTCCAAGATGTGCAATCGCCACCATGAGCAAAATAGCATCTGCTGTGTGGCATGTCGATGGGACAGGAGAGGCTGCAGGGACCTAGGGGTGAAAAACAGAACAAGAGTACATTCAATGAGTGTGTCACACACTCATCACACAGTACTTGTCACCAACTACAAGCAATGCACACACATCTCTGAGAGCAACAGGGCACAATGCTACAGCCACTGACAGTGGCATACCAACCTGGACATGGACCATTGACACACAGCACTCAGTGAACAAAAGGCCCCAGTAACAGAGCACACATACACCTGCACAACTACAGCCACATCAGCCGTCGTACATGGTCACTCACCGTCAAGTGAAGTAGCGGGCGATGAGCTGCTGACGCACATTCACAGCTTCATCCTCTCCACTGTCCTCTTCACTGGAGCTGTCCTGGTGTGCAGGCTGGGGCCCTGGTGGATCTCCGTCATCCACAATTAGGGGGATCTGCTTTCGAATGGCCAGATTGTGCAGCATGCAGCAAGCCACCACTATCTGGCACACCTTCTGTGGGGAGTACGCCAGCGCCCCCCCGGTGCGGTCCAGGCATCTGAACCTGGACTTGAGGAGGCCAAAGGTACGCTCGACCACACGTCTGGTCCTCCCATGTGCCTCATTGTAGCGGTCATCTGCTGGGGTCCGAGGATTTCTTAATGGATTGAGCAGCCAGGGCCCATTCGGGTAAGCCGAGTCACCTGGGCGTGGGGGACACAGAGAACCGTTGCAATTCAAACAGGACAGTAGACAGCATCCTTAAGCCAGCACGCTACACAACTCCACATACTCACCGACAATCCAGCCACGGTCCTGTTGCAGATTGGTCATCAGTCGTGGTAATATGCTGTTTCGCATGATGTGCGCGTCATGGGCCGAGCCTGGGAACTTTGCACACACGTGGGAGATGACCATGTCCGCAAGGCACACCACTTGCACATTCAGGGAGTGCGTGTGCTTCCGGTTGCGGAAGAGCTGCTCAGTGGCCTGTGGTGGGACAAGGCCAACATGGGTGCAGTCAATGGCACCAACGACGTGTGGGATCCGTCCAAGGGCATAGAATGCACCCTTCACTGCCGCCAACTCACGTGCCCTGGGGAATCTGATGTACCTGTTCCTGTACAGCATCATGGCTGCCAGTACATCCCTCAGCACCATGCTGAACATGGGCTGGGACATCCCACCTCCACTGCCCACTGTGTGCTGGAATGACCCAGTGGCGAAGAAATGCAGTGCAGCCATCACCTTAGCCGTGGGGGTGAATGCTGTCGGATACACCCTGCGAGGACGGAGGTGGGGTTCCAACATGGCACATAGTCGATGCAGGGTTGGTCGGTCCAGACGAAATTTCCGGATGACCTCAGAATCCTCCATGTCCGCCAACAATTGGTAAGGGCGGTAAATGTTTGGTCTCCGCCTAGGAAAGATGGGAGTGGACACATGTCAAAGCAACACGCCACATGGCATTTTCACATAC
Organism: Calotriton arnoldi; assembly: GCA_963921515.1. Classification (NCBI taxonomy): domain Eukaryota; kingdom Metazoa; phylum Chordata; class Amphibia; order Caudata; family Salamandridae; genus Calotriton; species Calotriton arnoldi. The sequence continues at coordinate 806,923 of CAWUFW010006874.1, forward strand.
ACATAACTGATATGACAGAGCAAGAACATGAGTCACAGAACAGCTGTCATGCAGGGACAGCACAGCTACAATACACTTACACAGGTCTCCCACCAATAGCAATGAGCAGTGACACAAACCATTGCTATGTGCATGCACATGGGGATCCAGGCCTCAATGACCTGTGAGGCGTGCTGATGGGGACTGACTGCATATTCGGCAAGCGGCAACACCACGGCAACATGACTGGCTGCTGTGCATCACACTGCTTCCGAGGCTGGATGAGTTTGGCACACACCAACGACGATGTGGGCACAGGCTGAGCGGCCAAGACAAGTGGGACCTGTGGCACGAGGGGATATGAGACAGTCATTGATGTCACCACTGCACCCTATGTGCAGCACTGTACGGATCACACCTCCAGAAGCATTGACAGGTGTACACATTGACAGCCCCATGCCAACACGGCTGTGTGCTTGCAAATACACATCACATGTGACACGTAACCTTGCACGTGCCAAGTGGCAGATGTACATAGTGGGAGATGACATGCGTGTGCATATGCGTATACCATGCACCCATGCCAATGTGCAGATGATGACATGCTAACAGACATGTGGGGGCCGGCCACTGGCCGTCCCTGCCTATGCACACGGCATGTTGTGGCCCCGTCCATTGTGCACCTGCACCCACGCGCACATCATGGCCACACCTGACGATGCAGTGCGCACATCATACTGTGTGGTGCACATGGCATCAGCGGACTGTCACCAACATGGGCCAGGCCATTACGGCCAACTCCGATGACCCTCGCGGTTGCACCCTGCGTGTTCCACTATGGAGGTAGGCGTCCCGGGCCAGCTGGGTGCAGGCCAACGTCTGCAATTGCCAATGCAGGTCTCAGTGCACTTGTTGCTCGTGTGGATGTCAGGCTGGGCCATGCTGCCCCTCTCAGTCCCAGCAAGCCTGGCCTGCACATTGACTGCACAATGCCAGTAGGTGACAGCACCGACTGCCTAGTGGGTTGCAAGTGTCTCCTGTTCAGGACCCTCCAGATGGGCGCTAACACAGTACTGACTATTGGACACACCATGTCTCATGATAGGGATGTGTGTGTGGGATGGTGGCACTGAATGTGACCTCCTTTGTGTGGTGGGCCATGCACAGGGCGAGTACGTCGATGATTGCGCAGTGTTGGTCACAGTGGGTGCACCCACACAGATGTGTTGCCCTATGTTCATTTTCCATGTCCGCATGACAATGGACTGTAGATGTGGGCAGACTACACATTGTTCGATGTGCTGTCAATTTGAATGTGCCTTCACACCAGGCACAGCTGCCCCTGCACATGTGGCCCCTGCTGCACTCGCTGCTGGGTCTGTGGAGCTGATGCACCATCTGTGCGTGGGGCGGACAGCTCTCCTCACTTCCGTCATTGCGCATGTCATCACTTGGCCGCAGGTGACATGGATCATGGAGGGCCCACATGTATGCGTGGGTGGCCTCAACAAGTGTGTCCAATGGTTGTCACCCCCAGTCAGTGCTTCGAATGTGGATGATTTTGTGCTGGTGCTAATTTCAATGTGGTGGGTGGGCGGGGCTAGGTGCGGACTTACATGCAGGACATGGGAGGGTGATCGGATCAGCGACTAGTTGCAATACACACGGGGCACGTCTTTTCCTGTCCACATCAGGGTCATTCCTTGAACTCACTGACAGTAATACAGTCGTCTTTGTCCCTGTCCTCATGGCCTCCCCTCGCTCCCCACAATATGCATTTGCAACTGTGGGGCTAGCGCATGCAGATGCAGCCCCAAGCTCGCCCCGGAGAGGCCAAGGAGTGTATGTGTGGGTCCAGTTGAACGAGTGGTCTGTCTCACGGCATGATGTGTGGCGGGACGCCGTCCACCTGCGTGGTGCCCCGACTCGAGACACGGGCAACATAGACAATGCATAGCAGTTTTCGCAGTCCGGATACACCACCTGCGACACACAGAGGCTGTAGCTGCCCTAGCGGCCCATGCCGCGTCCATCTGGGGCTGATGGACCCACACATTCACTCTTTTGCCTCACTGGGGCGGGCTCGGAGGTGCTTGCGCACGCGCTGGCTTCTCTGTTGCAACGGCATGTGACGTGTGTGGAGATGTAGGCAATGGGTGGGATGGTGCGAGCCACCTTCCGTGACGTCACTCCTGCTCGTGATGTGTGCGTCCCCCAATACTTCCATATGACTTGAGCCATGCTACACATTGAGGATGTTTTGCCTGCGTGATGTGTCCCGGAGGAGCGCGCCGAGTCCTCTCCCCCACCATGCTCCACTGCCATCCCGTGCCCTGGATTGCCTGTGCAGGTTGACAATGTTGGGGTTACACCTGGTCGGCAGGGGCTGTGTGTGCCTTGTCAAGGGCCTGGCGGGCGCACAACAGGATCCAGCTTGTCCACAGAGGGTGGGCTGACGTGTACGCCTGATACCGCATTGTTCGTGTGCCCGGCTGCTGTGCACACACGTGTTCACACCCCCCCGACATGTGGCCTTTGACATTGCCCAGGGCAGCGGTAATGTGCAGTTCCGGACCCCTCCCGACACAGCGTGTTTCAACTTTGCATGTGCACATCTACCCGTCACACCCACCCACCTGAGCGAAGCGTATCCCCGCTTCACACGACACATGTGTGTCTTCCACAGTTGTGCTACTCATTTGCGTTGACATCGAATGACAGTGGACTACATAGTCATGTCACGACTGCCGTGTACATCACACACTCTCATCATCTCACATACGTACTTGTGAAAGGAATCAGCAGAGACAGTTTCTTTCTTCAAACCATGTATTGTGACTTATGTCCTCTGTGATGCAGTATAGTGGACACTACTGGCAGCGGTATGCATGTGGGGGATATACTGAGCATGATTACACATAGCTAAGGGTGTAGGGGTACATGTGATTAGCTGTTGCATGTGGGATGTGGGCTTCAGAGTTACATCTGCTTGGCTGTTGCTGTGCTAATGTTCATTTGCAAGTGGCTGCGGTGCTGCGGACTTTGACACAGACGGGATACATTTAGCCTACCAGACCGCTTGGCATCATGGGCACAGTCCATCTCAGTTCCATGTGACAGGTGTGCTGCTGTTGTTACTCATGCACGCGTGCGTGTGAGTTGACATCAGGGCATGGGCTTACGTGCATGCAACGGCGTCCCACTTGTTGTTGCCATATGGTGGATACTGGACATGTCACAGTCACTGGGGTCGTGTTGTTGTTGTATGCACTTGTCGTCCATGCAATGGTCCTGTTACGGGATTTCCGGGGAGGGGAAAAGTGATGCAGCTCTCACATACTCCAGCCGGGCGATTCCTGTCCACTGGGCGGTGCATATGTCCATGGGCGCAGGATCCATGTCATGGCATAGTTGTACGTGCAGTTCTGTCCATGTGGGTGCGATACACATATCCCATGCCACTGCCTCCCCGATACATGCAGAGTTCCTGGATGTGATGGGGAACGGAGTGCATGTCCCGGACACATCCGATGTCATGGCAGTGTCGTTGATGGTGTGGTATCAGTTGCAGGTCGTTTGGTATGGCTGTTGTGGTGGTTACTGGCCAGTCCGTGCGGAAGCTAAGCATGGGTACAGTGTCGGACATCATGGCTCAATTGGGGGATTGCGCCGGGGTCCTACGAATTGACAGGTTGTCAGGTATGCGATGGCTTCCTGCAGGGCTTCCATTTCATTGGTGGTATACATGTTTGCCAGCCAATGTAGCGGATGGTGGCTGTCACGGTGTTGTTCGTAAGTTGTCCCTTGTAGGAGCATGATGGGGCATGCTGGGTGACATTCGATGTAGCTGTGATCCATGATCCGTCGTGTGGAGGTACAGTGGTCCCATTGCAGTGTGGGTCCGATGTTCGCCACATACGCCATGACCCCATAGGCTGAACAGGCCCTGTCGTGTGCGTCCAGAGGGTGGAATAGTGGTAGCAGGTCCGCCCTTGGACATGCCGGGTTGGAGAGGCACAACTCCACAGGATGGTGGAAGGGACACCTCCAACAGTAGAAGACAGGTATGACGCAGCTGAACAACGCGATGCGGTAAGTCAGTCGGTAACTTACGTTCAGCAGGGATAGGGGTTCGCATCCCAGTAGCTGTATCAGGTTGTGTTTGTACAGCTTGACCTGTTTGGCGTAGTTGGGTAGGTGTGTTGTAGGTGCCATTTTGCTGCGGGGCGATGTGGTGGCGTGCTCCGGCTGTGTGTGCAGTCTGCAGTGTGCAAGCTCCGAGGTTGCTGTGAGGTCTGTGATGGTCGTAGGGGGCAGGACGTGTGTTCTGTTAGCTTGTGCGGAGGACACGGGCCCTCATCCCACGTGCTTCTCTGAATGTTCAAGGTCAGTGGTGTGTGACTCCTTCCAGATAACTTGCATGGGAACGGCATGGGGGAGTTTTATATATTCCTTTCTTTCCCGTTCGGTATGTTCTTAGGTGATATGCGCTATCTGCCCTGTGGTCGGTTTCCTCTGCATGCCTGTGTTGGTCTTTTTGGGACAATGGCTGTATTCTCCGGCTTGTTTAGTCGGGATGTGGTTACGGAGTTGGAATGGAAGGTCATTCAGTGCTGTCTGCTCTCCCGTGTGTGGGCGGCAGGCTGTGTTTCCGCTATGCGTTGGGCCTTGTGTGTGGGTGTCATTCTTGGGTCCACCTGTTGTCGGTCCCCGGGCTCTTTGGTGTTCCGTTTTGAATGTCTGGTTCATGGGTGCAGGGTGGTATGGGTGTTTCTGTGTGGTACTGGCGTACCTCTTCCCGACGGGGCCCATGTACTACTGGGTGGTGTTGCCGCCGCTGTGTGCTTCGCCATGTTTGTCACACAGGGGTGTGTCCTGATGTTGCGTGACTTCACTGACATGTGGGCGTCGGTTGTGTGACGTTGGGTGTTGTCCGTGAATTGGGCATTGGGGTCATGACTGTGGCAGGCCTGTCACGTGTCATGTGCGTTCTGGGTGTGGCTCGTGTGTGTGGTGGATGTGTCTTGTCCACGCATGGGTGTTGGGGGGGTGCCATGTCCTCCTTTTCCGCACTTGCACTGTGTGCGCTGTTTGCGTGCCCTTGTTGTGTGTGTGCCTACCTGCGTCTCCGCGGTACGTTGCCTCCTTGGTGGTGCATCAGGTATAGCATGGGGAGGGCCTGCAGTGCTGGATTCATGCTCGGGGGGGTCGCCTCTTCGGTGTCTGTGCTCGGCGTTCGGGTTTCCGCCTCACTTTCGCGTGCTGTGTCTCTTAGCCGTGGGAGCTGTTTGTTTGCGGCATCGTAATTTGTACGCCGGGCGGTACGTGATTTCGTCTGGCGGTGTGTCTCCATTGGGCTGCGCCGCTACGTGAGCGGGCGCACTTTGATGGCGGACGACGTCGCTGGCTTGCCGGCGGTGTTTGGCTGCCTTATCACATCGTAATTTGGCGGGCGTGTGGGCTGCGGCATGCGGGCGGTAACTGGTGGTTTATGCATCCGCCAGCACGGCGGTAGTGCTTCCGCCCGCCATCGTAATGGGCCCCTATATTTTTAACAACGATATTTTTTTTAGATATTTTTGTACTTACCATTATGTAGATAGGAGGTCGATATTTTTGACAACAATATTTTTGTCACGATATTTTTGTAGACATTTCTGTTGTCGATATTCTGTCAGTGATCCAAATTTAGGGTATAATTATAACTTTAGAATTTGATGAATAAATAAAGTTTTCCTAACTAGAACTAAATTTTAACCTTCGATTTCTTCATTGAATATTGTTAGACCCGGCATCCTTGGCATGGCTTTCCCATCATTTTTTTGCAATCAGACCTCCTGTTTTTGCTGACTTTGTTTTTATGGCCTTAGGACTCAGCACACTTTCCCACTGCTAACCGGTGCTAAAGTGCTTGTGCTTTCCCCTTAAAACATGTTATATTGGCTTCTACCCAATTGGCATATTTAATTTACTTATATGTCCTTATTAAAGTACACTACTTGTGCCAAGACCTGTACATTAAATGCTACAAGTGAGCCTGCAGCACTGAATGCACCCCCCACTTAAGTAGCCACTTAAGTAGCCGTGAAAACATGCCTGTGTGCCAGGCTAAGGCCTCACTATGTCAGTCAATATTAGCTCCATGGCTTCCCAAGATCTTAGGGATGAAAGATGCGAGTGCAAAATGCTTAAAAGAATCTGGAGGAAAAACTATATCCCGTCTGATAAATTTATTTAGAAAGTACCAGCTAAAGCATACTTCTCCAACTGCATGTGAAATGTTGCTGCTTGGATGAAAAACAACTCTCTCCACCTCAAGACAGACAAAACCGAAGACCTAATCTTTGGCAACAACCACTCCCTCTGGGATGCCTCTTGGTGGCCTCCGAACTCCCCCCCCATGCAGACCATGTCAAGAACTTCTGGATCATCCTGGACACCAACCTCTCCATGAGCATACAGATCAATGCCTTCTCCTCATCATGCTTCCACATCCTGTGAATTCTATGCAATATTTTCAAGTGGCTCCCACTGAACATCAGACGAACAGTTACCCGGGCTCTTATTGCAAATAGACTTGATTACAGAAACGCCCTCTACATCAGAATCACAGCCCATGTCCTACGCTGACTCTAAACCACCCAGAATGCCACTGTTGGACTCATCCTGAACATTCAGCTAAATAACCACATCTATCCACACCTCAACAACCTCCACTGGCTCCGAGTCCATCACAGACGTAAATTCAAGTTACTCACCCGTGCCTACAATAATCTCCACAACAGCAGTCCAGCTTACCTCAACCACTGCCTCAATTTATACCAACCCTCCAGACACCTTAAATCTGTGTCCCAAGTATGAGCACACCTCCCTGGAATCAAGAAGACCAGAAGGGGAGGCCACTCCTTCTCAAATCTCGCAGCCAAGACCTGGAATGACCTCCCAAAACACCTCTGAACCCACCCCCCTATGGACTTCTGAAGGAACCTCAAGACATGGATCTTGCAGAAAAAACTGGCAGGACCTCCTCTTTGAACCCCCGGGCCTGCCCTACTCAATACCTGGATACCCTCACGGGTGATTAGCCACGCTCTGCAAATTCACATAGCATAACATTACAAGCTGCTATAAAAGGCTTCCAGTTGAACTACAGCACTGAATTAACATTCCTTGAACATGAGGGTTTATGAAAATAAGCTTGAACCAGGAGCATTCTTCAGCTTTGGTGCTGCTTGACCTGTCACAGCGTTTGGCACCACGGCGCACGCCATCTTGCTAGAACATATAGAAAACTCCAGTGTCTATTGCCTGGCCTTAAGGTAGCTAAAATCCTATTTAACAAATGCCAATTGGTTACTCTTTCAGCTTTCCCATCCACACCTAAAGAGCTAAAATATGGAGTGCTACAGGGCTTTTCATTGAGCCCAACTTTGTTTAATATTTATATAGCAGCAATTTTGGTCTTAGTATGGTTTCTTATGCTGAGAAGACACATCTGATGTTTTCTATTGATAACCGTTCCAACATCACTCAAGAATCTTTCAAGCGTATTATATTGTTGTGTAGTTCCTATATAACGTATACAGGATCTGCGCGTTTGGATAACAGTCTCAGGGTGACTGTATTTCTAAAATTTGGTGCAATTTGTATTGCGCCTGCATCTTCCTCGTCTGTGAGGGGCAGTTCTTGTTGAAGTGGATCTAAGACCTGGTTAGTCATTGTTTTTAGTACACTAAATAACTTTTCAAGGGAACCAAGATACGGTGTTTTTGCACAATTTTAGGAACACTGTGTCCTTCAAGCTTGATTAACCAACAGCCAATAAATAGGATTTTTAGCCTACTCAGCTGTGGTGGAGTTTGTGCCCACCCACTCCAGACGTCTCTGGTGTTTTGTGAGTAGGGGTCTCGGAGAATAGCACGACTGAACTACTCAAATTCTACTGTTAAATAAGTACCCAACTAACGTTGGCAGCGCCATGTCGTGTAGTTCCTATATAACCTATACAGGATCTGCGCGTTTGGATAACATAAACTGTGGGACTGGTGGCAGACTGATTCCGTGCACCCCCACCGGATACGTTAGCCTATCTGTATTAGCTAGCTCACAGTGCCACTATAATCTCCTCTTATCAAGGAGAGAATAGATTCTGGCAACCTCAGAACATGACAACCCTGATCCCTCAGAATCGTGGAAGCAATATACTACCTTTCGCTCAGTCACTCGTGCTTACTTAGTTTGTCTCAGAGAGATACACAGAATAAACAGGCTGGTCGTTTTCAATAAGAATTTATTGAACAGTTGTTATTCTAGTGTAGAATATATGAGCTGTAACAACCATTAGACAGTATCAGAGATATATGATTAGCAGTACTACGAAAGTAAAGGGATGGTATAGTTCTACCATCTTGCAGAAATCATGAATATATACAAGTACATAAGACACATGATAAAAAGTGCGTACTCCTACGATGCCTCCCTAACTAGATGTACCTTAATGTACCTAGCATCTGTGTAGGTGTTATGCCAAGAATCCCTCTAGGATCTAGTCAACCCCATTACCTTAGAATGAGAGAATATGGGACCCCGTCCTGGTCTCGAGTTGGACACCCCACGAGGGATGTTAGACCACTGCGAGCTGGAGCATCTGCATGCAGGAACCTCAGCGTCTCTGGTCAGTGTGTCAGCCGGGAAGTCACGGTCTCCTCTATTTTCCTAAGCAAGATGTGCTGTATATATACCCATAGGTCTCCCCAGGGGTCCTACCTTGCTGTGTTACTGTGTCCGCCTAAAGGATGACGTTGGGCCTCAACTTTATACAGAGATATTATACAGGAGATGGTAATCCTACTGTTAGTCCTGCCGTGCTTCCAAGAAGCCTCATTCATAATGTATGAGAATCGAACCAGGGAAAAACCCGCGTTCTGAATGCAGTGTCATATCTAGGTAAAAGGTCAGTGCCTAAGAACCTTTATGTATGTAATGTAGGGAAGAATATAGGTGAAAGGTTGCAATGTTACCTGCGCCTATATAGGGTACCTATATGGAATATAACAATATATTCATGTTGCTCACTGGATGAAAACTAGTCACCTGAAGCTGAACTCTGATAATAATCCAAGAGGCTGAGTTTTGGTGGTGTCAACAAATTTGGTTGTCAGTCTGGTGCCCAATAAAGTGGGAGAATTGCTCAGCCCCACCTGCACAGCGAGGCATCTTGGAGTCAAGTTTGATGCAGGTATTTCTTTTCAACCACATTTTTTGGCAGTTGCGGGCACTTGATTCTCTTTGATATGTTCCCTAAAAAAATTCTTAATATCTTGCCTGTCTCCATGTGCAAGACAGTGGATCATGCTCTCATTACTGCAAGACTGAGCTGTGATAATTCACTCTCTCGTGGCCTCCCTCAGTATCTTCTAAGGCTTCTTGAAGTGGTTCAGAATGCCACAGCCCGGCTAATTTTATACGTTCCACGTCAGCAGCCCATTTCAATGCAACTTAAATCTCTTCACTGGCTCCTGTGCACAAAAGAATCCAACTTAAAAGTTTAATTCTGACACATTGTGCATTTTACAGAAGAAACCCTAGTTCCTGATGGACCGACTTACTCATCATTATACAACTCAAATCTGATATCATCCAATGCGCATCTGTTAAAAGATTATGGGGTCGATTCCGATCTCGGCCGGAAGCGCACCTAACAGTATTCGTCCGGAAAAAAACCAAGCCGAACGCGTGTTTCCCGACCGATTCGGACAGTCGTCCGAACGAACAAGTACGACGCGCATAACAGCCCAGATTCCGAGCGAGCCATACTCACCCATCCTAGCTCCTGTTCCCCGCCCGAGCCGGATCCGTAAACGTCCAATCGAGTCGCACGGAACAAATACACAGCACCTTCCGGCCGGACGAGTACGATGCGCATTCCGTACGCGCCCAACCCGTCGCTACGTCCGGCACGTCACAGCATCCGGGAGAGCTGTACATAAGCTCCGATTCGCGCCACAAGATGATCCACGGCTACGAGACGAACAAGCCAGTGACGAGTACGAGTCGAAGCCACGAGAAACCCGAACGAGACGAACAAACCATGAATCCCGTCGCGCAGGTCCTACCAATACTCTACATCTATTACCGGGACCGGTACGGACGTGTACGGCGAAGACGGTAAGTCAAACACCCACTACACAAACAAACCACACGTACCCAACATATGTCACACACACATAGGGATGCAGAAATGACGTGCAACAGCAGAACCATAGGGGCGGGATGGCTACCACCAATGCCATACACACCCATAGGGGGATGGATGCCTACCACTACCACCACCCCTACTCAGGGGGCCCTGGATGCCTACCACTAACACCACCCCTACTCAGGGGGGGCTGGATGCCTGTCACTACTACCATCCCCACTAATAGGGGATGGATGCCTACCACTACCACCACCCCTACTCAGGGGGGGCTGGATGCCTGCCACTACTACCAACCCCACACATAGGGGGATGGGTGCCTACCACTACCACCACCCCTACTCAGGGGGCCTGGATGTCCATCACCACCCCTACTCAGGGGGGGCTGGATGCCTGTCACTACTACCAACCCCACTCATAGGGGGATGGATGCCTACCACTACCACCACCCCTACTCAGGGGGGCCTGGATGCCTACCACCACCACCACCCCTACTCAGAGGGGGCTGGATGCCTGTCACTACTACCATCCCCACTCATAGGGGGATGGATTCCTACCACTACCACCACCCCTACTCAGGGGGGGCTGGATGCCTGTCACTACTACCAACCCCACTAATAGGGGGATGGATGCCTACCACTACCACCACCCCTACTCAGGGGGGCCTGGATGCCTACCACCACCACCACCCCTACTCAGGGGGGCCTGGATGCCTACCACTACCACCACCCTTACTCAGGGGGGCCTGGATGCCTGTCACTACTACCAACCCCACACATAGGGGGATGGATGCCTACCACTACCACCACCCCTACTCAGGGGGGCCTGGATGCCTACCACCACCCCTACTCAGGGGGGCCTGGATGCCCACCACCACCCCTACTCAGGGGGGGCTGGATGCCTGTCACTACTACCAACCCCACTCATAGGGGGATGGATGCCTACCACTACCACCACCCCTACTCAGGGGGCCTGGATGCCTACCACTAACACCACCCCTACTCAGGGGGCTGGATGCCTGTCACTACTACCAACCCCACTCATAGGGGGATGGATGCCTACCACTACCACCACCCCTACTCAGGGGGCCTGGATGCCTACCACCACCACCACCCCTACTCAGGGGGCTGGATGCCTGTCACTACTACCAACCCCACTCATAGGGGGATGGATGCCTACCACCAACACCACCCCTAATCAGGGGGGCCTGGATGCCTACCACTACCACCATCCCCACTCATAGGGGATGAATGCCTACCACCCACACCACCCCTAAACATAGGACGGGAAATGCATGACACAACCAGCATCCTCCAACATAAGGAATGTCTGAAAATACATCCCACCAACACCATGACAAGCGTGTGTAGTCTGTGTCAAATGCCCACAACACTGAACATGTCATTGAGCATACAATGTGACCCCCTATCACGTGTGTCACACATAAATGTGTGTGGGCTCCACAATGCAAGCAGACCATGACCACTGTGGCAATGGGGTATAACACCCCATCATCACAGTGACCAAAAGGTAAGTCTGGGGTCCATAGCTGAAGCCCAATTGAACATTGTGGCAATGCGGTCTAAACCCCCATCACCACAGTGACCAAAAGGGAAGTGTGGGGTCCATAGCTGAAGCACATTTTGAACATTGTGGCAATGGGGTCTAAACCCCCATCATCACAGTGACCAAAATGTAAGTGTGGGAGTCCATACCTGAGGCACATTTTGAACATTGTGGCAATGGGGTCTAAACCCCCATCACCACAGTGACCAAAAGGTAAGTGTGGGGTCCATAGCTGAAGCACATTTTGAACATTGTGGCAATGGGGTCTAAAACCCCATCATCACAGTGACCAAAAGGTAAGTGTGGGGTCCATAGCTGAAGCACATTCTGAACATTGTGGCAATGGGGTCTAAACCCCCATCATCACAGTGACCAAAATGTAAGTGTGGGGTCCATACCTGAGGCACATTTTGAACATTGTGGCAATGGGGTCTAAACCCCCATCACCACAGTGACCAAAAGGTAAGGTTGGGGTCCATAGCTGAAGCACATTTTGAACATTGTGGCAATGGGGTCTAAACCCCCATCATCACAGTGACCAAAATGTAAGTGTGGGGTCCATACCTGAGGTACATTTTGAACATTGTGGCAATGGGGTCTAAACCCCCATCACCACAGTGACCAAAAGGTAAGTGTGGGGTCCATAGCTGAAGCACATTTTGAACATTGTGGCAATGGGGTCTAAACCCCCATCATCACAGTGACCAAAATGTACGTGTGGGGTCCATACCTGAGGCACATTTTGAACATTGTGGCAATGGGGTCTAAACCCCCATCACCACAGTGACCAAAAGGGAAGTGTGGGGTCCATAGCTGAAGCACATTTTGAACATTGTGGCAATGGGGTCAAAAACCCCATCATCACAGTGACCAAAATGTAAGTGTTGTCATGGGAAAAGCTGCAAATGCCAAACAGCATGGATGATTCCTGGTCACAGAACAACAAACACATCTGTGGCATAGTAGTGCTTGTGTCCCATAGCAACATACATTGGGTGAGGCAAACAGTTCAGTGCAAATAAGATATACCTTTGGTCATGTGCAGACAAACATCACCCATGGGGGCTGACATTGGCAACATTCCTCAATAACACAATGACAGAAGTGACCATCATAATGCAGCCGCACATATCTGCACCAATGGACACACAAATGTAGATATCCTTTGGAGACTGTAGATGTCAGGTGAACAAATACCATACCATGGCAGCAAAGGGACATACAAACCATGATCATTGTGCTGACTGATGACCTAGGAGTCCCAGGGACAGCAGGGGAAAGCCAACAAACAACATACAGCCAATGGCACACTAAAGATATGCCAATGCAGTGGTGCAGATGCACAAACACAAACAGGCAGCCTCACACTGCAGATCAAACACAACAGGTGATGGGGGGTGTGCCAGTGTCCCCAGGCAACCACACAACACATGAGGAGGCCTGAATCACAATTACACAGATGTGTATACAGTGCCACACAAAAGTAACTCATGGATCGGATTCCCCTATGTGGGCAAACAGGCATTGTTAGATGAGAGGGAGCCCAAATTACACATGTCACACAAGCTTGTCGGAACAGCAAATAACACAGCAAGAGACAGAGCCACCACAGCACTACCCCCAGGGACCCCACATCGTGGTGACCGTGGCCTGCATGATAATCCCACTGTGATGACAAAGCTAGATGTCGTTCACACTGTGAACCACAGTCATGTGTCCTGAGCAACAAACTACCATCACACCTACACAAGCACAAATCAATCAGCACGGCCTGTCAGCCAAGGCCAACATGGAGGTAGGGGTCTAGCCGTGCAACAACTCTCATTTGCACACACTCAACACCACACACCTTGATCTCCACCAATGTGCAGCAGTGAAGCTCACATGGACAGGTGACATTGCACATGCACCCATGACAATCCCAGGGGTGGTGGTGGGAACTAAGGTGCAGAAACCCATCACACATGGCCAGTCAACAAGACTCGTGAATGTCTGACACACTGCACAGTACGCTGTACATGGGCATGACGTGAAATCCACCACAATCAATGTGATCCCGGACACAGTCACACACCAATGAAGAAGTCAAGGTCACCCACAAAGAACACACATAGACAACTTCCAACATTGCAGCTCTGACCCAGAGGAGTGGCAGCAGTCACACACACAATGTGTCACAATCACTGAAAGCTAACACAAACTGTAAATTACATGACTTGTGTAACCAACAAGTGCCAAGGGGAATCCTGACTGTGTCTCATCTGCGTTTGCCCACAAACTCAGCCCTGACAGCAAAAACACCTATGGATGACACCCTGATGACCAGTAATGTGCCATGCACCCACATCCCAGAGAACCCAGTGCGAAGATTTGGGTGGTACATAGGTCAACTCAGCAAGCATCACAAACAGGAACATCACTAGGGATCCCAGCCTGTATTGCAAAACGGAAGTGAACACACACAGACATGCTCACACAACACACACCTTGGGCTCAGGCAATGTCACGGAATTACACACTGCCATGAGGGCACTCCACTCCTGTGTAAGGAAAGCTGTGCCATACGTTGTCTCTGCAGGGCTCTATCATATCAGCAGTACACTTGGTCACTCAGTCAACAATTAGCACAAAATGAAGGCTCTCGTCACATCAGCCTGGTCATGGGAGTGTCACCAACACCATCTGCACAGATCCAACACACATGTAGAGCAAGTTGCACTGATCACACAGATGAGTCCTTCCCCATTGATGCCCAAACTTGCATGTCCAGTGGAGATGGTCACACGGTCAGGGAAATAGATAAATTGAACAATGGCAAGCACAACAGATGTGCAGGGGTGTAAGCCACAGATGTGATATTGCAAATAAAAGTAGGAAATCCCATTGCCAAATATTGAAAACATGACACCCTCATATTGCTGCAAAGGATGACATGGATACACACCAGGATAGTACACATTCCCCTGGACCACATGGGGTCCTGCACAGTAACACTTCATTTCCCTGATATCAAAAATCACCATCAGTGCAGCAAGGGCACGGTTAGCATCATCAACATCATGTACATCAGAAGCAAAACCACTAGAGAACAGAAAGTAGCTTTATTCAGCATTTGTGTGTGAAGAAGTGAAAGTCCAGAAATATAACAAAGGCCAATGGCCAGTCCATAACAAGAGTCCAAACAGGGTGACAGTGCCAGATGTCACCCTTTGCATGCCTGCACAGCTACACATCAGGGACATTCCCCTCGGAGGGGCATACGGGGGGCAGGCCAGGCACCGCAGGGACAGGATCAGGGCTCACCAGAAGGAGGCAGGGAAGGGGTGGTGGGTGCTGGAGAGTCACTGACAACTGCAGTGGAGGTGTCTGACATGGTGTGTGCCGGCACAACTGGGGTGCATGAGTCAGATGGTGTGGGTGCCGGCACGACTGCAGTGGGCCATGCAGATGGAGTGGACAGGTTCCCCACTGCAGTGCCCAAGTCAGACAGAGTGGTAGTGGACTCCACTGCAGTGCCTATCTCCAGGGGAGTAGAATGGGGTTCAGGTAAGGTGGGCAGGACAGAGGGGGAGGACACGCTCTCCACACCAGTGGCACAAACAAGCGCAGCGGGGGGTGTGGTGCTGGAAGAGCAAGTGGTAGGGGAGAAGGCCGGATCATTTTGGGGATGGTGTATCTGTGGGTGGGGGAACCTGGGGCAGGGTGTGGTGGGGGAACCTGTGGAGTGGGGGCCTGAGGGATGGAGGAAGGAGACTTGGTGGTTGAGCTGCAGAGTGGCGGCGGGGTCTTGCTCTTCTGGGTCCGGGGGGACTTGCGGATGGGGGCCTCAGTCTGTCTGCGCCTGGGGGAGGGTGTCCGGGGGTGAGGGGCACTCCCCTCTGTGTGGGTGGACTTCCTCTTCCCCCTGTATGCTGGATCAGCTGGATTGGAGGGGAAGAGGCCAAGGTCACAGAGGAAGAACTGCTGTGTAGGTGGGGTTGCAGGTGAGGCAAGGGAAGGGGCCTTGGAGGGAGAGGTATCGGAGGACTGCGGAGTGACTGTGGATGCCTGTGTGTGTGTATGTACCCCATCCCCTGTGGGTGTGGTATCAGTCCCCTGAGGATGCCTGCGTGCACGTCTTGTTTTTGTAGTGGGTGTGTCTGTGCTGCTCGTGTCTGTGTGTTTGGGTGAATGTGCATGCGTGCATGTGCTTGGGACAGGTAGGGTGCCAGGAAGTGTGGATGGGGCAGAGGTAGGAGGGGTGAGGGACTGTTGGAGGAGGGACACTGCTGCCGTCAGGGAGGAGTCCATGGACCTATTGCTCCTCTGTAGGGCAGACATGCCCGATGAGATGCCCTCCATAAATGACACCAGCTGAGTCAACAGAGTGGTGTGGGCATGGAGGACACTCAGCCTTGCTGTCTGCCCTACATGGAGCTGGCGAAGTAGGTACACAGACTCCTCACTCAGGGCAGCAGGGGACACAGGGGCAGGGGCTGCGGTGCCTGGCACGAAGGAGACACGCTCCCGAACACGGGAGCTTCCACAGACCTCTGGAATGGGAGCCGATGGGAGGGCGGTGGTGGTGGCGGTGGTGGTGGCGGGGACAGCAATAGTAGCTGGGGTGTGGTGGCTGCTGACACCCGCCTCCACAAGGGAGTCATCCTCCGAGCTGCTGTGGTCCTCAGCTGTGGTGGATGGTGCTGAGGACTCCTCGGTGTGGCTCCCCTCGCCCTCCGTGCTACTGGGTCCCTCTGACCACTCATCGGCTGCTGACCCAGTCTGGCTCTGCGGCTCCTCCTGGTCCGTGGAGCTGTCCCCTCCTGTGGCCGTGGATGTATCTGCAAACAATTAGGGAAACAGACAGACATCAGTCACCTGCACTGACCGCACAAAACCACAGTAAGTACAGCACATTACAGAGCAAGCCCTGGCATCCTTAGTTGAACATTGCCAAAAGTGCCCAAACAGAGTAGGAGAAGCCAATTGTCAGTCTGATGGTCAACCATGGCACTCACATCCCTCCTGGCCTTGCACCCATCCGTCTGGTGTCTGTCGGATGGCAATACCCCAGTGTGGACACATGCACCACCTACACAGTAGTTGGACAGTGCAGAGAACACGGTGAAGTATGTGAACATGCACACATCACAACTCTTGCCACTGAGTCAGTACAGGTGTCCAGATAAAGGGATGGCCAGAGTCTATTTTGAAATGCATGTGATGCATACCAGACACCATGATGCACCCATGTCCTGATAGTCAATGCCACAATGGGGTGCATGTAGCACATGTCACTCCCCTGCAGGATCACTCTTAGGAAGTTTAACGCCATGGCACAGGCATGCCTGCAAAGTCATACATCACTGTCTCCAGTCACATGGGCAGGGCAGCCAGACAACAACAGTCTGCACTGTGTCACAATCCTAGGTCATGGGGAATGCAAGTCCTGTAGCTGACAAGTGCACATGTCCATCCCCCACAAACCACATCATCTGAACTCTCATTTTTCCACGTCATACCAATTGGACATATGGGAGACATGAAACACAACCCTCGGAACCTGAGCACCTCACAATCTGCTGTGAATGGGAAACAGCTGCCTGAACTTCACAGTCGCATACCCCAGTATGCACGGTCAACTGATCAAACACCTATATGTCACACAAGTATCATCTCCTATGGTCACATCTCCGGTGGCATGCTGAGCCCTAACCGATAAACACCCCAGTAGTCCTGACAACGAAGCCACAGCACAATGACACAGAAGCAGACACCTGAGGGAACATTTCACTGAGCACAACGTGTCAGCTGATACACAGGAGTGGGAGTACAGAGTGTATTGTATGGCCTGGAGTAGGCATGACTGTCCTGCTCCACGTGAAAGAGGGATGAGCCCTGGACAGTAGGCAGGTGGCTAAGCATGTGTGACACACTTGATATACATACTCCTGAGGCCCAAACATTGTTCCCAGCCGCAGCATGGGTGTGTGCCAAATACCCCAGGCACATGTGGTGAATCAGATCAGCAATTGGACCACATATCAAAGTAACACGCAGATTACATGTCAGAACCCAGGCATTGTGTAAGCAATGGACCCACCCATGAAGCCCACCACAGAGTTACGGGAACAAATGCTGTCCCCCACCTTGAGCTAAGCAAAATGCAAGGACACAGTACCCAAGTGACACAATTTCCTGACTGTAAGGGCCACACATGGGTATCAGATGAGGAGTGGGCAGTGCACAATTGAGGGACATGGGTCCTGGACCACATAACTGATGTACTGTTGAAGTTTAACCAGGCCAGAGGAGGGCACATAGCATGTCAGACAAAGCTCACAGTGCAGTCATGGACTCACCCCCTCATTGCTGCTGTCTGCCCTTCAGCTGCCCATCCATATCAGGGAAGACCACCGCATGCATGAGCATGTGGGGGGTCAGGGTCCGGTGTCCGCCCCTCCTGCGAGGAGGTGACAGCTTCAGCTGGACCCTTGCGATCCTCCGGGTCCAGCCATGAAGGTCCTGCCACCTCTTCTGGCAGTTGCGGATCCGTGGCGCTTGTAGACCCCCACAGACCTTACTGCCCGGGCGATGTCCAGCCATATTTCCTGCTTCTGGTGGGCATCAACCTGTGAGGATGACAAAGTGTAAAGGCCATTACTACACATGCAACAAATCCGTGCATCACACATTTGGATATACATGTCTCAATCACAGGGGCACATGATGTACACGGGCAGTGCAAGGATGGCTATGAACAGTTTGCCAGCAGTTACTACATGGTATCATTTCCTGGGAAGACAAACCTTGTTTAAATGCACTGTTACTGTACTATACCTGTTCAGTGCATGTAACTACACACTATGGGGGGTGACAACTACTCAGTGAGCCTGCTAGCCAGTGGCGTGCAGACTGTAAGTCTGGCTAGTCAGACAACATGCACATTTGTAAGGCAGTGGACAGCACACTCACCTGCTCCCCTGGTTTCCCATACAGCTTGCTGTACTGTGGAAGGAGGCTGTCCAGCAGGGCCTGGTTCTCCTCAGTGCTGAAGGCTGGGGCTCTCTCCACAGTACGTGCCATTGCAGGATCCAGAGGATGCAGAGACAGCAGCAGTGGTGGTGGCAGATGTCGCCCTGGAGCATGTAGTGCAGGCAAGTGAGCTCTCAGGGGAACAGCCAGCATTATATGTGTGCTGCTGAGGCAGATATTGTCCCATGTGTCCAAAGTGATAGGTCCAAGTCGTTTGCATCTTCTGAATCTGGCCAATCCAGGGAATTGCACCACTTACACATGCCCACAGCATCCTTCAAAAGTTCAACTTCATGACACCCATGAATTTGCAACATTGTTGTGGGTGGCCAACTGAATTCACAGCATCAGACTCATTAAACTTTCGAAAACGCGTCCGTTGCCATGCCAGGCCATAGCCAATGCGTGCGCACCGATCGGTCCATTGCTGTACAACGCGTATTCCGGGTACAACGCGTAGCCGCTCACAACAGATTCAATGGCCAGTGCATGCACACCGATCGGTCCATTGCTGTACAACGCGCATCCGGTCACATTGCATGCAATGGCCAGTGTGTGCACACCGATCGGTCCATTGCTGTACAACGCGTACCCGCTCACAACAGATTCAATGGCCAGTGCGTGCACACCGATAGGTCCATTGCTGTACAACGCGTATTCCGGGTACAACGCGTACCCGCTCACAACAGATTCAATGGCCAGTGCGTGCACACCGATCGGTCCATTGCTGTACAACGTGTATTCCGGGTACAACGCGTACCCGCTCACAACAGATTCAATGGCCAGTGCGTGCACACCGATCGGTCCATTGCTGTACAACGCGCACCCGCTCACAACAGATTCAATGGCCAGTTCGTGCACACCGATCGGTCCATTGCTGTACAACGGAATTCCGGGTACAACGCGTACCCGCTCACAACAGATTCAATGGCCAGTGCGTGCACACCGATCTGTCCATTGCTGTACAACGCGTACCCGCTCACAACAGATTCAACGGCCAGTGCGTGCACACCGATCAGTCCATTGCTGTACAATGCTTCCCTGTACAGGTCACTCGCATATGTCACCATGTCACTGGTGAACGTATGCCAGTAACATATACTTGCCAGGGACTCAGGGGCACACCTACAACACCACAGCCTGTCCACACTGTATCCTAAGGCATGTAAGGCTGCATTACCTTTTCTGTGTATGGGGGTGAACATGTGGTTTTTGGGGTGGCACTTGGGGGCAGCCACTCCCAGGCTGTGCACGTGTTCATGGGGACAGGATCCTTTGTGTGTTGTGCACATGACCACTGTGATGTGCAACTGTTCATTTCAGAGCATGTGGCATGGTCACATTTCCAGGTTGTGTATGTGTATGTCATGTCACATACCCCCAGAGTCCCATGTGGGAAGGTATGTACGTCACAGGGTGACCCATTGCCACAATAGTGATGGCCCTCCACAGTCTGTGTGCATGTTGTGTTTACAATGTCTCTGATGTTCCATGTGCACAATGGGAGACAGTCTCCACATCCACGTTGTTTGTGCATGGACTTTGATGTTGTGGGTGTGTGTGTCACAGACGTCCATGTCTGTCCTGCCGAGGCAACAGGGACCACTACCTGTGGGGGTCATTGTTGTTTTGCTGTGGTGTATTCATGATGCACCATGTCATGCCAGTGTCCATGTGGCAATACAGGGTCCCTGGGAATCTACCTGTCAATGAGCTGTGATGCCTGGGGCACATCTGTCCTCACATGTCACTGTGGTGTGTGTTTGGAACGTGACAGCAGTACATGGGTACTGTGACACAGCCTAATGATATCCCATAGCACAACATGGGACTTGTTGAGGACACATGTTGAACTGTGATGTTAGATGTTGTTCATTTCGGTGCCATACATGTCCTTACGGAACAGCACACACATCATGTACTTGTGTCTCGTAATGATGTATCATGTGATATTGAGTCTGGTCTATACCACATATGTGGGGTGACTGACAATCTTTCTTTCTTCACCTCTGCACTGCAGGGCACCAGCTGCCCATGGACCATTCCCTGACCTTGCAACGATGGTGGAACGTGACTGCATCCGACGGTACCGCTTCACCAGGCAGCTGATTGAGGATTTGGCAGTGCGCTTGGCCCGGATTTGGCAGTGCGCTTGGCCCCACATTTGCAACCTGGCCGGCCGTACCCTACAGCGCTGACCCCCAAGGTGAAGGTGATGGCAGCCCTACACTTCTTTGCCACCGGTACCTTTCAACACACTGTGGCATCTGCTGGTGGATTGTCACAGACTATGTTCAGCCGTGTGCTACGCGATATTTTGGAGGCAATGTTGAGATGCCTGAACCAGTACATCTATTTCCCTAAACGTCAACAACTCACTGACATCAAGAGTGACTTCTATGCCCTGGGGAGGATGCCACATGTCATTGGCTCCATTGATGGGACACATGTGGCTTTGGTACCACCACAGGCACATGAGCAGGCATACAGGAACAGGAAACATTACCATTCTATCAATGCTCTGGTGGTATGTCTTGCAGATATGAGCATCTCACATGTGTGTGCACGTTTCCCTGGTTCGGCACACGATGCCTTCGTGATGAGGAGTAGTCGCATCCCGAGGATGATGTCACAGATGCGGAACCAGCGTGCCTGGCTTGTCGGTGTGTACTGACTTTGTACCATTGTGTGTGTTCTGCTATGTTGTATTCCGCACTCTTTTCCAACTCAGCTAATGTGCAATTGTCTGTCTGTAGGTGACTCCGGATACCCCAACATGCCGTGGTTGCTGATACCCCTCAGGAACCCTGTGACACCAGCCCAGATGCGCTACAATGAGGCACATGGTCGGACCAGGAGAGTGATTGAGCGGACATTTGGTCTCCTGAAGAGCCGCTTCCGCTGCCTGGACAAGACAGGAGGGGCCCTCCCATATGCCCCTGCAAAGGTGTGCAAGATTGTCATCGTCTGCTGCATGCTACACAACCTGGCAGTGCGGAAGGAGTTGCCTCTCATCCTGGATGACGATGACCAACATCCGCCACCTGTGGAGGATCCTGGCCTGGGCCACGATGCCAGTGATGATGATGATGATGATGAGGGTGATGTCCCCACACAGCTCATCACCAACTTCTTCAGCTGAATGTGAGTATCCAGAGATGTCATGTCAATGATTTGAGTTTGCATGATATGTGTTGGTGGTGCTCTGTTGCTGTTTGAGTGTGGCCATGTGCTACTTGACTGGATGCGTGCAGCAATGTGTCCTTACAGGTAGTCTGTACTCCCCAACAGTGTTGACATGCTAACTTGGTTTTGTGTAGGTATCTTCTGACATGTATTGGGCATGAGTATTGCAGTTCTGTCCTGTTCTTCAGTGCTTTTGACTGTGTGTCATGTCTGTCCTTCACAGGGTGCTTTCAGAGTTGTTTGGTCAACTCGGATCCCCCAACACCATGATTCAACTTCCAGGGTGGAAGCAGTCGTTTCCCTACAGGTGATGTGCCCCACACCCATGGACTTTCTTTCTTCTACACTTGTTGACTGTGTGGCCACTGCCACGTGGGATTACCTTGCATCTGTAGTGGAAACAACATGTTGCAAATGTGTAATAAACCTGTGCTTCACTTTGGGATGTGCGTTGTCTGTGGTCACACTTCTGACTGACATTTGCTTACTGCACCTGTGGGCTAGTTAACACAGACTCTGAATTGGTGTGGTGTCTGTGCATTCCACAATATTTCCTGGCAACATCAGGGTAGGCGATGAGTCCGATGGCCCTGGTGTCTATGTGTTGTGTAGCCCGAGTGGTGTGTCTCCCTCATATGTGTCACGTCGCCATGACTCACATGACGGTGTAGAACTTGCTGTGGCAGTTAGCATGCACGGTGTCATTTAGCAGATCATCATCTCCATGACAATAACAACGTTGGAATCACAACAGAGGCAAGTATGGTGTATTGGTGAGTTTATTACATACATGTGTGAGGTTAGTGCACAGGATGGTGGGTGCTGTACATTGGGATTGTGATCCAAAGTTCCCAGGTGAGTTGGAAGTCTTGGTAGCAGAAATGTCCAGGGTAAAGTCAACAGTGATCTGATACATTGGTCCAACTTGAACTCCCCATGTCATGTGGGTGAGTTGTGTTGCATTCGACAGGGTGAACAGTTTGCACACAAAGGAGAATTTCCAGAACAGGTGTTGGCTTCCTGGGGGATGTACATGGCCATCGACCTCTCAGTTTTCCTTCCTCGGACGACCCCTCTTCTTTGGGGGGGACCCTCACGTGCAGGCAGCTGCGGTGCAGGGGACTCTCCCTCCCTGTGGCAGTTGCAGGTGTTGCAGCACCAGATGTTGTGGGCACACAGGGAGGTGTGGCCATGTTGGTGCTAATCTGGCGGAGGCATGTCAATATGTCCCTATGGACCGCTGTCAGTTCTTGCAATGTGTCCCACTTGGACTCCATGCCAGACATGTGTGTCTCCACACGGGCCATGTGTGTCTCCACACGGGACATGTGTGAGTCCAAGCGGGCATGATGGGCAGCCTGCTGCTGTTGAATGTCCTTGAGGATCCCCACTACCTGGGTGACCTCTCCGGTGCTATTCTGGTACGCATCAGCAATGCGTACCAGTTGTGGGTCAACATGCAGTTCAGACCCCTCTGCAAACAGTGACCTATGTCTACCACCCCTCCCACCACCCCTGGCGACACGTGCGGGACCTGCGGTGGCATGCACAGGTGTCCCTAGGCCCCCTTGGGGGTTGTTACTGGGGTCGTTGTCCGTAGCTCGACGTTGGGCCAGGGTCCCTGTGCTGTTGTCATTGGTGGTCCTTGGTCTGTCCATGTCGGCGTGGGTGGTCTGTGTGTTGGCAGTTGTTGGAGGAGTGGGTGCAGGGGGTGCAGATGTTGGTCCTGCTGGTGCTGCATGATGACTCACGCCGGAGGGGCCAGGTGGGTCTTCGCCATCCGAGGAGGGCAGAGTCTGTTCCACACCAATGCGCTCAGTGTCCCCCGGTGCCTGGGACTGGGACTCCTCATCGTCTGCTGCTGTGTCCCCATCATCACCTGTTTTTGGAAGAGACACACAATGTATGTTATGTTTCTACAGGCATCAATGGTTCACACACCTGACAGTTGTGACTGTACCTCTGGATGCGGCCCTGTACATTGCATTGACCTAAGTTGTCACAATAAGAGGTTGATATTGGTGTAGCACATTGTCCTGCAAACCTGAGGCATTTAAATGTGAATGTTGAGGTGTGTGCATGGCCAGCATTGGTTGTATTTGGTGGACATCTGGCCCTCCTTCTCCACCCAGCCCAGTTATCCCACCATGAAGCATGCCACCCTTGCAGTGGATTCAGGTTGACTCTCAGGATGTCAGTCAGTGGTGTCCTGCTGTTGGTTGGTGCCCAGGTCCCAAAAGGGCCTGGTACTCCCCACAACAGAGCACCATTGTCAGCCATCTTGTCAGTTGTTTTCCACTCCCTGTGATGTGAGCATTGTTGAGAGTGGTGTTGATGGGCCAATTGTGAGGGTGACCAATGTCTGTGACTACAACTCCCATCATGCTATTGCCTACACCCCCTTCCCAGCATGCCCATACTTCCTTCCTTTTGAGTGGACTTCACTGTGTGTGAGTGTGACAGCAATGGCACGATGGCTGACAGTGTGGTCGTGTTGTTTGTTGGTGCACAGTTCCCAGCAGGGCCTTGTGCTCCCTACAGCAGTACCCAGTTTCAGCCATATTGTCAGTTGTTTTCCACTCCCTGTGATGTGAGCATGGGGCCTGATTCACAGAACTAACTTACGTCAAAATCCTAAACTTACAACAATTTTGGTATTCACAGAATGAACTTACACATTTGGGTATTCACAGAATGAACTTACAACAATTTTGGTATTCACAGAATGAACTTACACATTTGGGTATTCACAGAATGAACTTACAACAATTTTGGTATTCACAGAATGAACTTACACATTTAGGTATTCACAGAATGAACTTACAACAATTTTGGTATTCACAGAATGAACTTACACATTTGGGTATTCACAGAATGAACTTACAACAAT
Organism: Calotriton arnoldi; assembly: GCA_963921515.1. Classification (NCBI taxonomy): domain Eukaryota; kingdom Metazoa; phylum Chordata; class Amphibia; order Caudata; family Salamandridae; genus Calotriton; species Calotriton arnoldi. The sequence goes on from CAWUFW010006874.1 coordinate 831,753, forward strand.
TTTGGTATTCACAGAATGAACTTACACATTTGGGTATTCACAGAATGAACTTACACATTTTGTTATTCACAGAATGAACTTACTCATCCTAACCTTATGTCCGCACTCGGGCCGGAATTTCCGGCCCGGTGGCAGACATAAAGTTAGGATGAGTACGTTCATTCTGTGAATACCAAAATTGTTGTAAGTTCATTCTGTGAATACCCAAATGTGTAAGTTCATTCTGTGAATACCAAAATTGTTGTAGGTTCATTCTGTGAATACCCAAATGTGTAAGTTCATTCTGTGAATACCCAAATGTGTAAGTTCATTCTGTGAATACCAAAATTGTTGTAAGTTTAGGATTTTGACGTAAGTTAGTTCTGTGAATCAGGCCCATGGTTCATAGTGGTGTTGATGGGCCAATTGTGAGGGTGACCAATGTCTGTGACTACAACTCCCATCATGCTATTGCCTACACCCCCCTTCCCAGCATGCCCATACTTCCTTCCTTTTGAGTGGACTTCACTGTGTGTGAGTGTGACAGCAATGGCAAGATGGGTGACAGTGTGGTCCTGTTGTTTGTTGGTGCACAGTTCCCAGCATGGCCTTGGGCTCCCCACAGCTGAGGCCAGTGTCAGACATCTTTGAAGTGGCTTTTCACTCCCTGTGAGGTGTGCATGCTTCAGTGCTAGCTTGCTGGGCCATGTGGGTGGGGGATGTTGAGTTGTGACTACCACTCCCATCATGCTATTGCCTACAACCCCCTTCCCAGCATGCCCATACTTCCTTCCTTTTGACTCTGCTTCCCTGTGGGGTAGTGTGCCTGTGCTGCCAGGATGGCTGACAGTGTTGTCCTGGCGTTTGTTTGGCTACAAGTCCCAAAAGTGTCCCTGTGCTTCACACAGCATAACCCAGTGTGGTGGTTCTTTGTGGGATATTAAATTAAAGTGTGAGGCATTGCATTCTCCCAGGTGAGTTGTGTGGAGTTTGTGTTAAGGGGTGTGTGAGAAAAGCTGCTTGTAACTATGGTCAGAGCTGTCAGTCCTCCTTCCCACCCAGCCAGATATCCCACCATGGAACGTGCTTCCATTGCAGGGAGTGCAATTTGGCTTTCAGGATGTCAGTCAGTGGTGTCCTGCTGTTGGTTGGTGCCCAGTTCCCAGCAGGGCCTTGTGCTCCCCACAGCAGTCCCCAGTGTCCGCCATCTTGTCAGTTGTTTTCCACTCCCTGTGATGTGAGCATGGTTCAGAGTGGTGTTGATGGGCCAATTGTGAGGGTGACCAATATCTGTGACTACAACTCCCAATCATGCTATTGCCTACACCCCCCTTCCCAGCATGCCCATACTTCCTTCCTTTTGGGTGGACTTCACTGTGTGTGAGTGTGACAGCAATGGCAAGATGGCTGACAGTGTGTTCCTGTTGTTTGTTGGTGCCCAGTTCCCAGCAGGGCCTTGTGCTCCCCACAGCAGTACCCAGTGTCAGCCATCTTGTCAGTCCTTTTCAACTCCCTGTGATGTGTGCATGGTTGAGAGTGGTGTTGATGAGGCGTTGTGAGGCTGACCAATATCTGTGACTACAACTCCCATCATGCTATTGCCTACACTGACTTCACCAGCATACCCAGAATTCCTTCCTTTCAGTGTGCTTCCCTGTGAGGTGGTGTTCTGGTGGTGGCAACATATATGACTGTTTGTTTGTTATATTTGTGCCACTGGCTTGCTTTATTTATTGTTAGGTTTGTACCTGTCATGACACTGTTACATATCACTATGAGATGGCAGGTATTGTGTTTCTCTGACTAACATAGTCATCTTGGTATGATTATCTTTTGGTTGCTGTGGATTTGCTAAGGGTGCATGGTTTGACTATCTCCTTGACAGTGATGTGTGTGTATTGCCACACAATATTGGGTATATTAGTTGTGTACTCACCAGGCTCTGGGATGTTTGTTAGTCCATATACGCTCACTGGTGGTAGGATGGCCTGCACCTTCTCCTCCCAGGGCCTGAGGTATAGTGGTTTGGCAGGAGGGCCACTGCCGGTGCACTGACTCACGATGTAATCCTTCTTTAGTAGGTCCCTGACCCTCCTGCGCACGTCATACCACCTGTTCTGGATGTCTTCCTTTGTGCGCAAACATGGTGATTGTGCGTTGACCCTGTCGACGATCCTCTCCCACATCTTGGTTTTCTGCGACATGGGGGTCTGTTGGACCAATGTACCAAACAAGTATGGCTCTACCCTGAGGATCTCATCTACCAGGACTTCCAATTCACTGTCTAGGAACTTATGATTCTTCTTTGGGGGCATGGTGATGGGTGGTGGTGGTGATTGATGTGTGTGTCTGTGCAATTGAGGGTGGGTGTGTGTAGGTTTTGCTGGGTGTATGTGAGGGTGCTATTTGTTGAGGTGCTAATGGTGTGTGGCTTGTGTGATGGATGAGCTGTGAGTGTGTCTGTGGTTGCTGTGTGTTGGTGTTCTGTGCTGGCAGGTCAGTTGAATTTGCAAAGGATCATGGTAGGGATTTGTGGCCTTTATATAGGTGGAGTTGGGGGTGTGTCCTTGTTCCCTGTTTTTTCCCCCCTGTATTTATTGACTTTGTAATTGCTTGTTTGGCCCTTTTTTTTTGTATTTTTCCCTTTGTATTTTTTGTGCATGTAGGAGATGTTCTTCTGACCGAGTAGGACGCTGCAGTTGTCTCGTGCCAGCTTCTCCGAGTCGTTCACGCTGTGTTTCTGCTAGGTTTCATGTGCGGCGTACGCGTCGGTCGCGGTGTATTGGGTTGCTTCGGCTGGGTTTTGTATGCGTGTCGGTCGTGCGGCTTGGTCTCCGTGCGACTCGGTCTGGTTTTCCACGCATTGCATCGTACTGCGCGGGTAGGAGTTTGCGGGTATGTTTTGTTCGGGTTCATTCCTGGTGCGTGTCGGTCGGTTCGATTCGCGTGGTTTCCCGGCTGTATAGCTTGTTTCCGTCCGGTTTGGTCGTTCGGCTTGTGTTCCGTACGAGTCGGTCGTGATTCACATGCATTTCATCGTACTACCCAGGTCGGGCAGCGCAGGTACGTGTCGGTCGGACTTTATTCCCGTACCGAGTCGGTCGGTACGTTTTCCGGCCCGAATCGGAATCGGCCCCTATATGTTTAGGTGTGTCAGGAAAGGGGAATACTCTTGCTTTTTTTCTCTGCTACATTGTGGAATGACCTCCCTTCTACCTTATGCTCCATCTCTAAAGAAGACCATCTTAACAACAACTGAAAAAATTGACATTCTTTTCAGGTATTGCTATCTGCTTATGCAGCACTGGGGTGCCTTTTTTGGGTAGCTGAGGCACTGTACAAGAATCTCCATTCAGTCATTGCTCAGGTAGTTTTTGTGAACACTTCATCCTCACCCCCTGCACAGCCTAGAGCTGCCCCATTCAGAATCATGGCTGATATGCCCTGTGCATCATTAAATAGCCCTTCCTCTGGTATGGTATGTCACTTCTGGTGCAGTTCCTTTCCTTGAACACCTCCTTCCAATCTGTAGTTGTTTGCGATGCTATACGTTCCAAGTCTTGCTTTCATGAACCACTATCTTTGATATTGGCGTGCTCATGGTTTGGAGGATTTGCTCAGACAGTAACAGCACACTACTGCAATGTTCCTACTATCTCTATTTGCTGCGGACCTTACCCTTGGTCCTGGCTGCTTATTTCTACATTCCTGATCCAGCCACATACTCTCCAACCATCCTGTACTCTTTTGGACATATGACCATTCATGGGTGCGCGGTTTTATACTTCCCATGATAAAATTACATGAAGAATTATTATCAATACTATTTTCTTTTGTCACTGTTCCCTAATCAACCTTCTTACTTTCCTAGGGCCTGATTCACAGAACTAACTTACGTCAAAATCCTAAACTTACAACAATTTTGGTATTCACAGAATGAACTTACACATTTGGGTATTCACAGAATGAACTTACAACAATTTTGGTATTCACAGAATGAATTTACACATTTGGGTATTCACAGAATGAACTTACAACAATTTTGGAATTCACAGAATGAACTTACACATTTGGGTATTCACAGAATGAACTTACAACAATTTTGGTATTCACAGAATGAACTTACACATTTGGGTATTCACAGAATGAACTTACACATTTTGTTATTCACAGAATGAACTTACTCATCCTAACCTTATGTCCGCACTCGGGCCGGTATTTCCAGCCCGGTGGCAGACATAAAGTTAGGATGAGTAAGTTCATTCTGTGAATACCAAAATTGTTGTAAGTTCATTCTGTGAATACCCAAATGTGTAAGTTCATTCTGTGAATACCAAAATTGTTGTAGGTTCATTCTGTGAATACCCAAATGTGTAAGTTCATTCTGTGAATAGCCAAATGTGTAAGTTCATTCTGTGAATACCCAAATGTGTAAGTTCATTCTGTGAATACCAAAATTGTTGTAAGTTTAGGATTTTGACGTAAGTTAGTTCTGTGAATCAGGCCCCTACTGTGTGGCAAACACTTGCTTCTGATGACAGGTAAATGTACCCATAAGTATATCCTTTAATATCCACTGAGGTGATTCTCACCCAACACTCTACATGTTGTACCCACATCCTGCCCATATGTGTTATTGTTGCCCTGGGTAACCTTTGTCCCATTAGGACTTTTTGGATTTTTTCCATAGATTTCCTGACACACAACTTCTAATCCCTTACCCCTAACCTCTGTAGATGTCCCCCTGGTATTATTTTGTCCTGATGAGACCATGAGATTCTATGTGGGATCGAAACATCGTTGACATGAGACAAACAAACTGATTGCCTTCCCGTGAACTACACGTATACAGGTGTCTGCGGGTCTGTGTTAATGGACTGAAAAATACTGTAGCAGTTATTTCTAAACCAAAAACACCACCTTGAAATGTTTGCACTACTGTGTCACCAAGTTTTGGAAGCTTGGTCTTTCACAAGGGTCACTTCACATAACATTTATGCATGCTTAGGAAAGTGTAATGTGAGTTATGTTGTAATAAACTACCATGTTGGACTAGTACCTGTGAAATGCTACACATGTATCATGCCATTTACAGTAACTTTGCTGTTCTATTTACTTATCATTTTTTTTAATGAACCACTTTTCTCTATATAATTATTACCCAGGATTATGCAGACATTTGGGTTCCTCTTGTTTCTTGATATACAGTCTGAACTGTACATCAAGTCTGAACAGAGACTGGAAAAAGATAACAGAAGACCAGTAGAACAACGCCCTCGGCTCCCACCTCACAGACTCAGTACCCAACCCAGAGCTGGCAGCAAAAAACCTCTCCCAGTGGATCACAGAATGCGCCAACAGAATTGCCCCGCCAAGCAAAATCCAAAGCACCCACCAAAAGAGCCAGCTGGTACACCCAGGAGCTGAAATCCACTAAGTGCTGTTGTCAGCAACTCAAGAGGAAGTGACACACCAGAAAGAAGACAGAAGATCACACTGCCTTCAAGACAGCACTCAACCAGTACCACTGCCTCCTGAAAGAAACAAAGAAGAATGCCGTAGCAGATTGCATTGAAGCCAGCCCAAACCGCAGCAAGGAACTCTTTCCCGTCGGGAAGGAATTCTCCAATGCCGAAACCACAGAGAGCGACATCCCCCATCACAGGAACTATGTGACATCCTGGGGGACTTCTTCCACAACAAGATCCCAGCCATCTATGAAAACTTCGAATCCCAACCCCCTGCCACTGACAGTATCAACCGGTGCACACCCACGAACTCAAACAACGAACTTCGGCTCACCCACTGGACCTTCTCACCACTCAAACCACAATCTCCATCATAAATTCAGTACACTAAGGAGCACCCACAGACTTCTGTCCCATCCACGTCTTCAACCTCGGAAGCAAGACAATTGGCGATGAGCTCAGGAAAGTCCTGAACACTTCCATCACCTTAGCCTCCTTCCCAGAGGACTGCAAACACGCTGAAGTGAGGCCCCTCCTGAAGAAACTGTCCGCCGACCCAGCAGAACTGAAGAACTACTGACCCATCTTGCTGCTTCCCTTTCCAGCAAAGGTTCTTGAGAAAGCTATCAACCAGCAACTTACAGAACACCTGGAGCACAACAACCGCCTGGATCCCTCCCAGTCCAGTTTTGGAACCAACCACAGCACCGAGACAGCCCTCCATCAGGGCCCTCCTAGACCGTGCGAACCTGCAGCCCTCATCCTCCTGGACCTATCAGCTGCCTTCTCCCATCACATCCTGATCAAGAGACTCCACCACATCAGAATCTAGGGATACGCCCTCAAATGGACAGCCTCGTACCTCACCGGAAGAACTCAGAGAATCTGACTCCTACTGTTCACCTCAGAGCCCAAGAAGATCATCTGCGGTGTATCCCAAGGATCGTCCTTCAGCCCCACCCTCTTCAACACCTACATAAACACCTTGGCCAGCATCATCAGATCACATGGACTCAACATTATCTCCTACGCCTATGACATTCAGCTCATCCTCTGGCTGTCAGAAGACCCCTCGACTACCGGAGCTAACTCAACAGATGTTTGAGAAATGTCACTGTATGAAGGACAACTGTCTTAAACTCAACACAGACAAGATGGAAGTCCTCATCTTTGGGAACAGCACCTCACCATGGAACAATGCATGGTGACCAGCCGAACTCAGCCCACACCCCACTCCGACAGACCACGCCCTCAACCTCTGCATCATCCTAGACAGCAAGCTGTCAATGGAGAAACAGGTCAACGCAGTCTCATCCGCCTGCTTCCACACCCTACGCATCCTCTGAAAGATCTTCAGGTGGCTCCCAATCACAACCACAAAGACTGTCACCCAGGCCCTCGTCACCAGCAGACTAGACTACGGGAACACACGTTATGTAAGAATCACTGCTCACATCTTGAAGGAACTTCAGACAATACAAAACTCAGCAGCAAGACTCATACTCTACCTCCCCAGAAGGACCCACATCACACCCCACCTCAAAACGCTACACTGGCTCCTGATCCAGAAGAGATGCCAGTTCAAGATGGTAACCCACGTGTACAAAGCCCTACTCAACAAAGGACCTGCAAACATCAACACATGTCTGACCTTCCACCAACCGACAAGACACCTATGACCAGCTTCCCTCTTTCTTGCAGACACCCACTGGATCCACCAAACCAACAGCAGAGGCCGTTCCTGCTCGCACCTGGTGGCCAAGGCATGGAACATTCTCCCCCTGCACTTCAGAGCCGCACCATCGATCCAGCAATTCAGGAAAGAACTCAATACCTGGATGTTTGAATGAACAAACCAAGGCACAGCAGCCAGATTCTCCAGTGCCTTGAGACCCTCAGGGGTGATCTGCCATGCTATATAAATGTCTGATTGATTGATTGATTGAACTTCTAGAACTATTGGGCAGAATAATTAATTTATTGTGTTATACACAATATTTTTTAATTAAGTGAAGTATACCAAGCGCCAAACCAGTAATAATCTTAGCTACACTCAAGATTTTCCATGTTGCTCTTGCCCTCCAGATCGAATCAGTAAATCTTCCCAGCACACCAGTGTGCATAATTGTGGTAAAGAGGTATGCACCCATGTGTTTATCTCTGTCAGTATTCTGCTGGGTGCATTTGTGGTGGATTCCTCACACCTCCAAAAGGTGAGCCATCATGAAGTGGCAGCTCTTTTAGGGTGAATCTTAAAGTTTAATTATCAGAGTCCGATCAAACAGGTTTGGAAGCTAAAATACATGTATAAATAAGTGTATATTATGATTCTTACATCTACATTTTCCACTTCAGAGATTGGAAGCAATCCTTATGAAGTCTTCTGGAAGACACATACCGCACTACCATCAGCTGGAAACTGCTTTGGTCAGGGATATAATTACAACTTATTCACTGCTCTTTAGTTAATACACCACTCACCTCCCTGGAAACTAGACTCGGATAATGGCTGTAGATATATTGTTAGCAGAGACCTAACAAGACAATCTTATCTAGAACTCAGGTAGAATCCTCTTCCTCCCAGGCACAGCTAATTTCAAAGCTGGTCAAAACAGCTAATTTCAAAGGGTTTACTTATTTGCTGACCAGTAATTCTCTATTCGTTCTTTCATGCTCACACACATAGAAACCTTTATTTTAGGTGTCCTTTTTTTTTTTAACTCACACCTTTCAATCCCTTGTGGTACCTTCAATTTCCATGGATTAAAATAGAGACCTCGGCTATTGGCATCTAACAAGCTCCCACATTGTTTCACAAGAAGAATGCCCTTTGTTTCAGGGCTTCCTGACTCCTGTACTTGGAAGACAAAGGAGTCAAGTATAGCACAGCAGGATTTGGCATGCAGATGGATGGCTCAGCTATTACCTCTACAGAAAGATGAATCATATATTTTTACCATACAATTCTCATTATAAAAATGTATGGATTGGTCCAGCTATCCTGCTGTTTGGCTAAAACTATTAGGGTGAATGACTGTCTCCTGCATCATCACTAATCATCCCGATGATAAAAACACAATTAAAAAAGTCAAACAAGCATGACTCAAAAAGGCCAGTGCTTCTTAGAACCAGACAATGTGACACCTTCACCTGCCCATCAAGTGGCAGCTATGTGCAATGGCTTTTTGTTAGATCTGGCCCGGTCTTTAACAAAACAAACAAATGAAACCCAGAAAAAACACATTTGTGCCTATTCCATGACTTAAAATATCATATTTGCAAAACATTGTTAAGCTGGTGGATGGTGTAAGCATTGGGTGTCAACTTGTGGATATGTAATGTGCACTCAAGAGGTGGTACGTTGTGGTTTATGCCATTTCTAAAAAAAAATCTTATTTCACTCTTCAGACATGCTATCCTTTAGCATTTGCAAAATTACGTCATCTCACTGTATCAAATACCATCTTTCCTTAGAAGGCAACTACTTAAAGCTCATTTTTTTTATTAACCCTGTCCCTCTTCCCCAGTTGCATAATATCCACCAATGCTTTTGCAGGAGCCCAAGGACTCACAAAGATAGTTCAATCTTAATAATCACCCAGTTACAAATCTCGCCGTTGAGAATCCTAGTGGCTCCGGAGAAGTCGACTGACCTTTTCCCCCCTAGGCAAATGAGAGCTTTTTCAGATCAATTCAAAACATCAATTACATTTAGGTTTAGCGATCAGTCAATGATGAGCTGTTGGTGAAGGTTTAAAAACCTTTATTTGCCATTAAGTTAGAATCTCTAAATATCTTTATTCAGTTTAGTAAGTTTACAGAAATTTAAAATAGATTTGGTTAGAAGTCAACATTATAAAAATTACACAGTGTTCCATAAAGAAACCCTGTAAATTAACTAACGGACCAATTCTAAACTAGAACCCATAAAGAGTTCCTCTGGAAAAGAGCGCGCAAGAGATTAACTACTTATAAAGAGTAGTTCTGGAAACTCAACCGAGCTCTCGACAGCTGCAGTATCAACTGTAAATAAAAGTGTGATCCTTGCAGTAGCATAGATCACCAGCAATCCAAAATGAAAAATAGCCAGTGATCCTAGGGAAATAGCTAAAGAGATCAACATTTTATAAAGAAGAGTCTCAGGACAGGGAAGTTCCAGTAGCAAGACCACTAGAAAGATCGAAAGGATTTGGTGGCCAGGAGGTGAAGGAATAGTTGAGTGAGTCAAACTAGCTAGGAACACTCATTAATAGAGATTCATACTTTCGTAACAATTCTGTGGGCGTCCTCTGTCAATATCCAATAAGTATAGTTCACAAGGTGGTGTTGTTGGTTGTACGATGCTCCTTCTTCTGATTCCCACAGTTTATACTCTCATATCCATTTGTCAATACAGTTGTTTCAATATTTATTACATGAGGGAAAGTTCTCATGAGAACTCTCTAACCTAAGCTAAAGGGTGCACTATGAGCTCGATGTGTGAACAATGGTTAGTCAGTAGTATGAAAGCATCTATCAATGTCATTCGGAAACAGCAATCATAAAAGTCCCTAAGTCATCATTTAACATAGCGGTTTTAATAAGCTCCTTGTATTCTAACATATGATCTAACATGGGGTGAGGAGCTGGATGAACACGATGTTATAGTCAGCATTTCTTAAGGATGTGACTAATGCTAAGCAGTTTTACTAAATGTCTTATTTATGTAACTGTGAACAAGAGTCAAGTGAAAAGACTTTTGGACTTTGTTAATACACACATTAAGAAATTACTGCTTGGTACAAAAATATTGTGAAACGCACATTAACTTACAAACATTCTAAGAACATTCTTAATCCTACATGTGATAACTAATGTATTTCCACAATGTATTTCTACTAGTATTCTAAACATTATGTGCGGACACTTTCCTCTATGTCTCATTTTCTAATCCAAACATTTCTACAGCATTTAAAGCATTGTTAAAGTGCAACTTTAACACAGTAAGTCGGTTTTTAAATTCATGCTCATTTCTCCCACTTTCTAGCTCATTTATTATATATGACTTGAAAAGTGTAATATAACTATGCAGAGCCTTCCATTACTGAGAGCTAGGAGGAGGATCTATATGCTACAGAAGATATACAGACGATAAGTTTACAAAATACCATGTTTTCAACATTACAATTCTCTTAATCTATTTCTGCTTAAATTCATCTTTCCACTTAATTCCATCATGGAATTTAATACATCTCTACTCAGCCTCACTGTTTACCTCCTTTATTAGACCTAACATCCTTGTAGTGGTTTTCCCCTAGACTTGTTGCCTTCTTCCCCTGTTTTTGCTGAACTCATTTTTGTTGGCATTATGACTCTCTGCACTTTACCCCAGCTAACCAGAGGCAAAGTGCTTCTGCTCTGTCCCTAAAACATGATACAATTGGCCTACACCTTATTGGTACATTTAATTTACTTGTAAGTTCCTAGTATATGGTACTACCTGTACCCAGGGACTGTAAATCAAATCCTACTAATAGGCTGCAGAACTCATTGTGCCACCCACTAAAATAGCCATGTAAAACACATTTCAGGCCTGCCACTGCAGCAATAGGGCAGTTTTAAACTGCTATTTCAACCTGGCAAAATAAACCTTTTGCCAGGCTTAAATCTTCCTTGTTAATACTTTTATGTCACCCTTAATGTAGGCCATAGAGGCTCATAGGGTAGGCCCTAACGGCTCATAGGGCAGGCTGCATGGTATTTAACAAGTAGGGCATGTGTATTTAAGTTTTACTTGTCCTGACAGCGAAATACGTCTAAAGTTGTTTTCACACTTGTAAGCCTGTTTCTTCCAGAGACTAACACTGGTGTAGCGTGTTCCAGCCTGGGTACCCTCTAAAGACCATGCCACACATGGATATTAGTATTACACGTGTTTTATTCTGCTGCGTGTAACTGCAAACTCAACATTCTGAAACAAGCTTTCATGGCATTGCACCCTGACACCTACATCACAGCTCTACCGAGTCTGTTAGGAGCCAAAAGGGTTCAGTTATAAAATATCGTAAAACATTACATCTCCCTCTCTGTTAAATAAATATTTACATTTTTTTACAAACCAACAAATATATATCTATATATATACATATATCTAGATAGATAGATAGATAGATAGATAGATAGATATACACATACACAATCACATTTCTTCAATAAACCTTCTTGGCGATTTAATTACTCGGGCTGATCTGGTTACTGGAAGCTGTGATCTTCACAGTCAGAGATCTTCGAAGACGGTGAAGAAGTAACACCAGTCACTGGGTTCTCAGGTTCAGTCTTTCTTTCACCATCTGAATCAGAAGACCAATGAATGAAATGCCGACAGTGACATGAGACTCTGGTAACAGACTTTCCAGGATGCTGGGCTGTCAACATATGTCCCCTGGTGGACACAAAGAGGAAAGTTGCAGCATCATATGGAGCATCAGATCCTCTCCTTTGCAGTTGGTGGGCGATCACTAGATCTCATATCTTAAACTCAATGTTATTTGCATGTCATCTCTTCGCAGCATAGGCTTTCATCTTTTCTTTATTAATCAAATCCTTCATTCACTTTTGTTGGTCCATTGAGGTAACTTGGTTGTCATTGCTCTACCAAATATCAAAGTCACAGGAATTTCACAGTATGTTTTGTAATGTTTGTAGCGAGGCAGTTACATAGATGACAGGCCTTGAGGTCCAATTGAACCCTCTCATCTAAATATGGAAACCAGACTCGACCTCGGAGAGCTCTCTTAGTGGCAAAAATATCACAATGTCCTTCATGAGCCACTTCAATTATCTTCTGTCTTTCACTGAGAGGGTCGAGAATCCTATTTCCAGAGAGTTTAAATCCTTCCTGAGTTATAGACAGTTCATCTTTAAAGTTTTTGTACTTTTTGTATTCACCATCACTGGTAAGATGTCGAGCATGTCGGTTCCACGACTGATGTGTAATTATATCTTTCAGCTTCAGCATGTCACTATCATGGATCGTGGCAGTGATGATCTGGGCTAATGATATGACAGCTGGCATATTTGACCTTACCATGAAATTAATGTAGGCTTCAGCCATCTTTAATGGAGTACCTAGACCTGGTAAAGACACTCTGGAAAAGTAGTCAGCAGGGTTTTAATCCTTCCTTGGACGATGTACTATGGTGTAATCATCTTGGCTTTTGGATTGCCAAAGATAGTCAATAAAGCTTAATGATCAGTTATCAGCGTAAATGACTTTCTATTCAGGAATACATGGAAATGTTCATGAGCCCATACCATGGCCAAACTTTCTTTCTCAAATTGAAAGAAAGCATGTTCTGTTTGGGACAAACTTCTAATAGCTTATACCTTCGAGCATTGAGGTGTCTGCTGTGCCAGGATAGTGTCTAACCCAGTGGGGCTAGCGTCAACAACAACCTCTCTATGAAGCTTTGGATTGAAATGGGCCATTTCAGTAGCAGTTTCAATGGTTTGTTTAATTTTCTTGGAACTTCTCTCACATTCTTATGACCACTCCAATTAAAAAATTTTCTTTGTTAACTCTCGTAAGGGAGCAATTATGGTCACAAAGTCTCGTATGTATATCAAACAGTAAGTGGCTATTACAGGAAATGAACATATCATAGAAAGATCTTGTGGGGGATCAGCATTTGACAGCGCTTGTACTTTCGCAGGATCAGGTGTCATACCTCCATCAGAACAGATATGACCAAAGAATTTTAAGTTGGTCTTCTGGAACTCACACTTGTCTGCATTCAAAGTCAGGCCGGCATCAGTTAGTAAGCGACATACTTGGGTGAAAGCTTTATTATGCTTCTTTTGTTTTGCTCCAAAATCAATAGGCCATCACTATAGTTTAATGCATTCGCAACCGGCTGGATAACACGTCGAATGACATCTTGGAAAAGTTCCGCAGCTGATGACACACCAAAACGGAGTCTGTTATATCAAAACAGACCCACGTGTGTAGGAAAAATTCTGATATACCTGCAAGCTTCTTAAAGTTCCAACTGCCGATAACCATTATTGAAATATAGTCGAGAGAAACCCTTGGCACCATAAAATTGCATTATGTCAACAAAACGTGGACTTGGATGTCATTCTCGGTCAATTGCCTTGTTTGCTTGTCACATATCAACACATATGTGTACAGCTCCTTCAGTTTCCTTTTTGGGCACTACCACTATGGGAGAAACCCATGGCGTCAGACCAGTTGAACACTCAATAATGTCATTCTTAAGTAATGATTCAAGTTCTTTTTGAATAGCTTCTTGTAATTGAAAAGCAACTTGTCTATGTAGGACAGACATCATCATTAATGTGTAAGTTTACTTTCATAGTTTTTAGCTGTCCCATATTTCGTGGTGAGCATTCAGGTTTTAATTTACAGAAATCAGTCCCATATAAGCAGCGGTACTGAAACTGAGCAGACAGCCACTTGCTGCTGTACCTTTAAACACATGGATGGCTGCTTGCACCCTTGTTTCTCTTGTATTTCAATGTCATGACAAATGAGCCTTGACTTTTTATGGGCATTGATGCATCCAAAGTATACACTTCGGTTTCTGATGGCATACGTCGAGGTAATGGAGACAATTCATGGTATTTCTGTTCAACATTATGTTGATTGATGCACCACTGTCGATGATGAAAGGTATTGAGCCATCATTTATTTTTAATGTAATATTCAGACAATGTTCAATCAATCAATCAATCAATCAGGGGTTTGTAAAGCACAGATACTCACCCACAAGGGTCTCAAGGCGCTAAAGGGGGGGATGTGGCTCCGTAGCATGCTGGAGTCATCCAAAGAGCCAGGTCTTGAGGTCTTTTCTGAACTGGGGCAGTATGGGGGTTTGCCGGAGGCGGAGGGGGAGGTTGTTCCAGGCCATGGCTGCGAGGTAGGAGAAGGACTTCCCCCCGTTCTGGTCTTGTAGATGCGGGGGATGGTGGCCAGAGAGAGGTCAGCTGATCTGAGGTGTCTCTTGGATCTTGGATGCGTGGAAGGAGATGCAGTCGTTTAGGTATGCTGGTCCGCAGTTGTGGAGGGCCTTGTAGGCATGGGTGAGGAGCTTGAAGGTTATTCTTCTTTTGATGGGGGGCCAGTGGAGATCGCGGAGGTGTTGGGTGATGTGGTGGTGGTGGGGTATGTCTAGGACTAATCTGGCTGCAGTGTTCTGGACAGTCTGGAGCGTTTGAAGTAGTTTCTTGTTGATTCCGGTGTAGAGAGCAGTCCAGTTTGCTGCTGATGAGGCCGTGTGTGACTGTCTTTCTGGATTCGGGAAGGATCCATCTGAACGTTTTTCAGAGTATGCGAAGGGTGTTGAAGCATGCCTAGGATTCAGCGTTGATCTGGCAGTTCATGTTGAGCGCTGAGTCTAGTATGATGCTGAGGTTTCGTGTATGGTCCGTCAGGGTGGAGGGGTTTCCGAGGGCGGGGAGCTCCAGGTGTCGCCCCAGGCAGATGGGGTGGGGCCAAAGATGAGGACTTCTTTTTTCTAGGAGATGAGTTTCAGGCAGCTCCTCTTCATCCAGGTGGTGACAGCTTTCATCCCTTCTTGGAAGCTGTGCCTGATGATGTTGTGTTCTTTGTTGAGGGAGAGGATGAGCTGGGTGTCGTCGGCATATGAGACTATGTCGAGCCCATGGTTTCTGATGATGGTTGCGAGGGGGGCCATGTAGATGTTGAAGAGGGTGGGGCTGAGGGAGGATCCCTGGGGTACTCCACATCTGGTCTCTGTTGGTTCCGAGAGGAACGAGGGAGTCTGACTCCTGAGTTCTGCCTGTGAGAAATGAACATAACCAGTCAAGGGTCTTTATGCAGATGCCGGCGTCGTGTAGTCTGGTGCCTAGTGTGCAGTGGGAGACTGTGTCGAAGGCAGATGAGAGGTCCAGAAGGATGATGTCTGCCATTTGGCCCTGGTTGAGGAGGGAGTGGATGTCGTTGGTGGCGGCAAGTAGGGCGGTCTCTGTGCTGTGGTTGCTGCGGAATCCGGATTGGGAGATGTCTAGGATGTTGTTGGCTTCAATGAAGTTTGCTAGCTGGATGTTGATGGCCTTTTCGATGGCTTAGGCTGTGAATGGGAGCAAGGAGATGGGCCTGAAGTTCTTGAGGTCCGTCGGTTCTGCAGAGGGTTTCTTCAGGAGGGGGTTGACTTCGGTGTCTTTCCAGTAGTCAGGGAATGTGCCAGTTTTGAAGGAGCAGTTGATCGTCCGCGTAGCTCGGGTGCAAAGGCCGTGGCGGCTTTGTGGAAGATGTGGGGTGGGCAGGGGTCTGAGGGTGCTCCAGAATGGATGCTCTTCATTGTCTTTAAGATGTCTTCTGTTGTGGGCTGGGTCCACGTGATCAGGGTCTGTTGGGTGGCATCATTGGGGGTGGGAGGTGGGGCGGTGCAGAGGTCTTGGGAGGGTGGTACGTCTGTTGTTTTGCTGCCGGTTTGGCAAATTCCTTGATGATGGAGAAGAGTTCTTTGGAGTTGTGGGCGTTAGTGAGGATTCTGTCTTGGAGGAAGTTCTTTTTTGTGGCTTTGATGAGGTGGTGATGTACTGTGGTGGCTGCTCTGTAGGCGGTGTGTGTTTCTGGGATTTTGTTGATCCTCCATGTCTTTTTGAGTCGTTGGCAGGAGTGCTTGGATTCTTGGAGTGCAGGGGTGAATCAGCTTGCTTTCTTGAGGTGTCGCCCTGTGGCTTTCTTGAGGGGGGCGAGGGTGTCGGCGCAGTTTGTGATCCAGCAGTGGAGGTTGTGTGCCACGGCATTGGTGCTGGGCATCATCGGTGGTGGTGTGCTGGTGAGGGCGGAGGTGAGCTGGTCTTCGGTGACTTTGTTCCAACTTCTACAGGGGCGGCGGTGGGTGTGCTTGTGTATGGTTGGTTTTCTGAAGGAGAAGTGGATGCAGCGGTGGTCTGTCCAGAGGAGTTCTGTGGTGTGGCTGTAGGAGATGCTGTTTCCTTCTGTGAAGATAGGGTCGAGTGTGTCCCCCGCTGTGTGCGTGGGGGCGGTGATGAGTCGCTTCAGTCCTATGTTGGCGAGGTCTCTGGGAGGGTGTGGTGTTGGGGTCGTGGTGGTTGTCCAGCTGGAAGTTTAGGTTTCTGAGTAGTATGTAGTCTGTGGAGGTGAGGGCATGGGGTGTGATGAGGTCAGCGAGTGTGTCGGTGAAAGGAGCGCGGGTCCAGGCAGCCTGTAGATGAGGGTTCAGCGGAGAGTTGTTTTGGGGTTGGTTTGGATCTGGAAGTGGAGATGTTCCATGAGAGTCATAGCGTCATCCGGGTCGGTGGTTGTAATGCGGAGGGAGCTTTTTTGGATGATGACGATGCCTCCTCCTGGGCGGGTGGGGTGATCTTTTCTCAGGATCTTGTATCCATCGGGAATGGCGGTTGCGATGTCAGGCGCAGAGTTGGGGTTGGTCTAGGTTTCTGTGAGGAAGGCGACGTCAGGTGTGTGGGTGTTGAGGAGGTACCAGATTTCTATGGCGTGCTTGTGTAGGGAGTGCACATTGAGGAGGATGCAGTTCAGTTGTTTTTATGCTGTGACGTCCGGTAAGCTGGGGGCTGCTGCTAGGGTCCAGAGGTGGGTGAAGGTGCAGCGGCAGTGTCAGCAGGAGATCGGGCCTTGGGTGTTGCTCGGCGTCGAAAGGTAGCAGTTGGTTAATGCGCAGAGGGTGCTCTAGTCATAGCGGAGGTGGGTCGGAGGACCAGGGTCCCTGGCGCTGGTCACAGTCGGGTCGTGGATGGGCGCATACAGGCTTGCCTTTGGTGCGCTAGCGGCACGCCCGCTGCGCACGGCCGCCATTAAGTAGGGGTCGGGGAGGGCGGTCAGCTGGCAGGCGGGAAGGACATGCTGGAGGGGCCGCGGGGTAAGCAGCGGCAGGGAGCGCGAAAAAGGAAAAAGAGAGAGCAAAAGTGAAGGAGGGAGCAAAAAGTGAAAAGAGAGAGCAAAACAGAGAAAAGAGGGCACAAAAGGCACAGAAAAAAGCGGAATAGCAGAAGAGCAAAGTGCTCTCCCCCTGGGCCACCAGGTATTAGGCGCAGGCAGGAGCCTGCGGGTGGAGGAGGGCCTTTAACCTTCAGCAGAACGGAGAGCACAGGTCTCTCTAGGCAGCATTTAGTGATGGAGCTGTGCAGGGGGAGAGCAGTCACACTTGTTTGTATGACTTTGGTGCTTTGCCATATCGACTTTTCTTTGACTGACATTTTTCCATGCATGCAGCCAGTCCAACATGTGCATGTTTCTCTGAGGTAAACATTGACGCTGCCTCTGGAATGTTCTGGAAGCCATTTTGTCTTTGCACCGTGACACACTTTCTTTTTCCCTTGCTTTACAAACCATCACAAAATGGTTCTCTTTCCCACAGCCTTTGCATATCTGTCCAATGGCGGGCATTTACCTTTGGGTGGAAACCAAAATCCAAATCTAAAACATAACTTCTTTTTACTTGTAGATAGCACTTTGTGTCCTTCAGTCTTTTGCTTTGTCTTAGTTTTTATACTCATGACTGATTCACTTTGGGCACCTCTCGCCTCCATGTAAGTGACTTGTCTTTCAGCACGCTCCTCAAGTCTGGCAGCCATCAGCACGTGCTCCAGACTAAGAGTTTCTCTCAGCATTCGTCAAGTGAATGAATCTGACAAGCATCAATCAATAACTCTAAGTCGCATAGCTTCGTCATCATTAAATTAATTGAACTTACAGAGTTTGATGAGCATATCAAGACTCTCCACAAATTCATCAATGGTTTCACCAACTTTTTGGCATTCTTGACTGAAAATGTATCTTTCGTAATCAATGTTTTGTACTGGATTGAACTTTATATTCAGCGTTTCTTTAATCTGACAATATGTAATTTCTTCACCAGTTAGCAGCCTTTTCTCTATGACTTCTTTCACACCCTCACCAGCAAGATTCTTGAGATAGATGATAATCTTTTTGTTATCAGTCTCTTCAAGGGCATCAATAAAATCATCAAATGTCTCTATCCAGGCAGACCACCTATCACCAATATTTTGCTTTTAGGTGGTATCGAAAGGTGGTGTTGGTTTCAAAAAGGCAGCAGCATGGTAACTAATTATGGGAGTGGCTGACGTTGAGGGTGAAGATCTTTCTGCTCCTGCCTCCCTGCTCTCCATCAGAGCCCTTCATTTCCTTGAGACCTCTGAAGTTGTTCTTAGCCGTCACCGGGCAGCTTTAATGGTGGACCACTTCAGGTATCGGACAGCTTAGTAAGCACAACCCTTCTGCTTCTTCTTGGGTTTCCTCCCCGGTACCTAGGTTCTAAAGCTCCGCTTATCGAGGCTCTGGTAAGTGCAATGACAATCTACTTCTTCCTTGCTTATTCTGTAAGCCCGCACTTCTTCCTGTGTCAGTACGTAACCAGCTTTTACAGTGTTGCTCCATATAATGTACAACTTTATCTTGTGTGGTAACACAGTACCTTTATATATGACTTGACCAACAGGTTCTCGACCATCAACGTGTAAATTCTTTGCAACGGTTCCGTTGTCTTCATTTGCTTTACAGCAGCTGGAGTTGTACTTTGACTCCACGTGCATGAAGCATCGATTCTGTTCTTTGACAGCGACACACTTGGCAGGTGAGCAGTTTGCTTGGACTACGGCAAACTCTCTGGGAGAGCACGAGCATTCTTTGGGTTACTTATCCCTTATCTTGTCGCCATTTGTAGCGTCTTCCAGCCTGGGTACCCTCCAATGGCCATGCGACACACGGAGCTTAGGATTACACGTCTTTATTCTGCTTCATGTAACTGCAAACTCAGCATTCTAAAACAAACTTTATTGGCATTGTGCTCTGACACCTACGTCACAGCTCTATGGACTCCGTTAGGAGCCAAAAGGGTTCTGTGATAAAATATCACAAGACACTACAACTGAGTTATTACACTTAATAAGTGATAACTTCACCTTGGGATCAAATAGAGAAATACTTCTTCCACTAATTTAAAATCTTCTATAAAGCTAAAGTCGGATTTTATTTTACTATTTTGAAAATTCCACTTTTAGAATCTTGGCATTTTTCTGCCTAAACAAAATGTGCCTTTCTGCCAGTGTCCCATGACTGATAAAGGCTCACCTGTAGTGGGATATGTATTCCTTCCAGAAAGGGAACAAAAGTGCCTTGGGTGTGGAGAAGGATGTTCCTCTCTGGAGCAGGATTGCCTGGGGGTTGGACTCTGCCCTTCTTGGGCTTCAGAGGGTAGCCTGAGGGCTGTGCTCACTGCTTTCCTGACTTCTGAAGCTGCTTTCTCTGTCGCTGGAAAATCAGCTAACAACCAGTCATGCCTGTCCCTTGTTTACCCTAGAGAGTTTGGGGTCAAACCTAGGGTAAGGGGAACAACTGATCGGACCCAGTTTAGGGGTAAACACTGCGAGGGACACCCCCCCAACACACACACAGACTGGCACTGGGTATAAAACTGCCACCCTGAGAAGCTCTCTTCAGAACACTTGTGCGCCTGCGTATGACTCAGAAGATGTACTGTCCTACTGTCTGAAAATGGAAGGACCTGCTTGTCTTGAATCTAGAATCTCTAGAAGTGACTCCAAGTGTCAGTAGATTGGCGCTTTGTGCTTTTTGGTGCGATTTTCACCTGAAACATTAAAAATTCATAACTCTGGTTCTACTTACCAGATTTTTGTTGTTTTGGTGTTATTTTTCTTGTATTGTGTTTTTACTTTTCTACTGTTTACATTGCCTCTCAGCTAAGCCTGACTGCTTTTGTGTCAAGCTACCAGAGGTCTAAGCACAGGTTTATTTAGTGACTTTTGTGGTTTGTGTTTATTATTTGAGTGGAATTCCTGCCCCTCTCAGCAAATAACCCAATTTCTTACAATACATTTTTGTATGCCTTTTGCTTTAATTTTTCTCCACAGAGAACACATTTTTCAAAGTGAAGAGCCTTCCTGGCTCACCAATTTTTGTTGCTGTTCTGTTCACCTTCCCACCCAAAAAAGTGATTTACTGCTATCCTTGGTAGGAGCAAGTATTCAGACTTATCAAAAACGAGAAGGTACTTGAGAAGAGTTAGTGAATGCCCAAAAAGTTATACATTTGAGAGAGTACATAAACATTTTCATCTTGTAATGTGCACTGCCTGCCCACATTGTCCGGATATTTGTAAATGTGTCCACACAAAACTTTTTGTGTGAGTGAATCGGTTTAATAGCGCAAAATCAACGTTTGAGAGCAGAACGGCTATTTGACTTGTTACATCTACACGCGCAAAGTTTTAAGAATCGCACCCACGTGGTATAAGCATGTTTTAACCAATGCATTTTTCGGTGTGACTGATCTTTAAAACAAATTATTTGCTAACAGGTAAAGAAAGGTGTGCTAGTTTAGCCTAAAGATCGGATCCTCGGGGTACTTTCGTCTACTACTTGTAAGACACTTAGCCGTACTTTGGGGCATATTAGCAAGACCCACGTTAAAATTATCGCCGTTTTAGCGGCAGGAAACTGCCGCTTAAACGGCGATAATGGGCTTGCTAATATGCGTTATAGAATTCCAATAGAAGCCCAGGTTAGATGTGCAGGACATCTAACCTGGGCTTCTATTGGAATTCTATAACGCATATTAGCAAGCCCATTATCGCCGTTTTAGCGGCAGTTTCCTGCCGCTAAAACGGCGATAATTTTAACGTGGGTCTTGCTAATATGCCCCTTTATTTTAAACGCCATTCCATCCAGTGCGAATTATTCCGTGTCATTATACTACGATGCACTACAAATAGCTCTAAAGCAATGATTGCTTATCACAGATGGTGTTAGATGCTTCACTCTTTACTTGTGAAACATAATATACATTATTTAGCAATGCAGTCACGCAGTTTTTGAAACGATGAACCCGATATTTCAAAGTACTTGAAACTTTCTGTTAAGCACTGAAATAGGAATGTTATCTAGGTCTTCCAGTTACGCTTGAAAGGAGTTAATTTGCAACTGCCAGCCTGCGGGGAACATGTCGACACCTTTGCAGACAAAGGTTTCACTTTACCGTCATCTATCTCTGGTACCCAGAGGGGATTAAGCTACTAGAGACGAATTCCAGGTAATAATTGATCTGATCTTTTGTTAAACATGTTTATAACGTATCCATCAACCCATCACACTTTGCGGCAACTAGGAGTGGCACCCGTTTGGATCAAAACGATGGGAGGAGTCCCTGGTCTTCTGAAAATACGCAGATCGCGCGGCAGTTTGCTAATTAATATGCAGTTTGCACAGTCTCAGCCTCACCTTCCTGTGTAGTCCTCTTTTTAGGTCAGTGGCTCTCCCTTCCAAGAGAGGACGGTTGCCTTGATGATCTGGGGCAGGCTGGTCTCGTATCTCCCAGTCTCGCGCTTCATTGCCTGACATAAACATTACCAGTATGTATCGGGCACAGTGAGAAGAGCTCAAACAGCCACTGATTTGAAAGCGAGAAACAACAAGCATTGGAAATACTATAGGTCTCGCATCTGCTTGAGTTAGGGCAATTGGCATTGTAAATGACCATGTTTTTTACCATTGTGTTATGGAGTGTATTTATGTGGTGCGTAGTGGAATTATGTGGGTTGGATTGGAATTATGGAATTATGTGCCTTGGAATTGTGTGGTATGGAGAGGATTTGTGTAGTGGAATTGTGTGGCATGGACTGTAGTGGAATTGTGTGGATAACAATTATGTGGTATTGAGTGTACTGGAATTATGTGGCGTCGGATTGTGTTTTATGGAGTGAAATTATGTGGAATGGTATTTTGTGTTGTGGAGTGGTATGTAGTAGAGTTTAATTATGTGGTGCACTGTTGAATTTTGTGGCATGATGTGTAAATTTGTGGTGCGGATTGGATGCACGTGGTGTGCTGTGTGATTGTATTGTTGAGCTGAATTATGTGGCTTGGTGTCGAATTATGTAGTGTGGAATGGAAATGTGTGGAGTTGAATTGTGTGGCGTGGGACTGTGTTGCATTGAGTGAAATTATGCTGATTGGAATTATGTGGCATGGTGTGGAGCGATTTTATGTGGATTGCTGCTATGTGACAGAGTGGTTTTATGTGGGGTGTATATATGTGGTTTGAGTCAGGAGCACAAGAAACTTGGAAACTTGCATAATATTCCAGTGTGGATCAAGCTTGGTCAAGCATTTTAAGAGGATTTAAAGGATTGATAATCTGGTGATTAATGGATTAATTTAAAACGTCGTGTACTTACACTTCTGGCTGTGCAACTGGTTTTGGGGTGAAAATGTCACCCCTCCCATTTATACTAACTATTTATGTGCCATCAGGGCAAGGCACATACCAGCATGCACGCATCCTTTGATGATTTCTGGAAACGTACAAACTGAGAAAATAACGGTGTGCATCCCAGCTCTTTCTAACATTCAAATGTTCCTAAAGCTACCACATCAAGTGCTGCACAAATGCAACTGTTTGATTTAAACTTCACTTCCATCAGGATGCTATTGTCTCCTACTCCAGCTTTTCCCATCGGCCGTTAGCCCATCAGAGCCATTGCATTGACTATTCATCTTGCTAGGAAAGCTGTGCACATTCACATTTTCCTTTCCCTGATCTCTGCCATTAAGCTCTCCCTATAAGATGGAGCATCCGTCCCGACCATGGTGTTAGCAATAGCATTCACAAAGACAGAGCTGGCTACTCGATGCCCTTTCACATATCAGGGTTCCAATGGTGCACACGTGTAACTAAGTTTCATCCTGGCTTCCATAGTGAAATTTTGCTGAAAAATATGGGCAAGTTTATTCAACTTTGAGAGCAGGTGGGGTACATGAGAAGAAGGGGAAGATGAGAGGAAGACATAAACATGCCCATAACATGACCGGAAATTATCTCGCATGACGTATGATGTAGCTCAAATCACACAAAAAAGGAACACGTGGCCTTTAGAGGTGTCTAGGCTAACCTGGGAAGATGCACAGCCCAAATAATGTGCAACAGCTATAAAATGTGAAGACAATAAGACTAAAATTAGATCTGACAATAAACCACAATGGTAGTATTTGTTCAAACGAGAGTGTCGTCATGGAACTCTACTGAAATTCAATCTAAAAGAAAAGCAATTTAAAACAATGGCAGCCTCTATCACTTTAGCTTGTCACGTCCCCACACAAAGTATGTGCACACCTTCTCTCTTATATCCTGTAAAAGAAGGTGGAGTTGTTTATTCTGGATCTGGAAAAAACATTGTTATTTGTGCATTTTAATGTTGTTTTTTTCTTTGTTTATATTTCTTTACAACCAATTTCATACTCTTCTACAAGATTAAATTTGCCTGATTAAGTAGTAATTTGCAAAGGCTATGCATGTCAATTTTTGGGGAATATTATTTTTGCATGTATTAAGGTCTCACGTGTGCTATGGAAGAAATATAAACATAAACACACCGGAGATCACAGTGCACTTTGTCAGCATATCTTTGCATTACTAACTGCACCTTTCTTTGTAATGCACTTCAGTCTCAATGTTAAGTATCATATTTAGCAGCTTTCTTAAGGAAACATCCCGACAAAGCGCTAAGCTTCAAACAGGTGGTTTGCAGTCGCTAAATGTTTTCAAGACATTCTCCAGTGCTGAGATTGAGAACCATAAAACGTGCGACAGAGAGCCACATTTAGAAACTGATTCGAAGTGAAACACTACTCCCAGGAACAGTTATGGAAAGCCAGCCATCTTATGTGACAGCCATTAAGATGCTTCAGTGGAAACTGAGCATATCCAAAATTACTCATCCTGTGCTGAAAGCGAAATTCTGGAATAGATCTAAGTATTATGACTCCATGTCCTTGTGCAATTACATGTCAACTGTGTGGTGTGGATTTGTGGGAGTTTCTTCAAAGACAAGCACGATTTGGAGAAATGAAAATCTCAATATATTCAAAGTTAATCAGTTAAGTGAGGCCACATTAAACTGAAACATTGTTCCTCAATGCATGATCAGCTTTGAACCAGCCATCAATAACTTATAACTTTGGAATGCTGAAAGAGCTCCATAGAAGACAATGGTGTGATGGTGTGCTAACGCCACCATTGTCCCACTGGCATCCTCACAATTTGTCATCCGTACCCTGGGGCAGATTTACAAGCCCCTTGCGCCACTTTTGCGTCACTTTTAACATGGGAAAAATTACGCAAAAGTGGCGCAAGGGGCTTGTAAATATGCCCCCCTGTCTCTACCTTACTGCCTCTCCTCAGAATATGTGAGTAATGCACTGGAGTGAGCCAGAGAGAGGCTGTGGCTGAGGGAAAGAATGCAGGATTCTCCCTTCTTCCCTCCATGGCTCACATGGTCACTGTTATGCACATGTCATGACAGTCAGAGCTGGTGTAGCAGGGAAAGTGCAGTCAACACTGCTCTGGTGGCTCCCTCTTCTTCATTTCCGAACGAAGCAAAGCATTTTGGCAGAGCCTAGGCATAGGTAGAAGATGCTGAGAGAAACTTCTCAGGCGCAGGGGGTTTTTCAACCCATGTGTGTATGGCAGCTTTGCTTTTTCATTAGGACGTTCCACTCTTGGTTGGAAGAATTTTTGAATAGCTGTATAGTCCGCTGCAGCGGGCTATAGTAGGTATGAAAGTCCGACTCCTAGCCTAGCTCTAGTCTTCAACTCTGGCCAATAAACCAGAATTGGTCCAGTAATGGGCAATACAGCCCACTTGAGCTGGTTATATGTCTACAATAAACATTACTGTGTTTTTAATATCTTAGACACAATTAAAAAAAATGTCTCTAGAACATTCTGAATCAGCTCATGTTTAATCCCGGTCTTAAAAAGTTTGTCAAATTGCATCTAATATTTGTGTTTTAGTCTTGGTGGGAGACCAGTGATTTTAAAGTACTTCCACCAGAGATTTATTTTTGCAGTTGAATCAGATGTTTTGTTCCTCACTTGACATTCAACATATTTATTTTTATGTTCCCTAATTTGTTCGTGGTTTTCGCTTGGTTTTCTCTCTCAAAAGTGTACTCTGCAATATACATCTCTTTTGTGTCATAAGAGAGACAAACTAACAAATACAGGGCGCCTATTATATATAAATATTATCAATTTCTCTTTTTATTTTTGAAAACTTGCTATGCTTCATCAGGGTACCCACTCACAAAAACAGTTATTAATGTTAGGAAGCGTCCTGGGAGCTTTGATGTAGGGTCATACATAATACTAGCATTTAGGGAATCACTCAACACCTTCATTTTTTTACTTACCTGATCTCTTTCTCAAAATAGCACCATAAAGCCACTGTTGATAATGATCTGTGCTAAAGGTCCACAGATTGCTGCCCAGCCCCTCACTGGGCATTGACTCAACAAGTGGTATCCATGCCCCGGATTGGCATTAAAAGCCTGAGACCCAGGCCCTGCCACCATTATGATCTGATCACAGTTAGGCATGACCCTAAACCTCAAAGAGGAGATCACCCCTCTGGAACCTGAGCCCGGCTTCTTCATCTGAGTCCCCTTAATGGAACAGGATCCAGAGCCTGATTGCCATTAAATTCTGCATCCTATGAACAGATAAGGGGAATTTAGGTAGGCTTCACGAGCCATTCAACCTGACTTGGTACCACCGCTCATTTAGTAACATTTGTTCAACCTGACATTACCTACCGATCAAAACGCAACAGTCTCTACTCGAGGGCAACTTGAAGTGGAACGTTCTGAGATTTTAGTCAGCAAAATAATGTGAAAATGTTACCTATTTATATTCAAAAGAAACACATTAGAATTAGAATGACTTTTTTAAGACCTTGACTACCCAATACCAAATACTTTAACCCTTACATCTTCTTTCCATTGCTTCGAATGGGAAGATTTACGATTTTAAATCCAGTTCTAAGCAATTTGTGCAACATAGTTAATATACTGTAATGATAAGTTATGGTGATAGTCCTTTATGCGCCAACTACCCAGACAGGAGGGGAAATGAGACACATTCACCAGAGCATAAGTATTCACCTTAAAAAATATAGCACACCTTTACAGGTAAACACCTTCAACTGTTTAACATTTTAACAGTAATTATGTAATATGTTTTAACCCCTTCGCTGCTAGGCCTTTTCCCCTCCTGTGCTAAGCCTTTTTTTTTGGCTATTTGGGGTAGTTTGCGCTTAGGCCCCTGTAACTTTTTGACCACATAACGTAGCCAAGCCAAATTTGCGTCCTTTTTTTCCAACATCATGGGGATTTTAAAGGTACCCAGGGTTTGTGGATTCCCCTGGAGGGGACCCAGAAATTAGCCAAAATACATCTAACTTTTGGTTTTTTGGGGAAAAATGCGAAAAAAGGGCTACAGATGAAAGCGTCTGGTTATTCCCCTGCAAATGGCATCAAAAAAGGGGTTGTGGTGCTGAAATCACCATCTTCCCAGCTTTCAGGGACAAGCAGACTTTTGTCAGAAAACCAACATTTTTTACACAGTTTTGGCATTTTTCTGGGACATAGTCTATTTTTGCTATTTTTTGTGTTTTCAACCTCCTTCCAGTTAATGGTAGAAATGGGTATGAAAGCAATAATGGATCCTGGAAAGCCATACATTTCTGAAAAGTAGACAAAATTCTGAATTCAGCAAGGGGTCATTTGTGTAGATCCTTCAAGTTTCCTTTATAGAAACAAACAGTTAAATATAGGAAAAATTGAAAATTAGTTGAAAAAATCAGCCATTTGTGTCAACGTTTTCACCTGTAACTTCTTCTAATTATGACAGCTATTTGAAAGCAATATACCGTTACATCCGCTGGACCTTTCTGGTTGTGGCGATATATAGGACTTGTAGGTTCACCAAGAACCCGATGAACCCAGAGCCAATAACTGAGCAGCGTCTTGCAATGGTTTTTTATTATGTACCGGGTATATAGCAATTATTCTGGGAAAATTTATACATGGAAAAATCGGTATGAAAGACACCTATGTATTTCTGAAATGGGAACAAAATATAGAGTTTAGAAATAGTAGATATTTGCACATTTCCGAAATTGGGAGTACCCATACTAGCATGAGAATTATAGGACATTTTTCAAAATGACTTCTTTTTACACATTGTCTTTCATTTGGAAGGCAGAAATGCATCAAAAGTCAATAGATAATAACAGTTGCTCTACAATTTTGTGTTACCCTAAGTCTCCCGATAAAAATGGTACCTCACTTGTGTGGGTAGGCCTAGTGCCTGCGACAGGAAACGGCCCAAAACGCAACGTGGACACAACACATTTTCACAGTGAAAAATGACCCTTTTTTTGCAAAGTGCCTAGCTGTAGTTTTTGAACCCTAGCTCTGCCGGCACCGAGGGAAACCTAGCAAACCTATACATTTTTGAAAACTAGACACCCAGGGGAATTCAGGATGGTGTGACTTGACTGGCTCTCACCTGGTTCTGTTACCCAGAATCCCTTGCAAACCTAAAATATTGTAAAAAAAACCAAATTTTCCTCACTTTTCTGTGGTGGAAAGTTTTGGAATCTGCATGGATCCACAAAATTCCACCCACCCGCGTTCCCCAAAGTCTTTCAAGAAAAACGGTACCTCACTTGTGTGGGTAGGCCTAGTGCCCGCGACAGGAAACGGCCCAAAACTCAACGTGGACACACCACATTTTCACAGTGAAAAATTACCTGTTTTTTGCAAAGTGCCTAGCTGTAGTTTTTGAACCCTAGCTCTGCCGGCACCTAGGGAAACCTAGCAAACTTATACATTTTTGAAAACTAGACACCCAGGGGAATACAGGATGGGGTGACTTGACTGGCTCTCACCAGGTTCTGTTACACAGAATCCCTTGCAAACCTCAAAAATTGACAAAAAAACCACATTTTCCTCACTTTTCTGTGGTGAAAAGTTCTGGATTCTGCGTGGATCCACAAACTTCCACCCACCCCGCGTTCCCCAAAGTCTTCCGAGAAAAATGGTACCTCACTTGTGTGGGTAGGCCTAGTGCCCGCAACAGGAAACAGCGAAAACGCAACGTGGACACACCACATTTTCACAGTGAAAAATGACCCTTTTTTTGCAAAGTGCCTAGCTGTAGTTTTTGAACCCTAGCTCTGCCGGCACCTAGGGAAACCTAGCAAACCTATACATTTTTGAAATCTAGACACCCAGGGGAATCCAGGATGGGGTGACTTGACTGGCTCTCACCAGGTTCTGTTACCCAGAATCCCTTGCAAACCTAAACAATTGTAAAAAAACCCACATATTCCTCACTTTTCTGTGGTGGAAAGTTCTGGAATCTGCGTGGATCCACAAAATTCCACCCACCCCGCATTCCCCAAAGTCTTCCGAGAAAAATGGTACCTCACTTGTGTGGGAAGGCCTAGTGCCCACGACAGGAAACAGCGCAAAACACAACGTGGACACACCACATTTTCACAGTGAAAAATGACCCTTTTTTTGAAAAGTGCTTAGCTGTAGTTTTTGAACCCTAGCTCTGCCGGCACCTAGGGAAACCTAGCAAACCTATACATTTTTGAAAACTAGACACCCAGGGGAATCCAGGATGGGGTGACTTGACTGGCTCTCACCAGGTTCTGTTACCCAGAATCCCTTGCAAACCTAAAAAAGTGTAAAAAAAACACATTTTCCTCGCTTTTCTGTGGTGGAAAGTTCTGGAATCTGCATGGATCCACAAAATTCCACCCACCCCGCGTTCCCCAAATGCTTCTGAGAACAATGGTACCTCACTTGTGTGGGTAGGCCTAGTGCCCGCGACAGGAAACGATGCAAAACGCAACGTGGACACACCCCAATTTCACTGTGAAAAATGACCCTTTTTTGGCAAAGTGCCTAGCTGTAGTTTTTGAACCCTAGCTCTGCCGGCACCTAGGGAAACCTACCAAACCCACACATTTCTGAAAAGTAGACACATGGGAGATTTCAGGGAGGTATGGCTTGCGTGGATCCCCCAATGTTTTCTTACCCAGAATCCCCCAGAAACCTGAAATTTTGCTGAAAAAATCACTTTTTACACACATTATTGTGTGGGAAAGTTGTGGCATCACCGGGCTGACACAAATTTCCTACCACCCAGCATTGCCCCAGGTCTCCCGATAAAAATGGTGCCTCACTCGGGTGGGAGGCCCAAGTACGCGCGACAGGCAAGGGCCCAAAACATATTGAGGCGACATCAAAGTTGCCTATCACAAAACGACCTGGTTTTGCAAGGGGGGTCCCATGACTTTTTGGCCCGGGGCTCGGCGACCACCTAGGGAAACCTAGCAAACCCACACATTTCTGAAAAGTAGACACCCGGGGGATTCCAGGGAGGTATGGCTTGCGTGGATCCACAAACGTTTTCTTACCCAGAATTCCCTGCAAACCTGAAATTTTGCTGAAAAAAATCACTTTTTTCATACATTTTTGTGTGGGAAAGTTGTGGCATCACCAGGATGACACAAATTTCCTACCACCCAGCATTCCCCCAGGTCTCCCGATAAAAATGGTGCCTCACTTGGGTGGGAGGCCCAAGTACGCGCGACAGGCAAGGGCCCAAAACATATTGAGGCGACATCAAAGTTGCCTATCACAAAATGACCTGGTTTTGCAAGGGGGGTCCCATGACTTTTTGGCCCGGGGCTCGGTGGCCACCTAGGGAAACCTAGCAAACCCACACATTTCTGAAAAGTAGACACCCGGGGGATTCCAGGGAGGTATGGCTTGCGTGGATCCACCAACATTTTCTTACCCAGAATCCCCTGCAAACCTGAAATTTTGCTGAAAAAATCACTTTTTTCACACATTTTTGTGTGGGAAAGTTGAGGCATCACCGGGCTGACCCAAATTTCCTACCACCCAGCGTTCCCCCAGGTCTCCCTATAAAAATGGTGCCTCACTCGGGTGGGAGGCCCAAGTACGCGCGACAGGTAAGGGCCCAAAACGTATTGAGGCGACATCAAAATTGCCTATCAGAAGACGACCTGGTTTTGCAAGGGGGGTCCCATGACTTTTTGGCCCGGGGCTCGGCGGCCACCTAGGGAAACCTAGCAAACCCACACATTTCTGAAAAGTAGACACCCGGGGGATTCCAGGGAGGTATGGCTTGCGTGGATCCACCAACGTTTTCTTACCCAGAATCCCCTGCAAACCTGAAATTTTGCTGAAAAAATAAATTTTTTCACACATTTTTCTGTGGGAAAGTTGTGGCATCACCAGGCTGACACAAATTTCCTATCACCCAGTGTTCCCCCAGGTCTCCCGATAAAAATGGTGCCTCACTCGGGTGGGAGGCCCAAGTACGCGCGACAGGCAAGGGCCCAAAACGTATTGAGGCGACATCAAAAAGGCCTATCACAAAACGACCTGGTTTTGCAAGGGGGGGTCCCATGACTTTTTGGCCCGGGGCTCGGCAGCCACCTAGGGAAACCTAGCAAACCCACACATTTCTGAAAAGTAGACACCCGGGGGATTCCAGGGAGGTATGGCTTGCGCGGATCCACCAACGTTTTCTTACCCAGAATCCCCTGCAAACCTGAAATTTTGCTGAAAAAATCACTTTTTTCACACATTTTTGTGTAGGAAAGTTGTGGCATCACCGGGCTGACACAAATTTCCTACCACCCAGCGTTCCCCCAGGTCTCCCGATACAAATGGTGCCTCACTCGGGTGGGAGGCCCAAGTACTCGCAACAGGCATGGGCCCAAAACGAATTGAGGCGACATCAAAAAAAGGCTACTGCCCCCATCTGCCCCCCAGGGGGGGCAGAAAGACTGTTATGGTGGCAAGGGCTTGGGGGCATTGGCGTGCCCATTTTGGGCAGCCCCCACCCTAAAAAAAAAATTGCACAAAAAAATCCCTGGCGTTTAGTGGGCTTTCTGCCCCCCCAGGGGGGCAGATTGGGGGCTACTGCCCCCATCTGCCTCCCAGGGGGGGCAGTAAGGCTGTAATGGTGGCGGTGGGGTGGGGGCATTGGCGTGCCCATTTTGGGCAGCCCCCTCCCTAAAAAAAATTGCACAAAAAAAATCCCTGACGTTTAGTGGGCTTTCTGCCCCCCAGGGCGGGGCAGAAAGGCTGTAATGGTGACGGGGGTGGGTGCATTGATGTGCCCGTTTTGGGCAGCCCCCACACTAAAAAAAATTGCACAAAAAAAATCCCTGGAGTTTAGTGGACTTTCTGCCCCACCGGGGGGGCAGATTGGGGGCTACAGCCCCCATCTGCCCCCCAGGGCGGGGCAGAAAGGCTGTAATGGTGGCGGGGGTGTGGGGGCATTGGCGTGCCCTTTTGGGCAGCCCCACCCAAAAAAAAACGCGCCCAAAAAAATCCCTGGCATTTAGTGGGCTTTCTGCCCCACCAGTGGGGGCAGATTGGGGGCTACAGCTCCCATCTGCCCCCCAGGGGGGAGTAGAAAGGCTGTAATGGTGACGGGGGGTGGGGGCATTAGCGTGCCCATTTTGGGCAGCCCCCACCCTAAAAAAAATGCACCAAATAAAAATCCCTGGTGTCTAGTGGGCTTTCTGCCCCCCAGGGGGGGCAGAAAGACTGAACATTGGCAATTTTTTGGGGGGGAGCAAAAGCCCTTGCCCAAGGGGCCGCTCCCCCCTCCCTGGTGCCTTAGTGGGTGGATCCCTGCTTGGGGATCGCCCTCCTGGGGCAATCCCCAAGCAAGGATCCACTGGGGAGGGGTACCATTGGAAAGGGGAGATTCTCCCCTTTCCAATGATACCTCTCCCGTCTTTCTACGTGCTTAGGGGGCTGAGATAGCCCCCTGAGCACGTAGAAAGTGAAACTGAAATGAGCCTAAAGGCTCATTTTAGTTTCGTTTTCAGTGAAATGAAGTCAGCGCGACGTGCGCGCTGATCTTCATTTCACTGAAAGGGAGGGGGGGGCCTCGGGAGCTGGGGAAGCTCTTCCCCAGCTCCCGAGGCTGTGGGGGAGAAAGGAAATCCCTCTGCTATCTGCAGCAGAGGGATTTCGTGTCTCTGGCCTCATGACGGAATGGTTCCGTCATGAGCACAGGGGCACCGATGCTCATGACGGAACCATTCCGTCATGAGCATCGAAGGGGTTAATGACATATGACACTAAATGAATGCATATGTTCTAAAATAATTGTCACTAGGAAACGTACAGCAATAATCATACATCAGTTATGGCAAACAGGTTGACTCCACACCCCCACTTGAGGGACAGTGGATTTTTAGCCTGAAATGAATGTCAAAGTCTCACCCTATGCAGTGATAGGAATCACTGACTAAATATCGAAGGTCACAATATCGACCTACAAAAATATTGCAGCAAAAATATCGAAGACAAGAATATCAACATCCTATCTACATTAAGGTAAGTACAAAAATATCGGAAAAAAAATATTGATGACAAAAATATCGTTGTTAAAAATATCGTTTTTAATTTAAGTTAAAAAAAATTGTAAAATAAAGTAAATAATACATATAATTAAAAGAAACATAGTTAAAAATATTTTAAAATGCTTAAAAATTATAAGTAATATATATAATTTAAAAATACATTAAACATATACATATAATATATAATATATATTCTTACTTATTAATATGTTTTAATATTTATTTTAATAACTTATAAATTGTTTAATTTATTTTTTATAAATTATAAATACATCTATACACATAAAACAATAATATAAATACAAATTAAATAAATATATGTAACAAATTAAAAAATTAAAATTATTTTAAATCTTTTTAAAAATAATTATACAGTACATTAGCTAAATAAATACAAAATATTAGATAGCGGAGGAAATAAAATTACTATTCCAACTGCAGTAACTGCAACAGTACGAAAAGTGTTGGATAGCGGAGGGGTAAAAATTACTATTCCCACTCCAGTGAGTGCAACAGTAGGGAAAGTGTTGGATAGCGTAGGGGTTAAAATTACTATTCCCACTCCAGTGAGTGCAACAGTAGGGAAAGTGTTGGATAGCGTAGGGGTAAAAATTACTATTCCCACTCCAGTGAGTGCAACAGTAGGGAAAGTGTTGGATAGCGTAGTGGTTAAAATTACTATTCCCACTCCAGTGAGTGCAACAGTAGGGAAAGTGTTGGATAGCGTAGGGGTAAAAATTACTATTCCTCCTCCAGTGAGTGCAACAGTAGGGAAAGTGTTGGATAGCGTAGGGGTAAAAATTACTATTCCCACTCCAGTGAGTGCAACAGTAGGGAAAGTGTTGGATAGCGGAGGGGTAAAATTACTATTCTCACTCCAGGGAGTGCAACAATAGGGAAAGTGTCGGATAGCGGAGGGGTAAAAATTACTATTCCCACTCCAGTGAGTGCAACAGTAGGGAAAGTGTTGGATAGCGTAGGGGTAAAAATTACTATTCCCACTCCAGTGAGTGCAACAGTAGGGAAAGTGTTGGATAGCGGAGGAGTAAAAATTACTATTCCCACTCCAGTGAGTGCAACAGTAGGGAAAATGTAGGATCGCGTAGGGGTTAAATTAACATACT
This sequence comes from Calotriton arnoldi, assembly GCA_963921515.1. Taxonomy (NCBI): domain Eukaryota; kingdom Metazoa; phylum Chordata; class Amphibia; order Caudata; family Salamandridae; genus Calotriton; species Calotriton arnoldi. Next base: position 865,641 of record CAWUFW010006874.1, read on the forward strand.
TATAAATTATTATTTTTTAAAATAAATAACATATTAATAATTATTTAACAAAATAATTATTAATAAATACCTATTAAATTAAATTAATATTTACTTAAATAACATTAAATTACTTCCCACCCTATTCCCCTATAAACACACAACGCGCTACACATAAAAAAATAACACAATTAATTTAATTATCAATTAATCAATTAATAAAAATTTATTACCAACTAATAATTAATTAACAATAAATTAATTAACAATAACAATAAATAAATAAAAATAATACATTAATTATCATTAATACAATTTTTAATTAACCAATTAATACAAATTAATTACCAATTAATAATTAATTAACAATACATTAATAATCAATAACAATAAATATACACATATTAACTAATTAATTATATTTAAATTACTTCCCACCCTATTCCCCTATAAACCCACAACCCGCTACACATTAAAAATAACATATTTTATTTAATTACCAATTAATCAATGATTTCAAATTAATTACCAATTAATAATTAATTTACAATAAATTAATTAACAATAACAATAAATAAAAATTAATAATAAATTAATTATAATTAATATAATTCTAAATTAAGCAATTTATATAAATTAATTACCAATTAATAATTAATTAACAATAAATTAACAGTCAATAACAATAAATAAAAACATATTAATTAATTAATTAATTATAATTAAATTACTTCCCACCCTATTCCCCTATAAACTCACAACCCGCTCTGATACTAAAACGCAAAATTTCCTTTAAAAAAAATTACTATTTTCTAAACATTTAGGTGTCCATTACGATACCGGGCGGTAAAAAATCCGCCATCCACCATAGTGGTAAAAATCCGCCCGCCTACACCGTCTGAATACCGACCGAGCAATTACGATGCCTCGAAGCGAACACCGCCCGCGGCGGAAAAAACCCCAAAAATACCGCCCGATCATGTCCGATTCTAAGTCCACCCGTCCGCCACGGACGCAAATACGCACGACAACCAAAAACCGCCCGCCCTGACGATCTAGACACCGCCCGTGAAATTAGGATCGCTCCGACATGAGCGCGGTAATTACATAAATACACCGCCCGCCATCGTAAACAACAGAGATGGAAATGGACACGGCAGAAGCCCTGGCGGCCACGTCCCTGCACAGAAACCATCCGCGGACCCAAACAAACACACACAACATGGCCAACAAGTCCACACAGCAAGCCACGCACAAACACAGTACACATCCCGAAAACACCCCCCCCTGGACAAACAAATAAACTACTAATCCCAGAACACCAGCCACAACACACCTGAAAACAACAGACCATCATGACACACCCACATAGGTAAGCACAAAAGCAGCCCCTTCACAGACCACAATCCCTTGCAACACTACAAAGCCAAGAAGAGAGGAGAGAACACAGCGACACAGCAAGGACAGCAGCACACCACAGATACGCACCCATCACACCCACCACCACCAGCACCACCAAACACCAGCACCACAAACGACCTGCACATCACACACCACACAAACACACCGCACCAGCACCACAAACACCAAACCACACACCATGGCAGCACACAGAATGCCAAAGTTCACTTCAACTGAGCTGACGGTCATGGTCGACGAGATCATCAAGGTGCACCCATAAATCTTTGGCAACCAGGTCCAACAGACAACAGTAGCCACCAGAAATCGGATGTGGAGCAGGATCGTAGACCAGATCAATGCAGTAGGGAACGTGCCACGCAACCGATGCGAAATCACCAAGAGGTGGCACGATATGAAAAGGGAGGTCAAGAAGAAGGAGGCCAAGAATCGGCAGCTGGCTGACAGGACTGGCGGAGGTAATCCTGCGCTTTTCAAGACCTTCAAGGCGTGGGAGGAGAAGGTGCGAGGCATCATACATCCGGAGAGTCTCACCGGAATACCAGGGGGAGTGGAGGCTGGTAAGTACAAACAAATGTATACCAGCACACCGCTATGTACTCACATGCACTACCACTATGCCATAGCTCCGAGGGACAAACACCCCCATGTCCAGTACACAATACACAAGACATCACTCACACATGCAACAGACACTACCACACACTCAGCCCAAACCGACCAACTAACAAAACCATGGAGGCATGTGTACAGTCAGCCAGCACCGCAACTTCCACCAGGTCCCCTTGTACTCCAAAAGTGCCAGAAGGAGCACTCACCACACCCACACCCATGTGTCAGCCATAGCTGCAGTAACCGACAAGTAACAGGTAAGTAGCCGGAACACAAAGTCAGTGGGTGGGAGGGGGACAGCTGAAGTACAACACACACCAGGCCCCAGTCCGACAGCGCAGCAAGGTGGAGCACACCCCACACCCATGTGTCAGCCACTGCAGTGCACACCTTCAGCCGACAGGTAGATATCTCACCCTACATGGAGGGGTTTCTGTGGGTGGTAAGCCAGCACCACAACTCACAACACCGCCCCCACTCCCACAGACCAGCAACATGGAGCACCCCCCTCCCATAACCATGTGGCATCCACAGCATTGCGCACTCAAAAACAACCTGTAGGTGGAAAACTGTACAGGGCGGTGTGTCTGTAGGCATGAGGACTGTATTATGACTAACACATGGGACATGTCACGTAGCAGGGGAACACGCAGCACTGCTCCCTGTCACAATCATGTCACCAATGTGCACACGGACATGTATTACAGAGTCATACCCCACATGACCCATCACAAACACAGCAACACCTAAGGAGCCACGTCTGCATGCACAAGTCCCACTGGAGCACAGACCCACACGGCGGGCACCGTGCCACTCATCACACACATCAGCAACACCATCGAAGTCTTGACCATGTAGTCCTTACTGCCTGTTACCCACACATCGTACAACAACGCCCATGTAAGTCCAACCTGCCTAGAAGTAACAGCGTGGGACCACAATAATGCACATACACACCACTGGACCCATGAAACACACAGGCACACAATGCACATTCAACATATCATCATTCTCATCTGTCAGCCCCTGTGTCATGAAAGGTATGTCATCCGAACAGATGGCCCTCATACAGTAGTTATGCAAAGATACCTGCCCATGACAAATAATGTGCCTGCAGTGACTGAAGCGCACGTCACACTGTGATCAACAACATACATAATATAGTCAACACCCCAAGAGCACTGCATTGCTGCACATGGCCGAGGGTAGCACGCACACCAAGGAATTGGCCCATCTGCAATACGTCGTGTGGCACACAACCATCACTCACTCACTACAATGCTTGCAGTGTAATGTCCATAAATGATAACAGTGAGCAGATATGCTGGGGATGTCAGACATACACACACCTTTGTCTCTGCACTGTCATGTAGCCAAAACACATGTCCCGTTCTGCACCCATATGTCACAGTATGTACCCCAAAACCATATTTCACCTAAAAAGCGTTGAGGGGGCTGTACCCCCTTTTCCCATCTGCGTTTCTAAGCGTTCCATTTGAACCCCAAAACCATATTTCACCTCAAAAGCGTTGAGGGGGCTGTACCCCCTTTTCCCATCTGCGTTTCTAAGCGTTCCATTTGAACCCCAAAACCATATTTCACCTCAAAAGCGTTGAGGGGGCTGTACCCCCTTTTCCCATCTGCGTTTCTAAGCGTTCCATTTGAACCCCAAAACCATATTTCACCTCAAAAGCGTTGAGGGGGCTGTACCCCCTTGTCCCATCTGCGCTTCTAAGCGTTCCATTTGAACCCCAAAACCATATTTCACCTCAAAAGCGTTGAGGGGGCTGTACCCCCTTTTCCCATCTGCGTTTCTAAGCGTTCCATTTGAACCCCAAAACCATATTTCACCTCAAAAGCGTTGAGGGGGCTGTACCCCCTTGTCCCATCTGCGCTTCTAAGCGTTCCATTTGAACCACAAAAGCATATTTCACCTCAACATCGTCGATGGGTCTGGAGCCCGCATACACCCGAACCACAAAATGTAGGAGTATAGCAACACACACCCATCGGCATTGCTAATCCGTCCCATGCCACATGTTCACATCCCACAGTTCCATCGCCTTGCCCACGCATACACACATCGTACATCCACACACACGCCTCTGGGAAACCTGTGCACGACAGTGCACGAACTGTGAATGTCAGACAACCAATACATACTTTGCTAGGTGCAACACATTAACCTATCTCATTCTCCCCACAGGTGCCGAACTGCTGGACGCTGGAGAGGGAGACAGCAGCCAGCACAGCCAGTCCGCAAGCCCCCGACCCGGACTCACGGATGTATAGGAGCTGGACACCTCCTCGGACGTGGACCACCCAGCAGGCCCATCTGGTGTGGCTGGGCACAACCGCTCCCCAGGGCCCCTCCTACCCACCAACCCATCGACCAGGGCTGCTGCCCAATCACAGACCCCTGCTGCCACGGTCGTTGCGGCCACCACCACCGCCGCGACCACCACCACCGCCGCAACCACCACCACCGCCGCAACCACCACCACCACGTCATCCCTGGCCACAGTCCCAGCGCAAGGGGTGGCCCGGCCGTCGGGGTCCACCCTGGGAGCCAGAACGAGGACCGTGGTGAGCAATGTGGCTAGTGGGCAGGTCGGTGGCAGCAGTACTGGTAGGAGGAGCAGGGTCAGGCCAACGCCATCTGTGCCTGGGAGCTAAGGCCAGCCGCAAATCGACAGAGTCCTTGGGGCCTATGAAGAGGCCCAAGGAGAATGGGCCAGGTCGGCTAGCGACACGCGGGAGGTCCTTGGGGTGTTGAGGGCCATGAACGCCCATATGGGCCAAATGGTGGCCCTCATGGGCCAGCTGGTGGTGGTGTCGAGGGCACAAGCAAGGCCAGCAACACCACCTCCGCCACCACCTGCTGTGGCGCAGGGTCGTGCAGCATCGCGTTCCCCTGCGTCCACAGCGAGTGAGCACTCCTCAGCCACCACCAGCAGCCCACCAACACACCCCCCCCTTCAAAACATGGAAGGGGCCGTCCGAAGAGGAAACAGGTGTCCAGAGAGGACTTCGCCCGCACCAAACGCCAGTGAGTCAGCCAGCCACCTTGACCACCTACTGCATTGACTTGTAATACGATCCTAACCCACACTGCCATGTGAATGGCATGTGTCTGTTGGACTGTGGACATAGGACTAAATGGGTACACCTTGAGCATCACGCAGCCATGACCGTCAACTCATAGTCACTGCACGCACCACTTTTGTTAACACTTTGCACACAATAACATGTCACAGCTGTAAATAAATACACCTTGATCACAATCTGCTGTTTGGGCCCTGTGTTTATTCAACGATGTGCAACCGCCACCATGAGCAGAAATGCATCTGCTGCGTGGTATGTCGATGGGACAGGAGAGGCTGTAGGGACCTAGGGGTGAAAAACAGAACAAGAGTACATTCAATGAGTGCGTCACACACTCATCACACAGTACTTGTCACCAACTACAAGCAATGTACACACATCTCACAGAGCAACAGGGCACAATGCAACAGCCACTGTCAGTGGCATACTAACCTGGACATGGACCATTGACACACAGCACTCAGTGAACAAAAGGCCTCCGTGACAGAGCACACATACACCTGCACAACTACAGCTACTTCAGCCGTCGTAAATGGACACTCACCGTCAAGTGAAGTAGCGGGCGATGAGCTGCTGACGCACATTCACAGCTTCCTCCTCTCCACTGTCCTCATCACAGGACCCGTCCTGGTCTGCAGGCTGGGGCCCTGGATGATCACCGTCATCCACTATTAGGGGGATCTGCTTGCGAATAGCCAGATTGTGCAGCATGCAGCAAGCCACTACTATCTGGCACACCTTCTGTGGGGAGTACGCCAGTGCGCCCCGGTGCGGTCCAGGCATCTGAACCTGGACTTGAGGAGGCCAAAGGTCCGCTCCACCACACGTCTGGTCCTCCCATGTGCCTCATTGTAGCGGTCATCAGCTGGGGTCCGAGGATTACGTAATGGGCTGAGCAGCCAAGGCCCATTCGGATAAGCAGAGTCCCCTGGGTGTGAGGAATACCGAGATTAGTTGCAATTCCAACTGTCCCCAAGACAGCATCGCACAACAGCCACGCTACATGAGTACACATACTCACCAACAATCCAAGCACGGTCCGGTTGCAGATTGGTCATCAGACGTGGTAGGATGCTATTGCGCATGATGTGCGAGTCATGGGCCGATCCTGGGAACTTCGCACACACGTGTGAAATGACCATGTCCGCAAGGCACACCACTTGCACATTCAGGGAGTGGGTGTGCTTCCTATTCCGATAAATGTGCTCCATGGCCTGTCGTGCTACAAGGCCAATATGGGTGCAATCGATTGCACCAACAATGTGGGGGATCCGTCCAAGGGCATAGAAATCACCCTTCACTGCCGCCAATTCACGTGCCCTGGGGAATCTGATGTACCTGTTCCTGTACAGCATCATAGCTGACAGTACATCACGAAGCACCATGCTGAACATGGGCTGGGACATCCCACTTCCACTGCCCACTGTGTGTTGGAATGACCCAGTGGCGAAGAAATGCAGTGCAGACATCACCTTAGCCGTGGGGGTAAATGCAGTTGGATACACCCTGCGAGGACGGAGGTGGGGTTCCAACAAGGCACATAGGCGATGCAGGGTGGGTTGGTCCAGACGGAATTTCCGGATTACCTCCACATCCTCCATGTCTGACAGCAATTGGTAGGGGCGATGTATGTTTGGTATCCTCCTAAGAAAGATGGAAGTGGACACATGTGAAAGCAACACGCCACAGGGCATTTCCACATACACAAAACACAAATGACTGACCAAGCAATAGAAACACAGAACAGCTGACAAGTAGGGACAGCACAGCCACAATACACTTACACAGGTCCCCTGCCAATTGCAATGGGCAGTGACACACACCATTGCTATGAGCATGCACATGGGGATTTAGGCCTTAATAACTTGTAAGGCATGCTTATGGTATCAGACTGCATATTTGGCAAGCGGCAATACCACGGCAACATAACTGGCTGCTGTGCATGACACTGCTTCCGAGGCTGGGTGAGTATGGCACACACCAACTACGCTATGGACACAGGCTGAGCGGCCAGAACAAGTGGGACCTGTAGCACGAGGGGATATGAGACAGTCATTGATGTCCCTACTGCACCCTATGTACAGCACTGTACGGATCGCACCTCCAGAAACATTGACAGGTGTACACATTGACAGCTCCATGCCAACACGGCTGTGTGATTGCCAATACACATCACAAGTGACACGTAACGTTGCACGTGCCAGGTGGCAGATGTACATAGTGAAAGATGGCATGTGTGTGCATATGCATATCCCATGCTCCCATGCCAATGTGTACATGATGATATGCTAACAGACATGTGGAGGCTGGGCACTGGCCGTCACTGCCTATGCACACAGCATGTTGTGGCCCTGTCCATTGTGGACCTGCTCCCACACACAAATCATGGCCACACCTGCAGATGCATTGCGCACATTATACTGTGTGGTGCACATGGCATCAGCGGACTGTACCCGCCATGGGCCAGGCCCTTGCGGCCAACTCCAATGACCCTCGCGGTTGCACCCTGCGTGTTCCACTATGGAGGTAAGCGTCCCGGGCCAGCTGGGAGCAGGCCATCGTCTGCAATTGAAGCTGGCAGACATGGTACACAAATTGCAGCAGCTTGGACCCACTGAACCTGCCCCAGGGGGCTATATGAGTGTGGGAGTGTGACCGGCATTACCACAGCTACCTGGGATTGCAGCCTGGCATCCCTCAACAACACCTGCTGCTGCCACCTGTCCACCTTCACGTCGATGACGCTGAGGATATGTCCAGGTCCACTCACCAGCGAGGAGCTGGAGATCCTGGATTCCGAGCTCCACGCACACTGCACATGGCTATTTCTTGCGAAAGTTGTGTGTGAGAGAAGACAACTGCAGTGTGTGTGGGAGTGCATGTGGGGGACACACATGGCGTTGATCCGCAGCACTATGAGTCAGAGCCTGTGGTGTTCAAACATGCACTGCTCACCATGCTGACTGCAGGTGGCAGGGGTATGTGAGCTCTCGGGCGCTTTGACATGTCTGTCCCTCCCGAGTGGTGGTACATGGCAACTTCATGTCAGACATCCAGTGACACAGACAATTGGCAATGCAGGTCTCAGTGCACTTTTTGCTCGTGTGAATGTCAGGCTGGGAATCCAACAAAAGAAGGGGACTGAGGGCTTTTGAGAGGTCCAGCATACATGCCCTAAATAGACTAGCAAAGAAAAAGGTATGCAGTTCCTGTTGTGAGGGAAATAGGAGGGCAGGGGAGGGGACTCGCAAAGTCCCTAACTACAAGTGGGTAGTGTTAGTGAGAAAGGAGGGGGACTGGGAAGTCCTTCTTTTTGGAATGAGGGCCCTCGCACACCCAGCCTGCTGGGTGTCATGCTTCATCATCGGGCATGCTCCTCGTCGGGTCGGCGCTGCAATACCCGACGGGCACCCTATGCAGGGGCTCTTTGGCGGAGATCTTTTATTCCTTGCCGTATGGTGCAGCGGGTGTAAGGGGCCTTAGAAGTGTAGAAATGCAAATGTGTGAATTGTGTGAATTAAAACAGGGAATGGAAGAGACAGGTAAATTAGACTTTAATGATCCTGCCTTCCCCCTGATTAAAAATGGAGTTGGCGACTCACTGCAAATATGCTGCAGCGTGTTATGCTCAATCTCATGTGGTCAACATGTTTCTTGCCTGTTTAGTCGGATGGATCTAGCGGCAATTCCTCAGGACCTAGTGAAAATAGTTAATCTACACTCAAATGTGGTGAGACTGTGATGTTCTAGCCTATTTTTACCACAAGTGACACCAAGAGGTAAAAGTACCTGTTGATGCGACAGCCAATCTGAAATGGAAAATGGCAAAATGAAAGCAAATCATATCAGAAAACAATCATGCTGTAAATACTCCTGCCCTCGTATCCCTCGATAGTGACACCAGATTGTGCACTTTAACAAAATGCGGTGAGCATAGTAAAAAAAATGGTCACTTATGTCAACCAAAATTGCCCCGCTGTGGTCGATGCCTTCGTATGTACATATGTGAAACGCAGCGGGTTCAAACCATGCGGAGAGTGATTAAAAAGGTTAAAAACTAAGAAATAGCAACATGGTGAGGTAACAGCAACTCACCTAAAACTATCTTGAGATTGGCCCCTTCAAATCCCGGCAAGTGTTGGACACAGTAAGGTGTTTGTGTCCTGGGGAGGGAGCCCAAAAGAGGAAAAGATAGTTTGAGCGCCTCAGTGTAGGATGCGCGTAAGTTGGTAGAAAGGGGGGTGGAAGCCTCTGGTGTAGCAAGAGACAGGAGTGAGGTGGCTATCAAGCAGGGCCCCGCGTCGTGGATCGTTACTCACGGACAGATAGGCGCGACACCCAGCCCCTGTCTGCCGGCATGACGGGAGGTCGCCCCTCAATGAGAGGTGCTCGCTCCGTCCGCCGAACAAGCAGTACGCCGAGGTCCGCCATCTGTAATAAAGAATTCGTGGGGTACGCCCCCAGGATTGCGGGTGTGCTGCTGGTGCCGAAAATCGGCATCCAAGCCTGTGCCTCAAAGTATTTCTCGTACAGGCAGAAATCCGACCAGTGTTCCTCCAGTCCTAGGAGGGAAATAGTACTCACCAAATGACTGCGCCCAGGTGACGAGTGACCTACCCTGCACTGCCGGATCCGGGAGGTAATGGTCCCAACCAGGCTGGGGTTTAAATAATAGTGGAAATGGCGCGCAGGGCCGGAACATCTCCTAAAGGGAGCCGGAGACTAGTGTGTACTTCGCCCTGGTGGAGAGGAGTGGAGATGTATGGTGGCCATTTTGGGGAATATCAAAAGTCACAGCGGGCGCCATCTTGGAGTGGGCAAAAAATGGGACGTGACTATGGCAGAAACTAATTGTCATGGATAGAGGTAAATATCGGGGTGTTGCTACGTTGCGTTTAGGCTACTCCAGGGGATATCTTCGTTGAGCCCATGTTTATCAGTGGCCAGATGAAAAATCCATCTTTGTTCAATCCTAAAGAGTGCCCCTGGAGAGATGGCAGGATGTGCTTCCAAAATCACCCAACTCAAATTGTCACAGGTATGTCCAGCAGTCTCAAAATGTGTGTACAATTTGGTAGTTACTCTGCGGCACCGTATATTGCTCTTGTGTTCGCTGATCCGAGTTTTTACAGTCCTCGTGGTCATACCCACATACCAGAGATTGCATGGGCATGAAAGTAAGTAGATGCAATTGGTGGTGTTGCAGTTGGTGTGTTTGGTTAGTTTCCATGTAAAGTTGTTGGAAAAAATTATTTCTTTGGTGGGTTTGGTCAATGTGCATGCAACACAAGAACCACAAGGGTAGTGTCCTGAGACTGGTGGCAGGTCCCAAAGAGCTCTCTGTGTAGGTTTAGTTTTGGTTATTGGTCTGGTATGAATCAATATGTCTTTGAGGTTGCTGGTTCTTTTGAACGCAAACCTTGGAGTAGGTAGTTCTAAGTCCCCAGTGTTGAGGATACCCCAATGTTTGCGGATAATGTTTCTAATCCTATTGGAGTCTGGAGTAAAGGATGTGACGCAAGTCAATGTCTCTATGTGTTCTTTATGGTTTGTTTCCAATAGGGCCTCTCTGTTATTGTGCCTCGCCCTCTTCATGGCTTGTGCTACCTTATGTTGTAGATATTCTCGTGCATGTAGGTTAGCCATTAGATTCTTGGCTTCTAATTTGTAGTCCTCAACAGAGCTACAATTCCTCCTGATCCGGAGGAATTGGCCGACCGGTAGGTTCTCTTTGAGGGCCCTAGGATGGTGGCTACTAAACAGGAGGAGGCTATTACTGTCCGTGGGCTTTTTGTACAATTTGGTACTTAAGCGACCCTCATTCAGAATAATATTGAGGTCAAGGAAGGGGACCATACAATCTGAGATGGTGTGGGTAAATTTAAGGGAGGGGTTTAAAGTGTTGACCCATACACAAAATTCATCACAGGTAGTCCTATCTCCCTTCCAAAAGATCAGGATATCGTCGATGTAACGCTTCCACAATATAAGGTTATTTAAGTAGGGATTGCCAACATCGAAGATAAGTCTAGTCTCAAAAGCAGCCACGTACAGGCAGGCCACACTTGGAGCGAATGTACTGCCCATGGAAGTGCCCTGTGTTTGGTGGTAGAGTTTGTTGTTATACTCAAAAAGTTCTCGGTAAGGGCAAGGGTGGCACATTCCATGATAAAAGGAACAGGTGTAGGTGAGTTCCAGTCGGTGGAGTTGAGAGCATCCTCAATCACCTCTAGGGTGGCACGTTGAGGGATGTTAGTATACAACGCCTCTACGTCCAGGGTTACCAACATATTTATTTCATCCTGACCTTGGAATCCCTCAATCAAACGGAGTACATCAGTGGTATCTAGCAGAAATGATGGAGTCTCCTTAACTAGAGGCTGTAGGAAATAATCACAGAACCTGGACAACGGTTCTAGCAATGAGCCGATGCCTGACACAATGGGCCTCCCTGGGACTGGTCTCACGCCCTTATGTATTTTTGGTAGGATATAAAAGTACGGCGTTATGGGATCTTTTGTGACCAGGAATTCAGCCTCTTTTTTGCTTAACCAGCCTTCTGTTTCTGCTGTAAAAACCATGGTGGCAATTAGGGTAGTCAGTCTTTTGGTGGGGTTCACAGAAATCAGGTGTAATAATCTACCTTACTGAGTTGTCGTAAGCATTCAGTCTCGTAGTCACTAGTGGCCATGATTACAGTGGCCCCTCCTTTGTCCGCCTGTTTGATGGTTATGCTCGAGTCCTCTGCGAGGGATCTAGCTGCTGACCATTCATCATTGGAGAAATTGTGAAAGGGGGTATTGGACCTACCCTCTGTCACGTCTTTAAGCACTGCCTGCTCAAAGGTTAAAATTTCATTGGGCACCATGCTATTGTTGGGTGTAAAGGTAGAGGGATTATGTAACCCCGTATCATTCCTAATTGGTGTTGGTCTGTCTTTGAAAAATGCATTAAGCCTCACCTTACGGAAGAAGCTATGTATTTCGCATTGATCTCTGAAATGGTCAATTCGGGGGGTGGGAACGTAGCCTAGACCTTTTCGCAGGACTGTTGATTCTGTCTCCGTGAGATTCCTAGAGGAGAGATTCACTATTAGTTTTTCTTCCCCCTGCTCATACTCCTGGTCTCTACGGAGTTCTGGGTCTGTTCCTGCCAGTGTACTTGTTTGGCGGTCCCTCTTCTTCGCACTTTTCCTCTGCCCCAGCCTCTTCCTAAAAAAGGCTGGTTGTTGCCAGCGAAGAATTGTGGTGGCCCCTGTGGGTAACATGGTGGACCCTGCGGGTACCCTGGAAATTGCCACATTGGAGGACCTTGATAGGGAATGTGCCACCCTTGCCCTTACCGAGAACTTTTTTGAGTATAACAACAAACTCTACCACCAAACACAGGGCACTTCCATGGGCAGTACATTCGCTCCAAGTGTGGCCTGCCTGTATGTGGCTGCTTTTGAGACTAGACTTATCTTCGATGTTGGCAATCCCTACTTAAATAACCTTATATTGTGGAAGCGTTACATCGACGATATCCTGATCTTTTGGAAGGGAGATAGGACTACCTGTGATGAATTTTGTGTATGGGTCAACACTTTAAACCCCTACCTTAAATTTACCCACACCATCTCAGATTGTATGGTCCCCTTCCTTGACCTCAATATTATTCTGAATGAGGGTCGCTTAAGTACCAAATTGTACAAAAAGCCCACGGACAGTAATAGCCTCCTCCTGTTTAGTAGCCACCATCCTAGGGCCCTCAAAGAGAACCTACCGGTCGGCCAATTCCTCCGGATCAGGAGGAATTGTAGCTCTGTTGAGGACTACAAATTAGAAGCCAAGAATCTAATGGCTAACCTACATGCCCGAGAATATCCACAACATAAGGTAGCACAAGCCATGAAGAGGGCGAGGCACAATAACAGAGAGGCCCTATTGGAAACAAACCATAAAGAACACATAGAGACATTGACTTGCATCACATCCTTTACTCCAGACTCCAATAGGATTAGAAACATTATCCGCAAACATTGGGGTATCCTCAACACTGGGGACTTAGAACTACCTACTCCAAGGTTTGCGTTCAAAAGAACCAGCAACCTCAAAGACATATTGATTCATACCAGACCAATAACCAAAACTAAACCTACACAGAGAGCTCTTTGGGACCTGCCACCAGTCTCAGGACACTACCCTTGTGGTTCTTGTGTTGCATGCACATTGACCAAACCCACCAAAGAAATAATTTTTCCAACAACTTTACATGGAAACTAACCAAACACACCAACTGCAACACCACCAATTGCATCTACTTACTTTCATGCCCATGCAATCTCTGGTATGTGGGTATGACCACGAGGACTGTAAAAACTCGGATCAGCGAACACAAGAGCAATATACGGTGCCGCAGAGTAACTACCAAATTGTACACACATTTTGAGACTGCTGGACATACCTGTGACAATTTGAGTTGGGTGATTTTGGAAGCACATCCTGCCATCTCTCCAGGGGCACTCTTTAGGATTGAACAAAGATGGATTTTTCATCTGGCCACTGATAAACATGGGCTCAACGAAGATATCCCCTGGAGTAGCCTAAACGCAACGTAGCAACACCCCGATATTTACCTCTATCCATGACAATTAGTTTCTGCCATAGTCACGTCCCATTTTTGCCCACTCCAAGATGGCGCCCGCCGTGACTTTTGATATTCCCCCAAAATGGCCACCATACATCTCCACTCCTCTCCACCAGGGGCGAAGTACACACTAGTCTCCGGCTCCCTTTAGGAGATGTTCCCGCCCTGCGCGCCATTTCCACTATTATTTAAACCCCAGCCTGGTTGGGACCATTACCTCCCGGATCAGGCAGTGCAGGGTAGGTCACTCGTCACCTGGGCGCAGTCATTTGGTGAGTACTATTTCCCTCCTAGGACTGGAGGAACACTGGTCAGATTTCTGCCTGTACGAGAAATACTTTGAGGCACAGGCTTGGATGCCGATTTTCGGCACCAGAAGCACACCCGCGATCCTGGGGGCGTACCCCACGAATTCTTTATTACAGATGGCGGACCTCGGCGTACTGCTTGTTCGGCGGACGGAGCGAGCACCTCTCATTGAGGGGCGACCTCCCGTCACGCCGGCAGACAGGGGCTGGGTGTCGCGCCTATCTGTCTGTGAGTAACGATCCACGACGCGGGGCCCTGCTTGATAGCCACCTCACTCCTGTCTCTTGCTACACCAGAGGCTTCCACCCCCCCTTTCTACCAACTTACGCGCATCCTACACTAGGCGCTCAAACTATCTTTTCCTCTTTTGGGCTCCCTCCCCAGGACACAAACACCTTACTGTGTCCAACACTTGCCGGGATTTGAAGGGGCCAATCTCAAGATAGTTTTAAGTGAGTTGCTGTTACCTCACCATGTTGCTATTTCTTAGTTTTTAACCTTTTTAATCACTCACCACATGGTTTGAACCCGCTGCGTTTCACATATGTACATACGAAGGCATCGACCACAGCGGGGCAATTTTGGTTGACATAAGTGACCATTTTTTTGACTATGCTCACCGCATTTTGTTAAAGTGCACAATCTGGTGTCACTATCGAGGGATACGAGGGCAGGAGTATTTACAGCATGATTGTTTTCTGATATGATTTGCTTTCATTTTGCCATTTTCCATTTCAGATTGGCTGTCGCATCAACAGGTACTTTACCTCTTGGTGTCACTTGTGGTAAAAATAGGCTAGAACATCACAGTCTCACCACATTTGAGTGTAGATTAACTATTTTCACTAGGTCCTGAGGAATTGCCGCTAGATCCATCTGACTAAACAGGCAAGAAACATGTTGACCACATGAGATTGAGCATAACACGCTGCAGCATATTTGCAGTGAGTCGCCAACTCCATTTTTAATCAGGGGGAAGGCAGGATCATTAAAGTCTAATTTACCTGTCTCTTCCATTCCCTGTTTTAATTCACACAATTCACACATTTGCATTTCTACACTTCTAAGGCCCCTTACACCCACTGCACCATACGGCAAGGAATAAAAGATCTCCGCCAAAGAGCCCCTGCATAGGGTGCCCGTCGGGTATTGCAGCGCCGACCCGACGAGGAGAATGCCCGATGATGAAGCATGACACCCAGCAGGCTGGGTGTGTGAGGGCCCTCATTCCAAAAGGAAGGACTTCCCAGTCCCCCTCCTTTCTCACTAACACTACCCACTTGTAGTTAGGGACTTTGCGAGTCCCCTCCCCTGCCCTCCTATTTCCCTCACAACAGGAACTGCATACCTTTTTCTTTGCAATGTCAGGCTGGGGCCATGCTGCACTTCTCAGTCCCAGCAGGCCTGTCCTGCACATTGACTGCACAATGCCAGTAGGTGACATCACAGACTGCCTAGTGGGTTACATGTGTCTCCTGTTCAGGACCCTCCGGATAAGCGCAAACTCAGCCCTGTCGATTGGACACACCATGCCTCGTGATAGGGATATGTGTGAGTTAGTGGCAGTGAATGTGACCTCCGTTGCGGGGTGGGGCATGCACAGGACGAGTACGTTGATTGTTGCGCAGTGTTGGTCACAGTGGGTACACCCACACAGATGTGTTGTCTTGTGATATTTTGCTAGGTCCGCCTGACAATGGACAGTAGATGGGGGCAGACTACACATTGCACGATGTGCTGTCTATATGCATGTGCCTTCACACCAGGCACAGCTGCCCCTGCACATGTGACCCCTGCTGCCCTCAGTGCTGGGTCTGTTGAGCTGATGCGCCATCTGTGCGTGGGGCAGACAGCTCTCCTCACTTCCGTCATTGCCCATGACATCACTTTGCCGCAGGTGACATGTATCATGGAGGGCCCACATGTACGCGTGGGTGGACTACACAAGACTGTCCGATGGTTGTCACACCCAGTCAGTGCTACGAATGGGAAGGATGTGGTGCTGGTACTCATTTATATGTGTCGAGTGTGCGGGTCTAGGTGCGGGGCTACATGCAAGACATGGGAAGTTCATCGGCTTATCTACTAGTTGCAATACACACGAGACACATCTTTTTATGACCACATCAGGGTCATTCCTTAAACTAACTGGAAGTCAGACAGTCATATGTTACCCTGTACTCATGGCCTCCCCTCGCTCACCCAAATATGCGTTTGCACCTGAGAAGCCAGCGCATGCACAAGCAGCTCCAAGCTCGCCCCAGAGAGGCCAAGGAGTGTATGTGTGGGGCCAGTTGAACAAGTGGTCTGTCTCGCGGTATGATAAGTGGCGGGACGCTGTACACCTGCGTGGTGCCCCGAGTCGAGACCCGGGAAACATTGACAATGCATGACAGGCTCCGCAGTCCGGATACACCACCTGCAACACACAGAGGCTGTAGCTGCCCTAGCGGCCCAGGCCACGTCCAACTGGAGCTCATGGACCCACACATTCACTCTTTGGCCTCTCTGGGGCGAGCTTGGAGCTGCTTGTGAATGCGCTGGCTTCTCTGTTGCAATGGCATGTAACGTGTGTGGGAATATAGGCAATGAGTGAGATGATGCGAGCCACCTTCCGTGACGTCACTCCTGCTCGTGATGTGTGCGTCACCCCACTACTTCCATTTGACTTGTGCCATACTACATATTGAGGATGTGTTGCCTGCGTGATGTGACCAGGAGGAGCGCGCCATGACCTCTCACCCACCATGCTCCACTGCCATCCCGTGCCCTGGATTGCCTGTGCAGGTGGACAATGTTGGGGATACACCTGGTCGACAGGGGATGTGAGTGCCTTGGCAAGGGCCTGGCGGACGCACAGCAGTATCCAGCATGTCCACAGAGGGTGGGCTGACGTCTACACCTGATGCAGCATTGATCGTGTGCCCGCCTGTTGTGCACACACGAGTTCACATTCATCCCCAGACAGGTGGTCTTTACAAATTCCCAGGAGAGCGGTGATGTACTGCTCCGGAATCCTCCCAAAACAGCGTGTTTCAACATTGCATGTGCGCACCTACCCGTCACACCCACCCACCTGAGCCAAGCGTAACTCCCGCTTCACATGACACATGTGTGTCTTCCACAGTTGTGCTACTCATTAGCGTTGACATCCAATGACAGTGGACTACATGGTCATCTCACGACTGCCGTGTACTTCACACACTCTCATCCTCTCTCATTCGTACTCGTGGAATGAATAAGCAGAGACACATATTTACTTCAAGCCATGTATTAGGACTTATGTCCTCTGTGATGCAGTATAGTGGACACTACTGGCAGCGAAATGCATGTGGAGGATATACTCAGCATGATTACACATAGCATAGGGTGTAGGGGTACATGTGATTAGTTGTTGACTGTGGGATGTGGGCTTCAGAGTTACAACTGCTTAGCCGTTGCTGTGCTAATGTGCATTTGCTAATTACTGTGGGGCTGCTGACTTTGACACAGACAGTATACATTTTGCCTACCAGACCGCTTGACATCATGGGCACAGTACATCTCAGTTCCATGTTACAGGTTTGCTGCTATAGTTACTCATACACACGTGCGTGAGGGGTGTCATCAGGGCATGGGCCTACGTGCATGCAACGGCGTCCCACTTGTTGTTGCAATGTGGTGGCTACTGGACATGACACAGTCACTGGGGTCATGTTGTAGGGGGATGCACTTGTTGTCCATGCAAAAGTCCTGGCACGGAAGTTCAGAGGGAGGTGAGGTGACAGCTCTCACATACTACAGCCGAACGATTACTGTCCACTGACCGGTGCATATGTTCATGGGCGCAGGATACATATTATGGCATAGTTGTACGTGCAGTGTTGTCCATGTGGTTGCCATTCACAAATCCCATGCCTCTGCCTCCCCCTGTTCATGCAGAGTTACTGGATGTGATGAGGAACAGAGTGCATGTCCCAAAATTATCCGATATCATGGCAGTGTTGTTAATGGTGTGGTGTTACTTGCAAGTTGTATGGTATAGTTGTTGTACTGGTAACTGCTAAGTCCGTGTGGAGCCAAGCATAGGTACGGTGTAGGACATCATTGTTCAATTGGGGGTATTGCGTCGGGTTCCGACGAATTGACAGGTTGTCAGGTATGCGATACCTTCCAGCAGGGCTTCCATGGCATTGGTGGTATACATGGACGCCATCCAATGAAGCGGATGGTGGCTGTCAAGGTGTTGGTCGTAAGTTGTCCCTTGTAGGAGCCTGATGGGACATGTTGGATGACATTCGATGAAACTGTGATCCAGAATACGTCGTGTGGAGGCACAGTGGTCCCATTGCAGTGTGGGTCCGATTGCAGCCACATACGCCATGCCCCCATAGGCTGAACAGATCCTGTCGTGGACGTCCAGGGGTTGAACAGTTGTACCAGGTCCGCCATTGGACATGCCGGGTTGGAGAGACATAAATCCACAGGACAGTGGAAGGGACACCTCCGACAGTAGAAGACGGGGATGACGCAGCTGAACAATGCGATGCGGTAAGTTAGTCGGTAAGTTACGTTCAGCAGAGCCAGATTTTCACATCCCAATATCTGTATCAGGTTATGTTTGTACACCTTCATCTGTCCGGCGTAGTTGGGTAGGTGTGGTGCAAGTGCCATTTTGCTGCAGGGCGATGTGATGGCGTGCTCCGGCTGTCTGTGCAGTCTGCAGTGTGCAACCTCCGACGTTGCTGGGAATTCTGTAATGGTCGTAGGGAGGCAGGACTTGGGTTATAGTAGCTTGTGCGGAGGACACGGGCCCTCATCCCACATGCTTCTATGAATGGTCAAGGTCAGTGGTGTCTGACTCCTTCCAGATAACTTGCATGTGAACCACATGGGGGAGTGTTATTATTTCTTTTTTCCGTTCGAAATGTTCTTTCGTGTTATGCGCTATCTGCCCAGTGGACAGTTCCCTCTGCATGCCTGTGTTGGGCTTTTTTGGGGGATAATGACTGTATTGTCCTGCTTGAATGGTTGAGCTGTGGTTTCGGTGTGGGTATGGAAGGCCATTCAGTGCTATCTCCTCTCCCGGGTGTGGGCGGCACGCTGCGTTTCCGCTATACGTTGGGCCTTGTGTGTGGGTGTTATAATTGGAGCCACCTGTTATCGGTCCCCGGGATCTTTGATGTTACGTATTGCATGTCTTGGTATTGGGTGCAGGGTGGTATTGGTGTTTCTGTGTGGTACTGGCGTACCTTTTGCCGACGGGGTCCATATTCTGCTGGGTGATATTTCCGCCGCTGTGTGCTTCGCCATGTTTTGCACACAGGGGTGTGTCCTAATTTGGCGTGACATCACTGACATGTTCGGGTCAGTTGTGTGACGTCAGGTTGGCAACAGTGAATTACCGGTTGGGGACATGACTGTGGCAGGTCTGTCACGTGACATGTGCGTTCAGGGTAGGGCTGTTGTGTGGTGTTTGTTGTGCCCTGTGTTGTTTGTGTGCGGCGCATACATGGCGCTGTCGTTGGGCTCTGCGTTGTGCGCATGTTTGGCTGCGTCTTCGCCGCTGCGGGGCCGTGACGGGGACATTAGTTCCTGGTCCCAGGTAGTGTGTGCCGGGTTGTTACGAGTTGTTTCAATTTGCCCGGTGTGACATTTGTGGGTGCAGTGGTGGATGTGTCGTGTACACGCAGGGGTGTCGGGGGGGGCCATGTACAGTTCTTCCGCCCTTGCACTGTGTGCGGTGTTTGCGTGCCCTTGTTGTGTGTCTGCCTACCTGCGTCTCTGCGGTGCGTTGACTCCTAGGTTCTGCATCAAGTAGAGCATGGGGAGGGCCTGCAGTGCTGGATTCATGGTGGGGGGGTCCGCCTCTTTGGTGTCCGTACTCAGCGATCGAGTTTCCGCCTTGGTTTCTCGTGCGGTGTCACTTAGCCGTGGGAGCTGTTTGTTTGCGGCATCGTAATTTGTACGCCGGGCGGTACGTGATTTCGTCGGATGATGTGTGTCCATTGGGCCGCGCCGCTACGTGAACGGGCGCACTTTGATGGCGGACGGCGTCGCTGGCTTACGGGCGGTGTTTGGCTGACTTTTCACATCCTAATTGGGCGGGCGTGTGGGCCGCGGCGGGCGGACGGTAACTGGTGGTTTTTACATCCGACAGCACGGCGGTGGTGCTACCGCCCGGCATCCTAATGGGCCCCTTAATACATATATTTAAAAATAATGAAAAAACTTAAAAAAAAATGTTAAACATACATATAAAATGCATAACACTAAAAAAAAAATCGATATTATTTACAACTATATTTTTGCTAATGATATTAATTACTTCGATATTACTTACTTCGATATTAAAAAAATCGATATTACTTACCTTAAAGTCGATATTCTGGTCAACGATATTCTTGACTTCGATATCTGTCCCTACGATATTAAAAACTCGATATTAGTGTAGGTCGATATTTAAAATTCGATATTTTGACTGCGCACCCAGTGATAGTGAGTGTCCAGCTATGTTCTGTTGTCATCTCTACTGAACCAGAGGATTAAGCCTCAAACCAAGGTTAATATCAGGAAGAGATTTCTTTAAGGTATGTATTGATGACAATAGGTGACAAGCTACTACTGCCTAGCTCTCCTACTTCCTTCAAATCAAGACTTCTAAGTCTAATGCTCTTCTAATGGGATGATGGTAGGCTACAGAGCACACCAAATCTGCCTATGCTACTGGAATACCAACATCTCTACGTAGAATTAACTAAGTGGAAGACTGGCATGCATTATAAAATGTCAATGCATGGTACATTTACAAACCAATGCTGCCATTTGGTAAGGGCAATGGGCAGTGGAAGTAATCGCAACAAGTGTTGCCTTTTCACTCATCCAATGACTCCCTGGGCTACAGCTTGCAGCGAGAACCCAATTTTGTTTAATTTAAATTTTTAATTTTATTTTCTTAATACAGGTTTCCAAATCTATGTCTAACACCATTTCTGTGAGGCGAAAATGATTGAATAGTAAAGAGGTACACCTCTGTGTCCCAGTGAGTAGCATTACCCTCGTTTTTTCCAGTGCTTACAGTACTGCTGCAATTGCAGTTGGTAAAGTGATAGTTAAAAGTAATTCAAGAAATAAAGGCATTAGGACCTCACAGAGACACAAAGAAATAAACATCCACCCACATCCAAAATAATTAGTACATTAGAAAAACAGCAAACACTACTATCAGTGTCCCCTAACCTGCTTAGCATAATAAGTACAGTCAATTCACAGAAAAGATAACTCCAATACCTAAAAACAGAGCTAAACCGACTTTACATCTTTAGCAAAACAAGTTAAAGATAAACCTTAGGGCTATATTTGACATGCATCACATCAATGCAGAAGGCTTGAAGGAAACAATGCCGCTAGTTAAAGGTGGGTTTGGCTGGTATGTGGGCACAATGGCTTTACTCTTCTAGTAGTCTAGATTCCCAGATGAACCTATGGGCTCAATGCCTTCCGGCTTTGAGGAAGCACACTGAGAGGATGCTCCTAGATCGGTGTATAATCAGGGCCGGACTGGCCGTTGCGGGCACCAGGCGTTTCCCCGGTGAGCTGCCAGGGTGGGGGCCGGTTTTGGGACCCTGGGGGGCCGTTTTTGTTACCGGGGGTCGGCAATATCGGCCCCCTGTAACAAAATCGGCCTCGCAAACAGCTGCACCCCCCCCTCCCACCAGGGGGGGGCCGGTCGAGCAGTTTGCCAGGGCCGGTTTTGGTTCCCAGTCCGGCCCTGTGTATAATGATTCCCTGTCTGTGCTCAAATGAGCACATAATGTTGCAGTACCTGAGAATATAAAAAATACGACCCTTACACACAATCATTTGGCAAAATTTAGAACCGAGAATTCTCTTTATATGGAAGTTTGTTCTCTGGTCCGAA
This sequence comes from Calotriton arnoldi, assembly GCA_963921515.1. Taxonomy (NCBI): domain Eukaryota; kingdom Metazoa; phylum Chordata; class Amphibia; order Caudata; family Salamandridae; genus Calotriton; species Calotriton arnoldi. Next base: position 887,593 of record CAWUFW010006874.1, read on the forward strand.
GAGGTGTTGTTGGCAAGCAGAGGAGGTGAAAAGCATGTGCTGTTACTCGGTTTATATTGCTTTCTCTAGGTTTCCACACAACATGGATCTTATCATGGACCCCTGAGCAACATACATCATATAGGAATCGTCTAACATTGAATCAGATCTTTTTACTTCCTTCTCTAATTGGGTGAATGAAACTACATATGTCAACTTGGAAACTATCCGCATTACACAAACTACTTCTTTGGTTTCCACCCGTACAAATTGTTTAAACAAGTGAGGAATAGCCAAAGTTCATCTCCTATTTTCTTTCTTGGCCTTTAAAAAATCCTATGCAAAAAATGAAACACGTTGGCTGTTGTGCAATATAACTAAGGAGAATGAGTGGTCATTACATCAACGAAAGGAAGAAGAATAAAAAAAAAACTAAAAACATGATTGTACCTCTTGAGTCATTCTATTATTGTATATTACTGTGTTGCTATAGATTTAACTGAGGAGTGCGACAAACTTGTGTGCACATTGTTAGGAACTGCCTTCTATAACAAGATTTGTTGTGCTCCTTACTGTAGCAAGATGCATAATTGATGAAAACTCTCCTGAATAAAATAAATAATTCAGATTACTTTATGTCTCTTGTTATGAATGTGCAACATTGATTTACTTACCTTTAACGGTCCAAATAGCTGCTCATTTTAAGGAATATGTTGTGATACCAGAAGCACTTGTTTAAAACAAGCTGTCTGCCTGAATGTTTTGAAAACAGGAATCAAGCCTAACTCCTTAGTTGATGAACCCACCTCACTTGAACTTTAGAAATTTTGAATATTGGTTGATTTGCATATCTCCTTCACCCTTCAGTTGAACACCGCAGGAGAGTGCCTTCCGCCCTAATCAGCATGCTGGGAATAGCATAGAAGTGCATGCCCCAGTATTCTAGGAAACATTTTACATTATTCACTAGATCCCTATTAGTTTCGTTTTTAAACTACAACATTATTTACATTGACTTAATAAATAAATAGAGAATCTGAAATCAAGTTTGTTTGTACCTTAAGAAATCCAACAATATCACTCTTGCAGAGAAGATACTGAACTGACTCCATAACGTGTCAAGGATAAAGGTCCCAATCTTGAGCATCACACAAGTGTACAGAGCAAAATGTCTGATATTAAGTCAGAATCCATGACTGCAAAACATTTCTGCTAAAAATCTAAGATTTCTCCTTTATTAGTCTATTGGATTGTTTTGATTCAATCAGATCAATCTTTAGGGTGGTTGCATTAAAGTTCAAAGGCCTCACATCTACAGGACCCTCAATGTCAACAAAAAATATGGATTGTATGAAGGACATGAAAAGCACGCTGTTCAGCTCGTCTAAACTGAACCTAAGGATGAAAGGATATTTTGCTGTGCAATACATTTTTTGGGGGTTTAATGACTCAGGAAAAGAGAGTCAAAAGAGCGGGAAGAGGAGTTGGCCTAACGGCAAGTGCGGTCGACCTCTAATCTGGGGAACTGGGTTCAAGTCTCGGCAAAGATGCAACTTCCTGTGATTCTGGGCAAATCACTTAATCTCCCTGTGCCTAACAAAAAAATGAATGTATCCTCATGTAACGCAACTGGTGCTCGTGTAAAGCGCTCTGATACCTTCAGGTCAAGTTTGCGCTATACAAAACTCTGTAAAAAAAAACAAATGCGAGTGACTTTCTTAAAATGTCCCGTGCTTTGGCAGCAATATTTAGCATTTTGATTGTTTGTTTTAGTCAGTGTTAGAAATGGGGGTCTCTTGTTGGCAGAGGTAGGTACCTTTGTCCAAATAGGGACCCTTGCTTCTAGTCAGGGTAAGGGGGATACACTCCTAAAATATCTCCTGCTCACCCCCTTAGTAGCTTGGTATGAGCAGACAGGCCTATCTCAGAGGCAGTGTGTAAAGCATTTGTGAACACATACAGTAATACAGTGAAAACACTACAAATGGACACCACACCAGTTCAGAAAAATAAGTAATCTTTATCTAAAGCAAAACAAGACCAAACAACAAAAATCCACAATACAGTATTAAAAATATGACTTTCAGATGGTAGAAATAGTTCAGTTCAAGCAAAATTGCAGATGCAACACTTTTCTCACAAAGTACCTGGGATGCGTCACGCAAACGAACAAAACAGGCCGCAGGGAAGGTGATCCGTCGGTTCCTTACACTCAGGGAAGGTGATGTGCCAGTTCCTTGCTTCGGGGAAGGTGATGTGTCAGTTCCTTACTGCAGCGCAGGGGAGATGATGCGTCGGTTCCTTACTGAAGAGGAGGTGATGTGTCAGTTTATTACTGCGTGGGGAGGTGATGCGTTGGTTTCTTACTGCACCCCCAACGATGCGGCAGACTTGGCGCCTCGATGCGATGATCCGGTGATGATGCGTGAACCCGTGCAGCCGCACAGCAGGCCTTGCGTCGGACTCGGTGCGCTGATCTCGGACTTCGGAGATCGGTGCACTCGATGCAGCGTGCGGCGATTTCTCGAGCCGCGGCAGGCGCTGGGGCGGTTTCTTCGGCGATGCATCGGAAACAGGTGCGGATGCGTCTTGCTTCTTCGATGTTGCATAGATTTTCCAGCTCCCAGCGGAAAACAGTTCTCTAGAGGTCCAGAACAGCAGCAGGCACCTCTTTGCAGGTTAGAATTCCCAGCAAGGAAATTCAGGGGAGCTGGTGGTGAAGTCTTTGTGTCCCTGTGACTTCAGAACAGGAGGCAAGCTCAGGTTCAAGCCCTTGGAGATCTTCGTTCAAGCAGGTGACAGAGCAAACAGCAAAGTCCTTTTCTCTTTTCCTTGGCAGCAAGCAGCCACTGCAGGCCAATCCCAGACAGCAACCAGCACAGGGGCAGTATTCCTCCTCAGCTTCTCCGGCTCTTCTCCTTGGCAAAGGTTCCTCTTGATTCCCAGAAGTAATCTAAAAGTCAGGGGTCTGGGCCCCTCTTTTATACTCCAAAATCCTTTGTTCTCTGAAGGCAGAGAGTGTCTGTACCCAGCCAAAACCAGTTCTGTCCTCACTGGTGCAGCTTCCTGGCAGGAGGTGGAGACAGCATTGTTGAAGGCAGACCAGGCCCATTCAGGTGAAAGGAAATCTCCTCCCCCTACTCTAAATGCAGCCCAGGTATATTCAGCCCAGCCCTGACTCATCAGACTTCTAGAGCCGCTGCCCCTCTCCAGCCCCTGTCATCCAAAAGCCAGACATGCAATACACAAACCTAGCAGAGGCACACTGGATGGTTAGCCAAGAAAATACCTACTTTCTAAAAGTGGTATTTTCAAACACAGAATGTAAAAATCACCTTCACTAAAAGATGCATTTTAACATTCTGAGTTCAGGCATACTAAATTTTATTTTTCCACCGTGTTCCCAGGGTCAGTTATGTTTATAAGATGTTATAAACAAACTCCCCAGTCTGTCCTATGGGAACAGGTAGCCTTGCAATAGTGAAAAACGAAATTGGCAGTAATTTACTATCAGGACATGCCACACACACCAGGGCATGTCCTACCTTTCACATACACTGCTCCCTGCCCATAGGGGTACCTTAGGCCTACCTTAGGGGTGACTGACATGTAAGAAAAGGGAAGGTTATGGCCTGGCAAGTGGGTGCACTTGCCAAGTCCACATGGCAGTACCAGACTGCACACAGGCTCTGCAATGGCAGGCCAGAGTTATATTTACAGGCGGCTTCTGTGGGGGGCACAATCAGTGCTGCAAGCCCACCAGCAGCATTTGATTTACAGGCCCTGGGCACACAAGGTGCACGGTACTAGGGACTGACTAGTAAATCAAATAGCCAATCATGGAAACATCAATCCATAACAGTAATTTACAAAGGGGGCACTTGCACTTTGGCACTGAACAGCAGTGGCAAAGTGCCCAAAGCATCTAGACCAGCAAAACGGAGTCTGACATACAGCAAAAACACAGGAGGCAAAGGCAAAAATGCAGGGGAGACCCACGCCAATGGTGCCAGGTCTAACACGTGTCCCCTCCAGCTGAAATGTGGGGAGAACTACCCACCCTCTTAGGAGTTCTCTTCACTAAGGCGGAAAAATCTGGACAGACCATCAGCATTGGCGTGTTCTGTACCAGGGCGGTGTTCCACCGTGAAGTCCATCCCCTGTAGGGAAATGGACTACCTCAACAGCTTTGGATTCTCACCCCTCATCTGCATCAACCATCTGAGGGGCCTGTGGTCTGTCTGAACTCGGAAGTGAGTTCCAACCAAGTATGGCCTCAGCTTCTTCAGCGCCCAGACCACAGCAAATGCCTCACACTCAATCGCACTCCACCTCTGTTCCCGTGGAAATAACCTCCTACTAATGAAGGCTACAAGTTGGTCTAGGCCCTCTTCATTCAGCTGTGAGAGCACAGCCCCCACACCATGCTCTGAAGCATCTGTCTGCACAATGAATTCCCTTGAGAAGTTGGGCGCCTGAAGCACGGGCGCCGTGCACATGGCAGATTTCAGGGCATCAAAAGCTTTCAGGCAGGCGTCAGTCCAGTACACTTTCTTGGGCTGCTTCCTGGAAGTCAGCTCTGTCAAGGGGGCAACAATGGTGCCATACCCCTTGACAAATCTCCTGTAATAACCTGTGAGTCCTAAAAAGGCTCTTACCTCTGTCTGGGTCTTGGGGGTTCCCAAGCCAGAATGGTATCAATCTTGGGCTGTAGGGGCGCCACCTGGCCGCTCCCTACCTGGTGTCCCAAGTACTCCACAGAACCCTGCCCGATTTGGCACTTACTCGCCTTGATCGTGAGGCCTGCCCTCTGCAGAGCCTTCAACACTTCCCCGAGGTGGTGCAGATGTTCCTCCCAAGTGGCACTGAACACTGCGATGTCATCCAGGTAGGCGGCACTGAAATCTTCCAGTCCAGCCTACACCTGGTTGACCAACCTCTGAAAGGTGGCAGGGGCATTCTTCAACCCAAAGGGCATCACCCAGAATTGGTAGTGCCCCTCTGGTTTTGAGAATGCTGACCTCTCCTTTGCCCCATCAGTTAAGGCAATCTGCCAGTACGCAGACATTAAGGGGCCGATTCCGATCTCGGCCGGTAGGGCACCGAATCGGATTCGGCTGAACCGGATCCGGTCGGAGCCCTTTTTCCCGACCGATTCGTACATGCGTCCGGCCGAGCGAGTACGATGCGAGCGCGTGCAAATTCGCCGACCGACTCGTTCGCGGGTCCCAACCGCTCCGACCGACTCGCACGGATGCGCCTCGCACCGCGCAATGGAGACGTTCCCCGACCGGGCAAGTACGATGCGCGCCGCGAGCAGTCCGACCGACTCGCGCCGTCTGGCTCCAAGAAGCAGTCGGAGCCGTATTTTGGGGGTCCGTGTCGGACCCCCCTGTACGCATAGCCGCGCGAGTCGCACACAGGGGGGACCCATGGGTCCCCCCTACCTGTGCATGTACGCCACGAGTCGCTTCGAGGCGTACCCGCTGTAGGGGGCGCCCTTGTTCGCCTCGCACCCATTGAGTCAATGCAAGCCCGCGTACGCGTTGTACGACCGGCTCCCATTGACTTCAATGGGAGTCCGACCGACTCGAGTCCGATAGCATACGTGCGCATCGTACTCGTTCGGTCGGGCTGCTAGGGTCCGATTCGGTCGGAAATCTCTCCGGGTCCGGCTCGGTCGGAGAGATTTCCGGCCCGAATCGGAATCGGCCCCTAAGTCAAATGTGCTGAGGTACCGGGAGGCTCCCAACCGATCGATGAGCTCATCAGCTTAATCTTCTGACTTCCTACATTGGAGTGTTGAATCAAGTCAGACTCTCAAGATAATCAATGCCTATGTCAAAGCCACAATCTTTAGCAAATATCTGTAAATGTAAAATCTGTAAATGTAAATGTTTCTTTTGGAAGTAGCCTGATAATCTGGAATGATTTGCTCCCCCGGACGTACTTGGGAACACTGCATGTACACTGCATTAACGCCTCATTTAGCTACTGACCTCTATGCTTTCTCTTGGTTATCCTGGGGTTCTTCAGCTTTCCTCATATTAATTTAGTGAGCACATTCCATTGATCAGCAAAATACATTTTGCACAGTCCCTCAAATTATTTTGATGTTGTTCTTGTCCTTCTTGCATCCCATCAATGCATTTAGTGGTAACTCATCGTCCTGTCCTCCCGCTCTCTCCACCTTAACACTGATCACCCTCTCTTCCTGTTACCCTTTGTAAATGCGAACTCCCACCCCGTCCCCTATCTAGCTCTCCTACCTATCGCCCCTCTTGCAGTAACCCTGCTCTCGTCCTCCCACTCACTCCTGGATTCCCCCTCCCCTCACATAGCCTCAGTATTTACCTCCCCTGCACGATCCTCCCCTCCCACTCTCCACCCCCTGATTCATCATCCCCCTTACCTTACCCCACGCTGCCCTCACGGCCTTCTTCCAACTCTCACCATCTCATCCCTGACCCAACATGCCCCCCTCGGCCACGCACACATCCCCCATGACTCGACTCTCTCCAAACATGGCCCCAACTCCTGAACCAGTCTTTACCCCCCCAATCTTTCTAAAAACGCTAAGAAAAACTTTAAACACAAACTACTCATCTGAAACCCTAAAACACTCATTGTTGATAACTACCTCAGCCTCACTTCCCCCATTAAAACTAACTACATCTTCTATTCCAAACGCCCCTCCAAATGGAAAAGCATCTTCCTACGACATCTCCCAGCCCTTAACTCAACTAAAATTCCTTATGGATTTAAAATATCCACTACTCCCTCCCCAGTCTATCCTGGGGAAATTGACATCTCCATCTTCAAAACGGGTAAAATCCTCATACAAGCAGTCGAATCCCACCTCTCCATCTTTGAGCACTACTTCAGCACCTTGTTTCTCCACCTAGACAAAACTGTTCCTAACCTTCCGTCTTCCCAACCGCTCATCACCTCCCCGTTCTCTCCATTCCCACCAACCCCATTCTCCCCCTCCCCTGTCCTCCCTCCAACCAACACCATCCTCCAATCACTGACATCCATCTCCCCCCTGTCATCTCTACAGCCAATGCCATCACCCAACCACTATCATCCAAATATTCTCTCCCCCCAACGACCCTCCTTCTTCCTGACATCCCTACTGCACACCCCCTCTCCCAATCACTTTCGTTCTCTAATGACCTGTCCCCCCCAACCCCTTATGAAATAAGTAACCCCTATCCGCCCTCCCAGGCCCCTCAACCTGAATCCCTACCCCTCCACCCCAGCTCCCCTATCGTGCCACCTCCGGCCCCACCATCTCCCTCTCTAAATCCTTCATCCCAACCACCGAATTACACACCACTGTCAATCCCCAACGCAATCCTACTCCACACTCTTCACGCCCTTATAACATCTCTATCCTCATCCCCTGAAATCTTTAATCTTCTAACCTCCAGCACGCCACCCCTCACGCCCAACAACCTTACCTCTCCTCATTCCACCCCCACTGACCTCACACACTCTACACACAATAGACCCCCTTCCACAGCTAATACTGAGCATTCCCTATCACCCTCCTCCTCCACAACAGTGTTCCCCCACATCCCAATGACCCAGACTCTACACAACATTGAACGCAACCTCTCTAAGCTGACGAACGAACTCTCTCGACTTAGAGAAGAATTTAAATCCCTCAGCTCCAGAACCCTACTCACCCGAGCAAATTCCCACTACTCCAGCCGAAAAACCCCACTTACTCCAATCATCATCACTGGAATACCCCCCCCCTCCGCTGCCTTATGCAAAGGCCTCTCTGCACCTCAAGCCACCTCTCCCCGTCCGACCTTTCGGACCTATGCAACTCTTACCATCCTATTACTCCAATCAACAATCCTCCACCCCCCTACTCTAAAATCCCTGTTATTATAGGGACCAACAGAATCCCCCTCTCCCAGACCCCCTCCGCAACTCACCACTATCCACTCCTGCCCTCCCCCTAAAAACAACCCCAAACCACTCACCTGCATGCTTGTGAACTGCCGATCTGCCGTCCGACACACCACTGAAATTTCTGAATCCATCCTAAGCGAATCCATTGACATCGCGTTCCTCACGGAAACCTGTCTCAATGACCACTCAACGAGCATGCATGACCTACTCTCCACCCCCGGATACTCTATCCTCAGAAAAGACAGACCCGACAGAATAGGGGGTGGCTTGGCCATAATCTTCAAAAATGAACTTCAGCTCTCCCTTGTTAACAACTCCGGCCACTCCACCTTCGAATACCTTGAAGCTGAATTAAAAGTTCAAGGAACCCACCCAATTCGTCTACATAATATCTACGAACCTTCCTGGGGATCCTCATCCCTTTATTGATGAACTTTCTGACCGTCTGACACAATCCTCAATATCCAACTAAAAAAATATCTTCCTGGGTGACCTCAACCTCTACTTGAATGACAACAACGATCCCACAACCACCCTCCTCACCAATCTTCTTGAGATTAATGACCTCAAACAACTATGCCAGGCCCCCACCCACACCAAAGGAGCCATCCTGGATGCCATTATTACCACCAATGACTTGGCCTTCCTGACCAGTATCATCCCCATTGACTGGTCCGACCACCACCTCATACTGTTCACCATTGCTACCACGCCCCCTCCCCCCCACTAAACTCACTAAACCTATGAAATTGACCAGAAATCTAAAACGTATCCCCCTGAAGAACTTGAGTCCAAACTCCAAGCTCAACTACTCCTCACTCCTCTCTCACAAAACGCAAATGAGCTTACGGAACACTTTAATAAAGCTGTCACTGATGTCCTAGACCTAATGGCCCCGCCTAAACTTAAAACTCAAAGAAATATCCCTTCCAAATCATGGTTTAACTTAGAACTCAACAATGAAAGACGCTCATTAAGACTGATGGAAAGAACATGGAGACAGCATCCCTCTCCCTCTAATTTGACACTCCTCAGATTAGCGAGATCTACATACAAGAAACACATTTTTAACGAAAAGGCATCCTTCTTCCGTACACAACTCGATCGGGCCAAAAATAGACCTAGAGAACTGTTCAACATTATTCGTAACCAAACCTCCGCCACACCGCCTAACCCGATGGCATCGACCGCTAGATGTGAAGAAAGTGCCCACTTCTTCTAGGAAAAAATCGCCAAAATAGATCAATCCTTCCTTTCAACTCAGATCCCAACCAACCCCTTTCTTACTCCCTGCATCACCTCTAAAGCACACACCAATCTCCCCACACCCCCTGATCCCCCTCACACTTTCCCGCTACCTCACCTCACCCTAACCTCTCTTCACACATTCCTACTACTACACCCCCCTAAGCCACTCCCCACACCCACCCACAACTACTCCTCTTGCACCCAACCACCCTAACTCACAACTAAAAAACAACGCCTCCTGGCATCATTTCCTCCCTGTAACTGAGCACGAAGTTCTCAACATCATTGCTAATCTAAAACCGTCCTCCCATACCAAAGACCCCCTCCCGTCAAACCTTGTCCAAGACCTAAAACACATCATTGCCCCATCGTGGACCATCATCATCAACACCTCCCTTGCCACAGGATGTGTTCCTATCTCCCTTCAACTTGGTCAAATCTCCCCCATTATTAAAAACCCTAATGCCGACCCCAATGACCTAAACAATCTCCGCCCCATCTCTAACCTCCCCCTTCTTTCTAAAACCCTCGAAAAATGTGTCTTGCTCCAATTAGATAATCACATCGAAAATTTCAACTTACTGGACCCCCTACAATCAGGCTTCAGGAAAGGCTGCAGCACCGAAACTGCCATGCTTAAAAATTGTCGATGACATTCACCACTCCCTCGATAACGGTGAGGCCTGTCAACTTATACTCCTTGATCTCTCCGCAGCGTTTGATACTGTCAACCACTCTGCCCTACTTAATGTGCTCAGAGATCGCTTCGGCCTCAATGGTACTGCCCACAAATGGTTTGTCTCCTATTTACAACATCGAACACAGCAAATCAAAATTCAAGACTGTCTATCTACCCCCACTCCGGTCTCCCTAGGAGTCCCCAGGGATCTATACTCTCTCCCTCTCTCTTTAACCTCATTATGGAACCCATCACCCTTATTCTTAAACAAGCTGGAATCAACTACCACCTCTATGCCGATGACACCCAACTCTACTATAAGATTAAAACCCACGCTGACATCCTACACCTTAACAACACCCTCACTAAGATCCAATCCTGGTTCCAATTAAATCATCTCAAACTCAACCCTAAAAATACTGAAATCATTCTCTTTGCCCCTAAAAATAGCCCTCTCCCCATTCAAACCTGGATCTCCGACCTCAATGCCCTCAACTGCTCACTCTCCCTGTCCAACTCAGTAAAATCTCTGGGTATCTCCATCGATAATAGCCTAAATCTCAATGTTCACATCAAAAACTCGGCTAAAGGAGCCCTTTTCACTCTCCGTCATCTCAAGAAAATTAAGCCCTTTCTCCCAACTGAAGACTTTAAGTTAGTAGTTCAATCCCTGGTCCTTTCGCGAATTGATTACGGCAACGCCATCCTCACCGGAATCCCCAAGGTCCACCGAGCTCCACTCAAATCTGTACTCAACCTTGCAGCCAGGCTCATCACCGACTACAAACGTTTCGGCCACATCTCCCCAGCCCTCAAAACCCTTAAATGGCTCCCCATCGAAGGCAGATCCGCCTACAAAAATGCATGAATCACACACAAAGTCCTCCATCAAAATACACCATCATACCTCGTCAATAAACTCATCAAAGCGGGCAGCACACGACCTCTGAGAAGCACTAACGCTCTCATCCTTGTCCCACCCCTGCTAAAAAAGAAATCCACACAATTCCGCTCCTTCTCCGGAAATGCCCTATACATCTGGAATGCTCTCCCCAAAGACCTGCCATGCAACCCTTCCTATATCAGCTTTAAAAAAGACCTCAAAATGCACCTCCTCAATCAATATTGGGGGTCTTAACCTGCGCCTTAATTTCGTTTTTCCATGTCACATATGTATATATCTCTTTGCTCTAACTATCTGTTTACGTGATATGTATAATCTCAAGCCATTTCCCTTTAGTTAACTTGTTTGTATTCCATGCTGTTTTAATTCTGTTTCTTACCGTAACTATCTTATACTCATGAAAAGCGCTCTGATACCTCTGGGTCCAGCCAGCGCTATATAAAACCTCTAAAATAAAATTAAAAAAATAAATCAGCTCTGGGGTGCGCATCATTCCTGGTGACCCAATTGAGCCCTCCGTCATCCACACAGAACCACAGTTCTGGCGTGGCACCGGGTGTGGCAGCCTTTGGGACCAAGACCACTGGGCTGGCCCAAGGGCTGTTTGAGGGCTCAATCACCCCTAGCTCTAGCATCTTGGAGACCTCCTCCTTGATGCAAGCCTTGACCCTGTCAGTCACTCTGTAAATTTTGTGCTTCACAGGAGGACTATCCCCAGTGTCAACATCATGGACACACCACTGAGTGACACCAGGGGTCAGGGAGAACAGAGCAGCAAACTGTCCCAACAATTGGTGACAGTCACTTTGCTCTTCAGGAGTCAAGGCGGGGGAGAGTGATACACCATCCACTGACCCATCGTGCTCCTTTGCAGACAGGAGGTCAGGAAGAGGCTCAGTCTCCTCTTCCAGTCCAGCTTCTGTTGCTAGGAGCATGCCCACTTCGGATCTCTCCAAGTGGGGCTTCAGGCGGTTCACATGCAGGACCCGCAAAGTGTTCCTAGGAGACTGCAAGTCCACCAAGTAGGTGATGTTACTCTTGCGCTCCACCACCTCAAATGGTCCGGCCCACTTATCCTGGAGCGTGCAAGGCTCGACTGGGGCCATGACCCATAATTTTTGTCCAGGCTGAAACTCGATCATACCACTGTTTCATCTCCTCCTGGCTGGCTTCCAGATTCGCCTGAGCGAGTTGTCTGAAGCGCTTAGTCTGGTTTCTGAAGGCCAGCATGTAGCTGTATACATCCTGGGGAGTTTTACTGGGAGCTTTCTCCCAGCCTTCTTTCACCAGACTCAGAGGTCCTCTTACAGGATGGCTGTGCAGCAGCTCAAAGGGACTGACCCCTAAGGACTTCTGGGGCACCTCTCTGTAAGCAAACAAAAGGCATGGTAAGAGGATGTTCCACTTACGCCTCATGGGTCCACCAAGACCCATAATCATGCCCTTCAGGGTCCGGTTGAATCTCTCAACCAGGCCATTACCTTGGGGGTGGTAAGGAGTGGTGAACTTGTATGTAACACCGCACTCCTGCCACAGGGACTTCATATACTATGATATGAAGTTGGCACCATGGTCGGACACCACCTCTCTGGGAAACCCCACACAGGAGAAAATCCCCATCAATGCACGACCCACCACAGGGGCCATCACAGTCCGGAGAGGGATGGCTTCCGGGTACCGGGTGGCATGGTGCACCAAGACCAGGATGAACCTGTTGCCCATGGCTGTATTGGGATCCAGAGGCCCCAAAATGTCAATACCCACCCTCTCAAAGGGGGTGCTGACCACAGGGAAAGGTTGGAGAGGAGCCTTACACTTCCACCCACTCTTGCCACTTGCCTGGCAAGTCTGGCAAGACATACAATGAGTATCGGAGTGCTTGCGCATCTGTGGCCAGTAAAAGTGGGTGTCAAGCCTTTCAAAGGTCTTGTCTTGCCCCAAATGTCCTGCCAAAGGCACGTCAAGAGCCATACCCAGTAGCAAGGCTCTGAAGCGCTGGGGTACTACCAGCACACGGGCTGACTCAGGCTCAGAAACCTTAGGCTCGCTATACAGGAGACCATTCTCCCAGTATATCCAATGTGATCCAGACTGATCACCTGCTGCCGCAAACCAATATGAGAAGGAAACGTCTGCTGCTCCTGGCAGAATTCTTCCCTGGAGGGGCCTCCTCACTGCTGCCAATGGGTCAGCTCAGGCAGGTCCCCCAGTTCAGCCACTTGTTCCCCTGTAGGCTCCAGGGCATCCCCCTCAAGGTTTGCCTCCTTCTGGACCGTGGGAACTTCGGGGGCCGGTTACCCGCACCCCCTGCCTCTCCTCTTTCTGGCAGGCACCTGGGCCACTCTTTCAGGCTACAGGTCCTCTTGAATGCCCTTACCGGCTGCCATTGACCGAGTGGTCACACACGCCCACTCAGGCAGACCCAACATCTCTAAATGAGACCTCCGCTCCACCTTTGCCCAAGGGGAGCTCTTCAAATCATTGCCTAGCAGACAGTCAACAGGCATGGCTGGCCTCATAGCTACTTTCAAGATACCTGAGACCCCCTCCACTCAAAGGGAACCTGTGCCACTTTGCAGAGACACTCTGAATTGTCAGCAGCAACTACTGGGTAGAATGGTCTTCAGACACTAGCCGACAACTGACAGCTGTCACACTGGCTCTGGTGTCTCTCAGAGCCTCCACACTATGGCCATTGATGGTCACCCACTGCCTGTACTTTTTAGTGTTATCAGGCAGATGAGCTCTTGGGACCATCTCACTGGCTCCTAAAGAGACCAGGGACATCTCTGCGGGACCCCACCCATCTTGGGCATCCGACTCCTCCCCCAAGGCTACACTAGCCATCTGCTGGGGCGGTGCACCAGTGGGTGCGGTGGTAACATTTTTGGAACACCTAGGATCCCCTTGGAAGTGGCCTACCTGACCACAACCATAACACGCCTTGGAAACCCTCTGAACAGGCTTACCTGTCGGGATCCATGGCTTCTTCTCAGTGGGAGGCTGGGAACCCTTACCTTGGTTCCCTTGGCATTACTTTGGGGCCCTTTTGGAACTCCTTCTGTTTAGCCTTGCCCCCCCACTCTTCTGCTGGGGACCCTGCCCACCTTTGCCGGAGTCTCCCACACGACCTTTTTGGACCCTGGTGCTGACCCAGCGATCCGCCTCCACAGCAAGCTTTCTGCGATCAGTCAGTTTACTGTCAATCAGGTGCTGGCATAGCTCTGGAAAAAAATTATCCGACAAGTGCTCCCATGCAACCAAATCATAGAGCCCCTGCAAATCATTCACCTTGCTACCCTTCACCCAACCATCCAGTGCTCTGCAAAAATAGGACACATACTCCACCCAAGTACTTGACTCCAGCTTCTTGCAGTTCCTAAATTTCTGCCTATAAAGCTCTGGGGCCAACCCATACCTGGCTATCAAGGCTTCCTTCATGGGGACATAGGACAGCTGATCCTCAGTGGGCAAAGCTAGCAATGTCTCCCTTCCTTCACTGATGAAGCGGCCCCACAACCCCGCTCCCCAATCTCTCTCAGGGTCTCGGTGGGACTTTGCTACTTCATAGGCCTTAAACCACTGCCCAATGTCCTCATGCTTCATAAAATCTCTGATAACAACTTTGGGAGTGTATACCTTTCCTTCCCCAGGCACTGATAGTGTGCTGCCACCAGAGGGATTGATCTCTGAACTCTTTGCTTTCAGATCTAACTCCCTCAACCCTCTCTCATGCTCTAAAAGCATCTTCTTTTCCTCCATGGCCAATTTCTTGCTTTCCAACTCCAATCTCTTATTCTCTAGGTCACCCTGGCTCCCCTGCTTGAGCCTTGCAAGCCCCAATTCATGCACTCTGCTTCTCTCCCTGTTCTCCAACTCCTCTGGAGACAGACCCTTTGAAGACACACTGCTGCCCACCCTGGAAGGCAACTTTCCCCCTGTCAGGCCCAACAGCCCCTCCTGCTGCCCATCTAAATTTTCTCCCTCCACCATAGGCTCTTCAGGATGCTCACTGGCATTCCTTGATTCCAACCAGGCCCTCCGCAGCTTTTGGTATTCCACCTTTCTGGTGAGGCCTCTCACAGAGATTTTAAATTGTTTGCAGACAGCTTTGAGTTGTGGCACAGTGTAGGTATCAACCCTTTCCTCTTCAAATTCGATATCCACAGATGCAATGGATGCTGGTTTACTCATGGTGAGAATTGGCAGCTCTCAAGATGCAAGAAATTCCCAGGAAAAAAACTCTACCAAATGTACGTGGTTGCGTAATGGTGTGCACTATACTAGTAGTGTACACCAATCACTGTATGTAAGTCACAAATGCAAGTCCAGATCCCACCACTGCCACCAATGGTAGAAATCGGGGTCTCTAGTTGGCAGAGGTAGGTACCTTTGTCCAAATAGGGACCCTTGCTTCTAGTCAGGGTAAGGGGGATACAATCCTAAAATAACCCCTGCTCACCCCCATGGTAGCTTGGCACGAGCAGACAGGCCTATCTCAGAGGCAGTGTGTAAAGCATTTGTGAACACATACAGTAATACAGTGAAAACACTACAAACGGACACCACACCAGTTTAGAAAAATAAGTCATGTTTATCTAAACCAAAACAAGACCAAATGACACAAATCCACAATACAGTATTAAAAATATGACTTTCAGATGATAGAAATAGTTCAGTTCAAGCAAAATTGCAGATGCAACACTTTTCTCATAAAGTACCTGGGATGCGTCAGGCAAACGAAAAAAACGGGCCGCAGGGAAGGTGATGCATCGGTTCCTTACACTCAGGGAAGGTGATGCGTCGGTTCCTTGCTTCGGGGGAGGTGATGCATCGCTTCTTTACTGCAGCGCAGGGGAGGTGATGCATCGGTTCCTTACCAAAGAGGAGGTGATGCGTCAGTTTATTACTGCGTGGGGAGGTGATGCATCGGTTTCTTACTGCGTTCTCCAACGATGCAACAGACTTGGCGCCTCGATGCAATGCGTCGATTCGGTGACGATGTGTAAACTCGTGCAGCCGCACAGCAGGCCTTGCGTCGAACTCGGTGCGGTGATCTCGGACTTCGGAGATCGGTTCACTTGATGCGGCGTGCGATCCCAGAAGTGATCTAAAAGTCTGGGGTCTGGGCCCCTCTTTTCATACACCAAAATCCTTTGTTCTCTGAAGGCAGAGAGTGTCTGTACGCAGCCAAAACCAGTTCCGTCCTCACTGGTGCAGCTTCCTGGCAGGAGGTGGAGACAGCATTGTTGAAGGCAGACCAGGCCCATTCAGGTGAAAGGAAATCTCCTCCCCCTACTCTAAATGCAGCCCAGGTATATTCAGTCCAGCCCTGACTCATCAGACTTCTGGAGCCGCTGCCCCTCTCCAGCGCCTTTCATCCAAAAGCCAGACATGCAATACACAAACCTAGCAGAGGCACACTGGATGGTTAGGCAAGAAAATACCTACTTTCTAAAAGTGGTATTTTCAAACACAGAATGTAAAAATCACCCTCACTAAAAGATGCATTTTAACATTCTGAGTTCAGGCATACTAAACTTTATTTTTCTACCTTGTTCCCAGGGTCAGTTATGTTTATAAGATGTTATAAACAAACTCTCCATTCTGTCCTATGGGAACAGGTAGCCTTGCAATAGTGAAAAACAAAATTGGCAGTAATTCACTATCAGGACATGCCACACACACCAGGGCGTGTCCTACCTTTCACATACACTGCACCCTGCCCATAGGGGTACCTTGGGCCTACCTCAAGGGTGACTGACATGTAAGAAAAGGGAAGGTTAGGGCCTGGCAAGTGGGTGCACTTGCCAAGTCGACATGGCAGTACCAGACTGCACACAGGCTCTGCAATGGCAGGCCAGAGTTACATTTACAGGCTGCTTCTGTGGGTGGCACAATCAGTGCTGCAAGCCCACCAGCAGCATTTGATTTACAGGCCCTGGGCACACACGATGCACGGTACTAGGGACTGACTAGTAAATCAAATAGCCAATCATGGAAACATCAATCCATAACAGTAATTTACAAAGGGAGCACTTGCACTTTGGCACTGAACAGCAGTGGCAAAGTGCCCAAAGCATCTAGGCCAGCAAAACGGAGTCCGACATACAGGAAAAACACAGGAGGCAAAGGCGAAAATGCAGGGGAGATCCATGCCAATGGTGCCAGGTCTAACAGTCAGCATATAGGAAATGATAGTTATAGCAGGCAGGGTAATAAAGCTTATCATGTGGCTTCTCCTACCGCTACAACACTCTCTTCTTCCTACAAATAATGTTCCTGAGGTAACACCTATCTTTGTACTTAGGGAAATCATAAGAAATTGGGTTACTAGTTGAGGGGAGATAAAACCCTACTCAAGCAGAAACTACAATCCTTGTTATGAAGTCAGAAGCAAATCCCAAATTAACCTGTGCTTGACCCTTCGGTAGCTTGGCACAGAGCAGTCATGGTTAAGTTAGAGGCAATGTGTAAAGTATTTTTGCAGCTCTTCAAACAGTAATAAAGTGAAAACACAACACCAGAAAAATCCCACATCAATTTAGAAAAATACAGTACATTTTAATAAACGAATCAAGACCAAAATGACAAAATTCAATCAGTAGAATCGGAGATAAGCAAATATAAAGATTTCAGTGAAATCTGTGGCTATCTGGTTGCTCTAGACCGGGAAAAAGTCACAAGTTCAGGTCGACTGCTATGGAGCGCGAGCAGGCAACAGGGTAACCACTTAGGTCCATTGAACACTTTGCCGTAATCCTGGTTACAAAGAGATGTGGCATCCCACGGTGAGGATGCGTCACGCAGCAGATGTGATGTGAGGTCCGGACTGGGGGATGCATCATGCAGTAGCAGTTCCAGGGAGCTGCAATGTGCAATGCGATGTCCTTGCATGGACGTACATTGTGCCGCGGTGGTTCCGATGGGCTGCGTTGGGTGAGGCGATATCCTTGCATGGGGATGCGTTCACGCAGCAGCGGTTGCGATGAGCGATGTGAGGTCCTTGCACCAGGTAAGTCAAAGCAGCACAGGTGATTCGTCGGTTGCGAGGGAATACGTTGTGCAGCGGAGGCGATGCCCCAGTTCTGTGGGAGATGCACCATGCCGAGGAGGAGATGCTTCGTTTCTGACTAATCCACAGATGGACTGGCAGAGCACCTTCAGGCCCACTTCCAAGGGTCCAGGACAGGGGTGGCACCACTTGGGAGGGCAGGACTCGCAGATGGCAGAGTCCAGGTGCTGAGTTCAAAGTTGTTGGAAGCCTGTTCTGTCCCTGAGTCTTATGACCAGGAGGCCAACCAACTAGCCCTTGGAGTCACTCTGGGGTCCTGGGTTTAGAGAGGCAGGCCCAGTCCTTCTTACCCAGGCAGAGGGCAGCTGGTCAGCGCAAGCAGGGCAGTAGTTCTTCCGGACAGTGCTCCAGCAGAATGGCAGCTCTTCCAGCAGCACAGCAGTTTTTCCTGACAGAGTCCACCTGTCCAGAAGTGTACTGAAGAGTTAAGTCTAAGGGTCCAAAATGTATACCTGATGCCCACTTTGAACTAGAGGAAGCTTCTAGAGGTTTCCACCCCGTGAGGTGTCAGCCATCCCCTTCCTCCCTATACTGGCCCAAGTTTTTCTGGGATCACAAAAGACTAGTGACAACGTTTGGTGAGAGTGCTCAAGCAGAGCCTTTGTAATGTGCAGGTGTGGTAGGTGACAGTTCCTCTGCCTCCTTAACTCAAAGTGGCCCATCCTGCCAAAGTCTCATTGTATGGGACGAATACCAATACATTCTTTATATTCTAAAATGGGTGAAATACTGTAACTCTCATGGTCTTAGTCCTGTCACATGGCTAGGGCATACAGAACTACAACTCCCATCTTTTTGTAGTCCTGTTGACACGCCCCGTCCGGATGTCCCGTGAAGTCATGCGCTTCACGCTCCACGTGTAGGATCTATTTCTTCCGGTTCACTCCGGGACCGGTGATTAATCCTAACCGCGGTGCACAGTACGCCTCCTGATATCGGGCACAAAAGGTATGCAGGCTTTTGTTTTTTGAAGATGTGTTGGGGGTTTTAGAAAGGTTTTCGTAATGATTCAATTGTGTTGGTCATTTGATACGGGGATGCCTCACCAATCGTTCCCTCCCTCCGGTTCAGTTTAACTACAGAGGTATTGAACGCAGACCACATAAATGGTGTTATTTAACTTCTGTATCAGTTTGAAGGTGACACACCAGTGTATCGGCCTCAGGTCCAGTAGCGTCGTTCAATGAAAGTTTGGGGATTGGTATTGATTTTTGAAGAGGTTTTTGAGGAGCTTTTTGGAGAGCTCTATTTGAGTATATTTTCACATTTCTGAGATACATTATCAGTGAACAAGATGATAAAAAAACATTTACATATTTTTGCCTCCAGCACAGATGATAGTAAAGGGCTGCAGGTGGTAACGGCACATCAGTGGCCTTCAGCAAATGAGCTGATAGCCATTTATTGATACCAACAGTCCCAAGACTTTGGCATCTTTTGGATGCACACATCCATCTAGACTACTACTATATTAGTGTAGCCAAACCATTTTACAATCTGAGCAAAAAGATGTGCATGTAATTCTACCACACCACTTTAGTAATTTTATTGTAAACCTAACCGTATTTCTTTTTATTCTACAATGAGTCAAGCATTTCAATTGTAAATTTCTCCTGTCCTTTTGAAATTACAGGACTTAGGGGCCGATTATGATGGCGGGTGGACTTTGTCCGCCCGCCATCGCCCCGGTAAATGGGACCGCCCGCTATGTGTGCGGCGGTCCCGCACATGTGATTAGGATGCCACCGCCACGGTGGCGGTGGCATCCCCATTTCCAGCATTGTGGCGGGCGGTGCTCACAACACCGCCCGCCACAGTGCTGGAAATGCATGTTGTGCATCTGCATGCACAACGTGACAGGCACCGCGCGGTGCCTGCCACCTTGTGCATGCAGATGCAGGGGGTACCATAGGTACCCCCATGTGCAGCCCCCACCCCCCAACACCCTGGGGGCCCGCAACGGGCCCCCAACAGCAAGACCGTGAGCCTTTCCATGGCGGCGACGCTACCATGGAAAGGCTCATCTCCGTCGGCATCATAATATGGATGGCGGTGTCTTGCAGACACCGCCACCATATTAAACCCGCTTCCGCCCGGTCGACTGTTCGGCCGGGCGGAAAACATGCGGACGGTCTTACCGTCTGCCGGGCTCCCCTCCGCCATGGTAATATGGCGGGGGGAATTTGTTGGCGGACGGGCGATTATGGCGGGCGGATCGCCACCGCCATGCGGGCGGTGGCGATCCGCCCGACATCGTAATCGACCCCTTAGTGTTCCTTTGAGCTTTGCGCCAAGGTATAGATGAGGTTAGTTGCCTGACTGCTGCAGGTAAGCTAATACATCAGTGTTTGACAACACCTCACTGTTTTGTGATGCATAGGTCCCCTTAAGCTCTGTTTCTCATAAAGAGTCCCAGGAATCCGGAGTGGAGAGCACCTCCCCTTTTTGGAATGAATGCTGTGCTATGCTGTGTTTTAACAATTTCTATGTCTGAACACTGATTTATATTTCTTGTAGGCAGTGCCGACCAGTGGATCCCTGACTGAGTGGCACACCAGTCGAACCACTGGTTTTGTATATGACCATTCTTTAACTTTTTCTTTATGACATTGGTTACCTAAACTTGCAGTAACTTTCACGAGGTCCTGAAGAAGGCCGCCATACCTCCTATGAGGGTATTAGGCTGAAACATGTTGACCTACGAACACTCATGCACTCTATGACAGATTTAAATCCACTCTGTCGTAGTTTATTTTTAATCCTGAGCGGGGGGCGCTTGAATAAACAAAGTGTGTACCTCTGAACTAGTTTTAATTCACATCTGTCTTCTTTGCCCCCTTCACTATACCGATTTTACATAGGTATTTAGTATACCTCTTCCAAAAAAAATAAAACATCCCTAAGCTCCTCCCTCTCAGTGATAGTGTTGTAGCCCACACTGTGACTAGGTTCATAGTGCGAGGAGGTTACCCTATAATGAAGCATGCCACCTTCAGTTGGGTGAGGGAAACCGTCCTATAAAAGTGACACCCCACTAGCTTTCTTCCTTTCTTGTAGACCCAGGATTCCTATTGTATTGAGTCAAATACACAAAGACCAACTGCCACCTGCACCTAGTCATGTGACCCAGGATCAGGCTGCCGGCCCCAAATGGTTGGGGCAAATCATGCCAACTTACTAAATGTAGTATAAGGAAGTGGGGAACCCAATATACCCTTGGAGGCTTGGGCAATCTATATGGTAATGAGTAAAAAGATGCCTACAAGGGATTTTGTTGAAAGTTCTTACTCTAGTATGAGTTACATATAATTACTTCTGTGTTCAAACCCAAATGGTCTCAAACCTATGACCCAATCTGTACTTATATAAAGATATACAATAAATGAGTAAATGATAATTTCAAAGGCACGGGAGAATCTTTTTCCAAAAGTACAAAAGTTTTTAATATTGATAAAATCAAAAGGGGTACATTCTAGTACAACAACACAACATGATCGAGGATGTATGAAACTACCTACAACTCATGAGCACAATCATCTCTTCCACATATTTAAATCAGTGAGGAATCTGGAAAAACAGAAAACATTCACTGTCATACAACAAATGTTACAGAAATAGATGAGAAATTATCATTTACTCATTTATTGTATATCTTTATATAAGTACAGATTGGGTCACAGGTTTGAGACAATTCTTTACAATTCTTTAGACACCAAACGTGAACTATTGACCTGCTCCCAATTAGAAGTTATCGCTCATTAAATGTAATAAGGTACTTTAATGTTATCCTATGGGAATGATAGGCCTTGCAGTAATGGAAAGCAAATGTAGGAGTTTTTCACTAGCAGGACACGTAAAACTTAAAAGTTAATGTCCTACTTTTTTAATACAGTGCACCCTGCCCTGTTTGCTGTTGAGTGCCACCCTAGGGGTGACGTGTGTATTAAAAAGGAAGGGTTAGGCCTGGCAAGAGGTTTAATTTGCCATGCTGAAATGACAGTCTAAAACTTCACACAGAGACAGCAATGTCAGGCCTGACACAGGTTTAATGAGCTACCTAAGTGGGTGGCACAATGTGTGCTGCAGGCCCACTAGTACCATTTTATTTACAGGCCCTGGGTGCATGTAGTACCAATTTACTAGGGACTTACAGGTAAATGAAATGTGGTAATTTGGTGTAAGCCAATTTTACCATGTGTTAAGGAGAGAGTACAAGCACTTTAGCACTGGTTAGCAGTGGTAAAGTGCACAGAGACCTAAAACCAGCAAAAACAGAGGCAACAAAACAGGAGGGTTAAAGGCAAAAGTTAGTGGAGAACTACACCAAGGAGGTCGGGTCTATCAGAAATAATTCAAAATATGTGCTAATCTTATTGGAAAGACCTACTGAGCAAAATTCAGCAAAACAGTGAAATAACTTGGTCACTATTTGGTCTGAGGTGAGGCCTTTACAGTGATTTATAATGCAACATTGACGCAATAATTTAAAAGCGAGAAGAGAGATGAATGTTTAAATTGGTCAGGAAATCATACATCTTATTCACATTTACAGAAGAATAGTCCACTACTATAATCCATTTCGTCTTAATTGCTCTACATGAAACACACTACCAAGATCAAATAAAGGAAGGTCTTTAACTAGAAAAACGATATAACAAACCACCTACCTACAAGAGTTCACTACCACAAACACACCTAGTCAAAAAGCAACCTCTTCTTTGCAAAATGATTTATAGGTGTGAAAACAAGCAAGCTCTGATTAAAGTATATTTTTATACTACAGTTAATTTGATTATGAACTGATTTTTCTGCAACCCCAGACATTCATATTTTAATCAGCATTTTGGACAAATATAATATTTGCGTTTCTCTATTGAATAAAAAAAAACCATTTAATATCTCAGAAGCTGATAAATTCTCATTAGGATTCGCAAACCCATACAGTGTGCCTACGACTTGTGAGTTTACTCACTGTAGTCCTTTTTTCCTTTTAGCAAAGAATCGCCTCACTAATGATGCTAAAATAATCACTAATGCCTAGGGCCTGCATAGCTGCAATTACTGGATGACAAGGCAGCTTCATTTTAAGCTGACATCTCAATAACTTGACATAGGCATTACATCTCTATTACACTGGAATCTAAATGGCATTTTATAAAGCACAGCTTGTATATTTAGTTCAAGAGTATATCAAGAGCAGTGACGTGATCCCGAGTAATGCGCTGCACCTTGATTTTGCTTTATCCGTCTTATGAGTTCATATTAAGGCAAAAAAATAAAACCACGGTGCAGCGCATACTATGGAGCATGTACCTGCTCTTGATTGTGTGAGTGTGCACACACAATAAAAGCCTCCTTTTAATGCGAATTGTGGTTAAATTCGTGATTCATTAGCTGTTTTATTTTTTTTTGCATCCATCGGTAAAGTTAGCCCTGCTCAACCTTATCAACTCATTCACGCCTACAGTTTACCTTCAGGTGACTGACATATCATTGATAATGCAAATCCAGGAACTCTGGGAGTGACCACTTTCAACTTCCTTTTTTCTCGGGGAACTGGACACCTGCATCCTGCAAAAATCCGGCCAAGTTCTTTGTGATGATAGTTTGGCAGGAAACAGGAAGTACATCACTGCAAATGGGACGCCTTTGTTTACGCAGATAAACTTAAAAAAGAAAAAAAAAATCCCTTTGCACAATTTCCATTGCATCAAGAACGCTGATGTGTTCAATTGAATCACATGAAGAACTCCATTTTTCAACAATTCATTGACCTTATACTGGGCCAAAACATTACTATTAATGTACGGTAAATTGTCTGGGGCAGATTTACAAGGTCCTTGCGCCATTTTTGCGTCACTTTTCCCATGTTAAAAATGATGCAAAAGTGGCGCAAGGGCCTTGTAAATAAGCCCCTCTATGCTTAAACTGCAAAGAGCGCAACTGTCATTCCCAAGGAGTTGTAACAGAACACTGTTGCTGATATATAAGGATTGTGGAGTCTGATTTCGAGCTCAGATTACTTTGTTTCACATGCTTGAGAAGAGAAGCCCTTAGAAGGATGGAAAAACGCCGACTCCGAGCAACATTAACAGCGCAGAATTTCTTAGGCTGGAAATGAGCCAGAGAAGTCAGGAAGAAAGATGGGTAGGGGGACAGGAGACTGTCCGAGGGTCGCAGGCGTACCGTAGGATGCACGAGCCTAGTAATTGCTGGAGGCAGACAGGATGCACCGCATTTGTCTATGCCGAGCGCTGTAATTGAACAGAAACACGGCCACAGATCTCGTTAGGAGGATTTCCAGGTAAATGTGTGCCAAGCAGTGTATGTCGAGATGAGTTTCTCATATTTTCTACAGGTTCGCAGTTTTTCTGCTTTTAACTTTAAAAAAAGCATGCTGGTTATTAGATTAGTGCTAGGTCTGTTTATAGCGTGCTGTTTCATTTTTGTTTTGTTTAGGACCACTAAAATGCTGGTAACTAAATTGCTGTTCAAGCAAATTAAATGCTTTTTGTATGTATTAACTAAAGCAATTACAATGAATACAAACAATATTCTGAGACCTAATCAAATTATACAACAAATTGCCGCTGTCCTACAGCAACAGAAACGAAAATTGTTAGTGAAGTCTATGCAGTACGAGTCTCTGTAGATTAAAACTGATTAGCCCTTTAAGACATATTATAACATCTGAGAGAAAGTGGATTATTAGTTGAAGTGGGGGTAGTCCACCACAAATAATAACGCCCTTACCTCCTCATCCATGCCTTGTCCAGGGCCGGACTGGCCATAGCGGGCACCGGGCGTTTCCCCGGTAGGCCGCTAGGGTGGGGGCCGGTTTTGTTACCGGGGGTCGGCAATATCGGCCCCCCGGTCACAAAATCGGCCAAAACCGGCCCTCGTAAACTTCTCGGCTGCACTCCCCCTCACCGCAGGGGGGACCGGCTGAGCAGTTTGCCAGGGCTGGTTTCTGTTCCCAGTCCGGCCCTGGCCTTGTCCCATTCCTTACTATATGCACTATGTGAGGCGAGGCCTCACCACAACCACATCTACCAAGCACACTCTAAAGCAAAGAAAATAAATAACAGCCCCGCTCCCCTTTACTACTAAAGGGAGACAAGGACAAAGCAAATCCTGACATATCAGGCTTCCACAGCCACTCTTTAAAAGAGAAAGAGGGAGGGATTGAGCGAAAATAACAAATGGGAGGAGAAATTATGAATCGGAGTAATGAAGATTACCGGTAAGTAATCCAGTATACAAGTGTACCTGTAATAAAAATAAATTAAAGTAATACCAATTAAAAATTAAATAAATAAATAATAATAAAAAATACAAAAAAATATATATATATATATTCCAGCTCCAGGTTTGCCCTCGCAAGAGCTGCACTCCAAAAAAGCGTTCCACACAAGGCCTTTATTCAGGTATAAACGTCCACTGCCTCACGATAAGGGTATCAGCTGCTCCATCCTTAATTGCCTGACGCATTTTGAAGGAGTGTCCTTCTTCCTCAGAGGCTGAATGGATCAGATACGTGCATGTCTCCCACCTCACATTAAATGCGTGTTTCCACGCCCCCTGATGGGCAGGTCCTATGGCACCGTGGAGCATTGTGGGAGATGTAGTAAAATCATACCTCAGATGGTCGCACTTATAACTGTCCCTGAAAAATGCAAGCCCACAGATGGGCCTCGTTCGGCAGTGTCCATTCTAAATCCTTCGCCGGTAGTCCGCAAGTTGGTTCCGTAATTACAAAACCAGCGGCCCCCTATGTTCACGGGGTGGTGCAAGCTCGGCGGTAGGGCCGCCGCCCAATATTCCAGCTCCAGGTTTGCCCTCGCAAGAGCTGCACTCCAAACCATCGTTCCACACAAGGCCTTTATTCAGGTATAAACGTCCACTACCTCGCGATAAGGGTATCAGCTGCTCCATCCTTAATTGCCTGACGCGTTTTGAAGGAGTGTCCTTCTTCCTCAGAGGCTGAATGGATCAGATACGTGCATGTCTCCCACCTTCCATTAAATGCTTGTTTCCATGCCCCCTATTGGGCAGGTCCTATGGCACAGTGGAGCATTGTGGGAGATGTAGTAAAATCATACCTCAGATGGTTGCACTTATAACTGTCCCTGAAAAATGCAAGCCCACAGATGGGCCTCGTTCGGGAGTGTCCATTCTAAATCCTTCGCCGGTAGTCCGCAAGTTGGTTCCGTAACTAGAAAACCAGCAGCCCCCTATGTTCACGGGGTGGTGCAAGCTCGGTGGCAGGGCCGCCGCCCAATATTCCAGCTCCAGGTTTGCCCTCGCAAGAGCTGCACTCCAAACCAGCGTTCCACACAAGGCCTTTATTCAGGTATAAACGTCCACTGCCTTGCGATAAGGGTATCAGCTGCTCCATCTTTAATTGCCTGACGCGTTTCGAAGGAGTGTCCTTCTTCCTCAGAGGCTGAATGGATCAGATACGTGCATGTCTCCCACCTCACATTAAATGCGTGTTTCCACGGCCCCTGATGGGCAGGTCCTATGGCACAGTGGAGCATTGTGGGAGATGTAGTAAAATCATACCTCAGATGGTTGCACTTATAACTGTCCCTGAAAAATGCAAGCCCACAGATGGGCCTCGTTCGGCAGTGTCCATTCTAAATCCTTCGCCGGTAGTCCGCAAGTTGGTTCCGTAATTACAAAACCAGCGGCCCCCTATGTTCACGGGGTGGTGCAAGCTTGGCGGCAGGGCCGCCACCCAATATTCCAGCTCCAGGTTTGCCCTCGCAAGAGCTGCACTCCAAACCAGCGTTCCACACAAGGCCTTTATTCAGGTATAAACGTCCACTGCCTCGCAATAAGGGTATCAGCTGCTCCATCCTTAATTGCCTGGCACGTTTCGAAGGAGTGTCCCTCTTCCTCAGAGGCTGAATGGATCAGATACGTGCATGTCTCCCACCTCACATTAAATGCGTGTTTCCACCCCCCCTGATGATGGGCAGGTCCTATGGCACCGTGGAGCATTGTGGGAGATGTAGTAAAATCATACCTCAGATGGTCGCACTTATAACTGTCCCTGAAAAATGCAAGCCCACAGATGGGCATCGTTCGGCAGTGTCCATTCTAAATCCTTCGCCGGTAGTCGGCAAGTTGGTTCCGTAATTGGGCTTGCATTTTTCAGGGACAGTTATAAGTGCGACCAGTTATAAATTGCCGAAATGCATTCGCCATACAAGAAATAAAGATTGCTTCCAAGGTGTTCCCCTGTGTGGTCTCTGCTCTCTCGCAAGAAGGAGGTATTGGTGTATTACTTATATATAAATATATATATATTCACTGAAAAAACCATAGGTTTCAGACACGTTATAGTTAGAAATTAGCATTTAAAAAACCTTTGAAATTCACTGAAAAAACCATAGGTTTTAGGGACAGTTATAGTTAGTTGGACATTGCACTCATACAAAACCCGTGAAATTCCCCGTTATAGTTAGTTCAGCTAACTATAACTCGCGCCCCGCAATGCACTGCTGATGACGTCACATATTACATCACTCATGACATGGTCAGTGACATCACTGATGACATCACTGATGACATCTCAAATGACATCACTGATGACATCATCCAGTGACTGTGTGTTTCTGTAAAGTTTAAATATGTTTAATATATATAGGGAAAGGCGTATTGAAGAATGAGTGGGTGTATAAGTGTCTGAATGGATGATTTAGTACGTGCGTGACTGACTCTACAAGTGAGTGATTAAACGTATCTTACTGAATGCATGGGTTAGTGACTAAACTGTGTGAATGTCTGTATCCGTCTGTTGTGTGTGTAAGTGGATGCATGGATTTGCGAATAGCTACATGAGTGTCTATATGGGTTATTGATTGGTTCTATGAGTATCTGTATGGGTGCCTGAGTGTTTGTGTGGGATGGGGTGTGTGCGACTGTGCATAGATGTGTGAGTGGGTGATTCACTGGGTGGATGGTTTCAAGAGTGCATCTGTGATAGACTGTATGGGTGGGTAAGTGTGTGTAAGAGTGTGTTAGTGAGTGAATGTATGTCCCAGTGGTACATGTGTGAGTAACTACATATGTGAAAGGCAGTATATATGTGTATTGGAGTATATAAATAGCTATAAGCTGAGAGTGAGTGATTGTGATAGTGGCTGTATGGATGAGTGTGTGCTTGTATCAGTGATTGTATAAGAGCGTAACAATGTGCTAGTATTTGTATGATTAAGTGAGCTGGTGTGTGTATAACTGTATAGGTGAGTAAATGGCAGTGTGTTTAATTATTTGCATGACTGACTAGGTGTGTGAGTACCTCTATGGATGAGTGGCGGTGTTTGAGTGTCTATATAGGAGTAAGAGTGCATATGATAGTCCTGTACTGAGTGACCATAAGTATGAGTGACTGTACGGGTGAGTGAGTGGATGTGTGTGTGTAGACCTAAGAATCAGTGAGTGGGTATGTAGTTATTGGTGTTGGAGTGTCTATGGTTTTGTGAATGGCACTCTGTAATTTAGATTGGGTGTATCAAAGGTTATATTAGGGTGTGAGGAGCTGCATCAGATTATCACGTGGATGATGTCATCAGTGATGTCATTTGAGATGTCATCAGTGATGTCATCAGTGATGTCACTGACCATGTCATGAGTGATGTAATATGTGACGTCATCAGCAGTGCATTGCGGGGCGCGAGTTATAGTTAGCTGAACTAACTATAACGGGGGAATTTCACGGGTTTTGTACGAGTGCAATGTCCAACTAACTATAACTGTCCCTAAAACCTATGGTTTTTTCAGTGAATTTCAAAGGTTTTTTAAATGCTAATTTCTAACTATAACGTGTCTGAAACCTATGGTTTTTTCAGTGAATTTCAAAGGTTTTTAAAATGCTAATTTGTAACTATAACGTGCCTGAAACCTACAGTTTTTTCAGTGAACTTCAAAGGTTTTGTAAATGACAATTTTTAAATGTATTAATTGTTATATTACATTTTTTTCATACTGATTTACTACATTTTTAGAAACAATTTCTTTTACATATTTTATTTTTTAAATTACATTGTAATTACATTATACATTACATTACAAAAATACTTTCTCAGAATGAATTACTTTAGTTTAAATACTTTGCACATAGGCAATAGACTTTTAAGTACAGTAGTTACAGTTGTTGCAATGGGCAACACATTTTCAAACACAATGCAACATTCAGCTCAATGTGAATTTCTAGTTAAATGCAATTAGTTACTTTATGGATTACTTTTCTAACCACAGGACTGGATCCTAGATTCAGTCCTGGTACATCTCCTGTAAACAGTTGAGTAAAAGCGTTTTGGTTACAGTCGTGATTTTTAAGGAATATTATTGTATTTTAAAAGTTGACACTTAGAAACTTTTTCTCATAGAATCACCAATGTTATCCTATGGAAGGAAATTCACTTAGCAGGTAAAAACTGTTATCGTTACTTTTTCTTACTCAGTGTTGGATCCTGGATCCAGCACTGGTGCATCTCCTGTAAACAGTTGAAAGAATGCGTTTAAGTTATACAGGCGATTTTTAAGGAATATTTGTAGTTTGTGAAAATCGACACTTTGAAACTTTTCTGCTGAAAACCAGACAATGGATTCCTATGGAAGAAAATATAAGTTACTGGTAAGTACGGTTAAAATTACTTTTCAGGACCAGTACTGGGCTGAAAGATACAGCACTGAGGTCTCTCCTTATAACAGGTGAGTAAATCGGAATTCGTATTTCGGCTGATTTTAGAGGAATATTTGTATAGTTTCAAAACTCAACACTTAGAAGACTTTTCCAGCAAAACGCAGGCAATGATATCCTATGGAAGGAAATTCAAGTTACTGGTAAGTACGGTTAAAATTACTTTTGAGGATCAGTACTGGGCTGAAAGATGCAGCACTGAGGTCTCTCCTGATAACAGATGAGTAAATCGGAATTCGTATTTCGGCTGATTTTAGATGAATATTTTAAAGTTCCAAAACTCCACACTTAGAAGAATTTCCAAGTGAAACCAGTCAATGTTAGCCTATGGAAGGAAATTCAAGTTACCGGTAAGTACGGTTAAAATTACTTTTGAGGACCAGTACTGGGCTGAAAGATACAGCACTGAGGTCTCTCCTGATAACAGGTGAGTAAATCGGAATTCGTATTTCGGCTGATTTTAGAGGAATATTTTAAAGTTCCAAAACTCCACACTTAGAAGAATTTCCAAGTGAAACCAGTCAATGTTAGCCTATGAAGGAAATTCAAGTTACCGGTAAGTACGGTTAAAATTACTTTTGAGGATCAGTACTGGGCTGAAAGATGCAGCAGTGAGGTCTCTCCTGATAACAGGTGAGTAAATCGGAATTCGTATTTCGGCTGATTTTAGAGGAATATTTTAAAGTTCCAAAACTCCACACTTAGAAGAATTTCCAAGTGAAACCAGTCAATGTTAGCCTATGGAAGGAAATTCAAGTTACTGGTAAGTACGGTTAAAATTACTTTTCAGGACCAGTACTGGGCTGAAATATGCAGCACTGAGGTCTCTCCTGATAACAGGTGAGTAAATCAGAATTCGGATTTCGGCTGATTTTAGAGGAATATTTGTATGTTTCAAAAATCAACACTTAGAAACTTTTTCAGCAAAAAGCAGGCAATGATATCCTATGGAAGGAAATTCAAGTTACTGGTAAGTACGGTTAAAATTACTTTTGAGGATCAGTACTGGGCTGAAAGATGCAGCACTGAGGTCTCTCCTGATAACAGGTGAGTAAATCGGAATTCGTATTTCGGCTGATTTTAGAGGAATATTTTAAAGTTCCAAAACTCCACACTTAGAAGAATTTCCAAGTGAAACCAGTCAATGTTAGCCTATGAAGGAAATTCAAGTTACCGGTAAGTACGGTTAAAATTACTTTTCAGGACCAGTACTGGGCTGAAAGATGCAGCACTGAGGTCTCTCCTGATAACAGGTGAGTAAATCAGAATTCGGATTTCGGCTGATTTTAGAGGAATATTTGTATGTTTCAAAAATCAACACTTAGAAACTTTTTCAGCAAAAAGCAGGCAATGATATCCTATGGAAGGAAATTCAAGTTACTGGTAAGTACGGTTAAAATTACTTTTGAGGATCAGTACTGGGCTGAAAGATGCAGCACTGAGGTCTCTCCTGATAACAGGTGAGTAAATCGGAATTCGTATTTCGGCTGATTTTAGAGGAATATTTTAAAGTTCCAAAACTCCACACTTAGAAGAATTTCCAAGTGAAACCAGTCAATGTTAGCCTATGGAAGGAAATTCAAGTTACTGGTAAGTACGGTTAAAATTACTTTTCAGGACCAGTACTGGGCTGAAAGATACAGCACTGAGGTCTCTCCTGATAACAGGTGAGTAAATCGGAATTCGTATTTCAGCTGATTTTAGAGGAATATTTTAAAGTTCCAAAACTCCACACTTAGAAGAATTTCCAAGTGAAACCAGTCAATGTTAGCCTATGGAAGGAAATTCAAGTTACTGGTAAGTACGGTTAAAATTACTTTTCAGGATTAGTACTGGGCTGAAAGATGCAGCACTGAGGTCTCTCCTGATAACAGGTGAGTAAATCAGAATTCGTATTTCGGCTGATTTTAGAGGAATATTTGCACAATGGTGAAGGGAGGGGGCGGGGCCTGAGGTGACATCTGTGCAAACGCGCCCCGTGGCGCGTTTTAAGTTGGGGGATTAAGTCCCCTTGAATCATGAGGGTCCCTACGGGCCAACTAGCCCACCAGGAACCTCCAGTATGCGCCAGGGGGCTGCGTTGCAGAGACATGTACAGAGGCCACACCCCTTTTACACCTCTCTGCAACGCAGCTCTGTGGCGCTTTCTGGACGTACCTGTTGGGCTAGTTGACCCCAGGGACCCTCAGGATTGAAGAGGATTTAATTCCCCATCTTAAAACGCGCCACGGGGCCTGTTTGCACACATGTCACCTGAAGCCCCGCCCCTCCCTTCACCACTGTGCAAACGCGCCCGTGGCGCGTTTTAAGTCGGGGAATTAACTCCCTTGAATCCTGAGGGTCCCTGGGGTGCAACTATCCCACCATATACCTCCAAAAGCGCCATAGAGCTGCGTTGCAGAGAGGTGTAAAAGGGCGTGGCCTCTGTACACCTCTCTGCAAGGCAGCTCCCTGGCGCATACTGGAGGTTCCTGGTGGGCTAGTTGGCCCCCAGGGACCCCCAGTATTCAAGGGGAATTGTTCTCCTCTGCAAACGCGCCAGGGGCGCGTTTGCAGAATGGTGAAGGAAGGGGGCGGGGCCTACGGGCCCGATCGTTTTTTATTTATTTTTTCCTCTGAAGGGGGCCGTGTGGCCCCCTTCCTTTTTCCTATTTTTAGGCCCTGGGGACCCCATCCCCCAGGGCCTTACCCCTTTTTTAAAATTAAAATAAATAAAAAAACGGGAAGGGTGCCGCGTGGCCCCCTTTCCTTCGCCTGTATTGGCCCCGGGGACCCCATCCCCGGGGCATGGCCTCTTTTTTTTTATTTGGAGGGGGCTGCGTGGCCCCCTCCTCAGGCCATTTAAGGCTCCGGGGACCCCATCCTCCGGGCCGGCCTTGCACTTTTTTTAAATTTTTTACTCCATTTTTTACTTTGGGGAGGGGGCTGCGTGGCCCCCTCCGTGGCCACTTATGGCCCCGGGGACCCCATCCCCCGGGGCCTGGCTCTCGTTGGGGACTGTGGGGGTCCCCAAGCCCCCCACAGTCCCGCCGGCTCCCCGTGTCCTACGGGAGCCGGCATTGCTTGACACATGGGGAGCTGCTAAGATGCAGCTCCCCATGTGGAAAGCATCGGCTTTGGATATTGAAGAGAGAGCAGGTTTCCTGCTCTCTTCCAATATCCAAAGCAGTTTGCAATGACAGGACGGGAGCCGCGAGGCTCCCGTCCTGTCATTGCAAACAGCAGTGTCCCGGGGGTAGGCACCCCGGGACACTGCAGGAGCCGGCCCTGGGGGTGGCGGTCCCCAGGGCCACCACAGGCTCCAGGAGGGGGCCGCGCGGCCCCCTCCCTACATCTTGAAAGCCCCGGGAGGTGGTGGTCCCCGGGGCTTGGGGTCCAAAACGGACCCCCATTTTAATTTTTCTTAGTGCCCCGGGGAGGTGGTGGTCCCAGGGCGTGTGGGGCTGGAGCCCCCACACAGGTTTTTAATTTAAAAAAGAAGCCCCGGGAGGTGGTGGTCCTCGAGGCTGCGGGAGGGCTCAGAGCCCTCCCGCACCATTATCCATAAAGCCCCGGGGGTGGTGGTCCCCGGGCTTGGGGGCCCTTAGAGGCCCCCCACACATAAAATTAACCCCCCCAGCATGCTCTCCGGGACTTGGCCCACCCGGGGCCATTACATCGAGCGCGGAGACCGCGCTCGATTTCCGGCAGGATTCGCGCTCCTGAGCGCATCCTGCCGATTTTAAAAAAAAAAATAATATTTTTGCCCAGGGGTCCTTGTGGGACCCCTGAGCAGACCTAGGGGTCAGGGTGTTTCTACCCTGCTCCCTTTGTGCGCTTTGCGCACTTGTTTCTGTCCCTCGGTTCTACCGAGGGACAAAATGGCTGCCAAC
Source organism: Calotriton arnoldi (assembly GCA_963921515.1). Lineage (NCBI taxonomy): Eukaryota > Metazoa > Chordata > Amphibia > Caudata > Salamandridae > Calotriton > Calotriton arnoldi. Next base: position 920,989 of record CAWUFW010006874.1, read on the forward strand.
ACTTCCTGATTTGGAGTGTTGACAGCCAATTAACATAAAGCTCGTGCTCGGGAGGATCCGCGGCCCTAGATATATCTATCTTTTTACTTTTGATTTTCTCAGCAACTACTGGACGGATTTACACCATTTAACAAAAAGGGTTCTTTCTGAACCAAGAACTACCTCTTTGCCAAATTTGGTGTAATTCCGTTCAGCAGTTCGGGCTGTAGCCGTGTCTAAAGTTTCCTATGGAAAATTGCATGGGGAAAACGCGTTTTGGGACCCCCTTTTTCTCGGCCCCCGCTTGACGAATCCCCCGAGACTTTCAGGGTAGGAGCGGACCGGAGCGCCCCACAAAGTTTGAAAATTTTGCGAAGATACGTCAACCGGCAAGAGAGTTATTTCAAATAGAATGTCGCGGATTTCCTATGGATAATAGGTTGTAACTATAACTATCTACTGGCGACCGCCAGTAGATAATATATATATATATATATATATATATATATATATATATATATATATATATATATATATTCTTGCCAAAACCCCTCCGGTCAAAAGAAGATATATATATATATATATATATGATCAAGTCCCCGGTGAGGGACGAAACGCGTCATGGCTGCTGCAATCATTTGGGAGTTTCAATAAACATTGCAGTGTGACAAATTCCGGTGGTCCGCGCTCTTCCTTTGCGCACAGGAAATAGGCGAATCGAGGAGGAGTATGGTGTGATATATATATATATATATATATATATAAAGAACTCCGTCTCCAACTTCCAAATTGCTCCAGGAAAGACGAACACGGACCCAAAAGTTAAGTGCAGGGTTCTTTATTGAATCCAAATACACCGCACCACCGCCATGACGCGTTTCGACCTTCAGGAGGCCTTGATCACATGACGCTGTGACAGGAAACCAACAATTTAAAGTGACAGTGCAGTATCACGTGCAAAATTCGGCAGATAGACATAGACAACATTATTTTATATATGTATATATAAACATATTCGTTTTCAATTTCCTCCAATTGATACAGTGCCAATCGCAAAAAGATGTTAAAATGCATTAAAATCGGAGTATAAAAGCTCATTATTGAATAACATGTAAAATCGGGCTATAGCGAGTATAAATATGTGCAAATACGCAAATGTCAAAGAAACCAGCCAACAATAAATATTTAGAGCTAAAATCTCTCAAACTGTGAGTAATGGGTAACCATATGTATGATATCACCATAATGATATAAAGTGCAAATCAACGCTTATCTTGCTGCAATAAACCTGTCCCTATATGGAAAAAATTGATAAAACATCTAAGTATAAATACGAATGCTTTGCATGCAATGCAAGATATCTGAAACCCAAATCAGTTCATATACACAGTTTTAGGGCAGGATTCTATTAGACAACCATTGCATCTTTAAGTTTTTTAATCATCTCACTGTGATAACATACATGTATTGGATGCTTCTAATATCACCTACAGTGGGTTCAAATTGTTTATGCTCCCCTCTGGTGCTATCCTGAAGTTGGCACTGAAAATAGAGTAGTGTATATAGAGGAAAGAAGAAGGAAAGGTAACGGTAATGACCTCACATCTATAGTGATGTTAAATTCAATAAATCATGTGGCATAAATTTTGAATTTTTCGATCGTTGTGGTCCTATAAATCTCACAACCAATTAAAAAACCTTTTTATTATTTTTAGGAATCTAAAATCCTAATACATATTGGTTAATTAGTTGCCACATATATATTAAAGACCGAGTTATATTTATATTGGATTAAATAGATGGAAATCTCGAATCCTAATTAATATTTATTACCCCATAAATATTGAAATCAAAACCAATTCATATATGATTTAATAATTAAATATATCAAACGACGGCTTTCATAATGTTAACTACCGCACCTTATAAATACCTAATAAGTTGTTCTGACTATTCTGCCTAGAAAAAGTGCTTGTGCCAAGAATAAATAAGTGTTAAAAGTGCATATTAAAATTACAACCAATTACATGTAGGAGGCGACACACAAATAATGGTTTTTAAAATTAAGCAGAAGTTTAGCAATGCTGCTGTGGGGCTAGTTCACAGGCATGTGTAGAAATCTTCACTCGAATTCAGCCCGTTGGGCGTCTTGGTATCTAACTCGAGGATAAATTTGGTTTCTAATTTTCTCAGCAAGGCTTCTCGGTCACCGCCTCGTCTTAGTGGTGGTACCATATCCACCACGAAGTAAGTAAGGTATTCCAGGCAGCTACCATGGATATCCTTAAAATGCCTGGCTACAGGATATGATACATCCTGATTACTGATTGCCCTCATGTGCTGGAGTATACGTTTGTGGACCTGCAACTTGGTGCTGCCAACATATCGCAGGCCACACGTACACTCCAGCACATAGACGGCAAACTCAGTCTTGCAAGTTAGTTTCTTAGATATAATACGGGGTGCGTCATAAAAGGGAGTACTATATGATGTTGTGCTTTTTCCTAGTTTGCAAGCCTTGCAACTAGCGCATTTGATGAACCCTTTAGTTGACTGTAACCAAGTATTTTTTGTCATGACCTCCGGACTACTTTTTACAAGCATATCGCTCATAGAGCGTGCTTTCCGGAAGGTAACTTTGGGAACCTCCGTCAAGGATTCCCAAATAACAGGGTCATTGCGTATAACCGACCAATTCTTATTAAAGATTTTGCGCAAAGCGCGATGCTGACGATTGTATGTTATAATAAGTCTTGGAGGGTCAACAGCGGCTGCGGGTACAGTGGCCATTACCTTTGTACAATCTCTCTGAGATAAGGCTAGAGACCTAGAAATGGACATAGTTTTTTTGATAGCCTTATCAATCACATCTGCAGAGTAACCCCTAGCCAGAAACCTTTTCTTGCTATCAGTTTGGGCCTGAAAACAATCATTGTCTACACTACAGATGCGTCTGATGCGTAGCATCTCACCATAGGGTATGCTACTCACCAGATGGCTTGGATGGTGGCTGGTGGCATGGAGCACAGTGTTGCCCGCAGTCGCTTTGCGGTGTAATTTAGTCTCAAGCCTGCTGTTCTGGACATATACTTCCACATCAAGAAAGTTTACAGTTGTCTGGCTGATTTGTGCTGTGAACCGCAAGTTAAGATTGTTTACATTGATTTCTTGGATATATATATATGTAGGTATACGCCCTCAGAGACCATTGGTGAAGAAATAGATATTCCACACAGCAGAAATACATTAATTTATAAGTGATTTTGCAAACATGAGAAATGTTTTTATAAAAACATATGCACTGTGAAGAAATATATTGTAAAGTATTTTTACAAATAAATACTGAAGAATGAATAGATTTTAAAGTCTTTTTTAACCTAAAAAAAACAATCACAGGGAAGGTGCTGGACACTGAAGGCAGTAATTTACTATTTTAGCTAAAAACAAAGCCAACATAGTGAAGGTGCAGCACTTCAAAGAGCTCACATTAACAATTTCAACTCTAAAATAGACTAATTTTAAGAAGGTGTTCGACACTATAGAGAACAAAAATGTAGTTACCAAAACATGTTATTACTGTGTTAATTCCAAACGCAATTTTAAAATACCATATTTTTTATTTTAAAAACGAGTTACTCTACAATTGAAACAAATTCAACCCAAAGAGCCAAACATCAAAACTTAGGGGCTAATTACGAGTTTGACGGGGATACCACCAGGCCCGCAACGGCTGGGAGAACTCCGAAAGCCGGCGCCATCCCGAACACCGCATTACAATATTACTGCGGACCGGGTGGTGTTGCAGTGACTTCTAGGAGAGAGCCTGAAGCCAATGCCGACCACACTGTTGCAACGCAAGCAAGTTGGGTGCACTGTTGCCATTCACCATGTCGTGCATGGCGAACAGTGGCCGCCAATCCACATGGGTGGTATAGAGGGGCACAACTTGTGCCCCGGCCACAAGTCACATGGGTTCGTTTGCTCTGGGGTCTTTTTCTGTGGCCCTTTTCCTGCCTTTCCACCGACCTTTGCCATGAAAAGGTCTGCAGAAAGGCAGGTCATAATTCTAACGGCAATGGCGATGCTGGCACCGCCACCATTCTTTGCCGCTGTCCACACCACCGCTGCCGTGGGACCAGAGATCTTGGCGGTGGTGGCGTTCTTGCCGTGGTCCACCCACCCACATTGTAAACCAGTGGTGGGACTGCCAGTGTAGTGGTAGTCAGAATATTAAATGACAACAGCGGTCTCTGGACTGCCAAAGTCATAATTAGGCCCTGATCACTTTAATCAAGGCAAATCTAGTCGATTTTCATTTTCAGACTTTTGTAAATATTACACTTTCTTATTCTTCATTCTACATGCATTAACATATTATTTTTCAAGAGGTTTATGAATGTTGTATAGGGAAACACATACATTCGTGAATTTCCTCCTATAACTTTCAAAACTTGCCAAAGTTGAATAGCATTCCTGCACTCTGATAGCAGAGAAATTCATCATTTAGACCCTGGCACAAAGGTAAATATCAGTTAAAATGTATTTTCAACTGCCTTTAGATAAAAACAAATCTTCTCTAGAAAACGTATAGCTACATCAAATCCTTTGTTGAAGCAGGTTCCGAGACAAAAAAAAAAAGAGAGTGGAAAGGAAATAGGGTTAACAGAGATCAATATTTATCGTCTCAAAAAGAACCACAGGTCAAACAATTAAAAAGGATTCCTTAGGTATATTTTTTCCTATCTTCTAGATCAAAACCACCACATCAATTAATCTGAAAAGAAACTCAACTAATCAAGGAAAACACAATTTCCAATACACCAACAATAGTCAAAGCCAAAAGGTAAGTAAATTAAGATTTACCACTTTGTCAATAAATAACCAATTTTAATTTTCAAAACAGAAAAATAACAACCTTTTAATTTAGTTTCTCTAGGTAGAAATCACAACATTAACTTTTTTGACATTTCTTTAGGACAGCTTTTAAGAAAAATCAACATTTCTCTCTTTCTGCAGGATGAAACAGAACAAAGCAAAACAATGTTTAAACATTTTTCCAAGAACATTAAAACATATTGTTCTTACCTTTAAGATAATCAAGACATAGAAAAAGTTCAGCTGGCAGAATATGTCAAATCTAAAAGAGGAAAAAGACAGCTTTACTGTAAAGAGGGATTTACTGATCCCACATGTAACCGGAGGTGTGTGGACTACTTCTCAGCCCATTGCAGAGGTAGAGTTGTTACTCTTGGGGATATTGTTGAGAGAAGAAGAGAGCATAACCATTCTTCCTCTGCAACCAAGTTGAAGGTAACAGAAAAAGTACAGCACATAAAGACACTTGCTGCCACCTCAAGGGAACCCTGTAGCTCTGTATTGAGGAAAGTAGCCCAGAACATCCCCATGCATGTTGCAAGTAGTAAGCCCATAATTCCAAATTTGAGAATACTGCAATGACAAAAACAGATGAGTAATCCACAACTAAGAACCCCTTGAACATATTCTGATATTAAAATGTCCCTTGAACTTACAGAATCCTTTAACTATGAACATGTCATTGTTTCTGATAACAAACACCTTCAGAAACGTATAGTAATCTTTACAATCGTGCATTAAACTGTAGATGTTGATAATGGATGGTACATTTAAGTCCACCCTCCGTGCATTTGCCAAAATCTACACTATATATGCAAACATAAATAACACTACTGTACCATTAATTTATGGTTTACTACCAGACAATATTCGTCAAAAGCTGAATATTTATCAATAATAACATCTAAAACTTTAACCCCTTTACTGCTGGACATCCCCCCTCCCCCCCCCCCCACCCCCATTGCCCTTTTTTGGCTATTTGGGGTAGCTTGTGTTTAGGGCTTCATAACTTTTTTTCATATAAGCTATCCATGCCAAATTTGCATCCTTTTTTTCCAACAACCTGGGATTCTAAAGGTATCCAGGGTTTGTGGATTCCCCTGGAGGGGACCGAGAAATTGGCCAAAATACAGCAAAAGATTGGGGTTTTTGGTAAAAATTTGAAAAAGTGCTGAAGAAGAAAGTGTCTGTTTTTTCCCCTGCAAATGGTATCAATGAAGGGTTTGCTGTGTTAAAATCACCATCTTTCCAGAGTTTAGGAACAGGCAGACATTTGTCAGAAAACCAACATTTTCTTCACAGTTTCCCATTTTGGTGCTTTCAACGTCCTACCAGTTAGTGGTAGAAATTGATGTGAAACCAATAATGGACCCCAGAAAGCTATACATTTCTGGAAAGTAGACAATTCTGAATTCAGCAAGGGGTCATTTGTGTAGATCCTTCAAGGTTTTCCTGTAGAAAGTAACAGTTGAAAAGAACAATATTGAAAACAAGTTGAAAAAAACTGCCATTTGTGCCTGCGTTTTCACCTGTAACTTCTTCTAAGTATGGCAGATGCTTAAAAGCAATATACTGTTACGTCCACTGGACCCTTCTGGTTGCCGGGGTATATAAGACTTGTAGGTTCACCAAGAACCTGTGGTGCCCAGAGGCAATAACTGAGCTGCACCTCGCAATGGTTTTTCATTGTGTACCGGGTTTACAGCAATTCACTTTCTAAAATATAAAGAGTGAAAAATAGGTATCAAGGAAAACTATGTATTTCCGAAATGGGAACAACATATGGAGTTTAGAAGCAGTGGTTATTTGCACAACTCTGAATATGTGGGTACCTATACTTGCATGTGAATTAGAGGGCATTTTTGAAAATGACTTCTTTTTTACACACTATCTTACATTTGGAAGGCAGAAATGCATAGAAAGTCAATTGGTAATCACACTTGTTCTCCTATTCTGTGTACCCCTAAGACTCCCAATAAAAATGGAATCTAACTTGTTTGGGTAGGCCTAGTGGCCGCGACAGGAAACGGCCCAAAACACAACGTGGACGTATCACATTTTTTCCATTGAAAACTGACCCTTTTTTCGCAAAGTGCTTAGCTGTGGATTTTGGACGCTAGCTCAGCCGGTACATAGGGAAACCTAGCAAACCTATACATTTTTGAAAATTATACACCCAGGGAAATTGAGGATGGGGTGACTTGTGTGGCTCTCACAGGGTTCTGTTACCCAGAATCCCTTGCACACCTCAGAATCTGTCCAAAAAACACATTTTCCTCACATTTCTGTGATGGAAAGTTCTGGAATCTGAGGGGATCCAGATACTTCCTTTGACCCAGCATTCCCCCAAGTCTCCCAGTAAAAATGGTACTTTACTTGTGTGGGTAGGCCTTGTGGCCGCGACAGGAAACGGGCCAAAACACAATGTGGACACCACATTTTTCTAGTGAAAACTGACCCTTTTTTTCTGCATTGTGCCCAGCTGCAGATTTTGGACTCTAGCTTAGCCGCCACCTAGGGAAACCTTGCAAACCTTTACATTTTTGAAAACTAGACACCCAGGAGAATCCATGATGGGGTGACGTCTGTGGCTCCAACCAGGTTCTGTTACCCAGGATCCCTTGCAAACCTCAAACTTAGACCAAAAAAAACACATTTTCCTCATATTTCTGTGATGGAAAGGTCTGGAATCTAAGGGGAGCCACAAACGTCCAACCACCCAACATTTCCCTAAGTCTCCCAATAAAAATGGTACCTCACTTGTGTGGGTAGGCCTAGTGCCTACAACAGGAAACGGCAAAAAACACAACATGGGCACATCACATTCTTCCAGTGAAAACTGACACTTTTTTTGCAATGTGCCTAGCTGTGGTTTTTGGAACCTAGCTCAGCTGACACCTATGGACAACTAGCAAACCTGTAGATATTTTAAAACTAGACACTCAGGGGAATCCAGGATGGGGTGACTTATGTGGCATTCACCAGGTTCTGTTACCCAGAGTTCCTTGCAAACCTACAAAGTTAGTAAAAAAGAAAACACACTTTCCTCACATTTCAGTGATGTAAAGTTCTGGAAACTGCAGAGAGCCACAAGCTTCCACCCACCCAACATTCCCCTAAGTCTCCTGATAAAAATGGCACCTCACTTGTGTGAGTACGCCTAGTGCCCGTGACAGGAAACGGCCCAAAACGTACTGTGGAGGCTTCAAAATTATCGAATACAAAAATATCTTGTTTTGCATGGGAGTCACCTGCGTTTTTGATCCCAGGCTCAGCGGCCATCTAGGGAAACCTACCAATCCCAGACATTTCTGAAAATAATCACCTGTGGAGGTCCAGGGAGGTGTGACTTGCGTGGCTCCCCTAACGTTTTCCTACCCAAGATTCCCCTGCAAACCTCAATTTTAGCTGAAAGAATTAAATGTTTCTCACATTTCTGTGTGGGAAAGTTGTGCGATCACCAGGCTGACACAAATTTCCTACCACCCAGCATTCCCTCAGGTCTCCTGATAAAAATGGTACCTCATTTGTTTTGATGGGCCAAGTTTTTTTCATCCCACTCAAAGCCCTAACAGTGAGATCGCTCTCTCTCTCTCTCTCTCTCTTTCTCTCTATAGAGTGTGAGAGAGAGAAGGACTCTCTCTCTCTCTCTCTCTCTCTATATATATATATATATATATATATATATATATATATCAATCACCTCGTAGTTTTCTTTCTCCAAGAATAACGAGCGTGGAACCAATTTTGTGCTGAAGTGTAATTTTATTGTCAGCAAACACAGATGTCAGCCATGACGCGTTTCAGCCGTCCAAGCGGCCTTGATCACATGATATATATATATATATATATTCATCCATAATCAATTTTGATGATCACAAAGAGGATTTTATCACCACCAGGTCTTTTAATTTCTCAGTAACGCGTTTCGCCTGTCACAGCAGGCTTGCTCACACACTGAGGTGTGGGAAAAGCATGGATATATAACGTGCAGTACAAACATATGAAATCAAAAACGGACTAAATTCAAGCAGGCCTAAAATGTATGTTCCTATGGCGGCCATTGTAGAATGGTACTTTTATAGTGTATATTGTATTGACCAAGTGCTATACGTCAGATTTTTATTACTGACAATGCAATTCTAGCTTAACAAGTATATACATATTGACATAGTGCTCTGTATAATTATAGCAGTCTTGGGTTTTACTGGTATCGACATAGTGCCATTATTATATTATGGTTATGGTTAAAACTTAATTCTACATATATGATACACATCATGTTCTGCACAATATATTCTGATAAAAATCTATACACTCATAGTTTCCACTACCTGTTAATAGAACATTTTTACACAGATTTCCTATAGTTACAAGTGGACTTAATGTTCACGTAAATGTACATTTAATTCTTCGTCCTGGTTGTGGCCCCCCGGGAATTTGGTCTGCAGATTAATGATATGCCAAGATTCCCGTTGTCTGAGTTGGAGCTCCCTATTTCCACCTCGTCTGTTATATTCAATCTGCTCTATTGCAAAGTAGGTTAGTAGCGAGCTATTAGAGAGATGGTACTCAGCGAAGTGTCTCGCTACAGGATAATGTGGGTCTTTGTTATTAATTGCCCTCATATGTTCCATCACTCTCTTTTTGGCAGCCAGGGTAGTGCTGCCTACATACCGTAGTTTGCACGGACACTCTAAAACATAAATGACGAAGTTAGAGCCACATGTGAGGAACTGTTCTATGTTTTTCTCATATACAGGCGTTTGGTATTTCTTCCGCATGTGGCTATTACGGCATGCCCTGCAATGTCCACATGGGAAGAATCCCTTGAGGTTAAGACGTGATATGTTTGCTGCCTATGTCACCTTTCATGAGGATGTCCTTAAGATTCTTTCCTTTTCTATATGTTATCTGAGGGCGTCTTGGTAAATCATTGGCCAAGGTAGGTTCACATGTCAAGATATTCCAATTATGATTTAAGATTTTGGAAATCGTTTTCGATTCTGAGTTGTGTGTTAGGATGACTCTTGCTTGATTTTCTTTGACTACAAGAGTTCTCTCTTGTAATGTCTCTTCTCTAGGGATTTTGCTGACCTTGTCTTTTGCTCTTTCAAGTACCCATTTCGGATATCCTCTATCCTTAAATCTACTTAGCATAATTTCCTGTTCTCTTTCAAAATCTTCCTGGGTACTACAATTTCTCCTTGCCCTAAGCAGTTCTCCAAATGGTATACTCCATTTGAGTGTCTCCGGGTGGCTGCTTAGGGCATGGAGAAGACTGTTCCCTGCAGTTTCTTTTCTGTGTAATTTGGTACACATTTTGTTATCTCTCACCTCTACTACCACATCTAAGAATTCAATAGCTGTTTTACTGATATTGTATGTCAGTTTCAGGTTGAAATTGTTGCTATTCAATTTCTCAATAAATGTTTTCGCACTCTCCTCACTACCTTTCCATATCAAAAAGAGATCGTCAATATATCTTAGCCATTTGATGATCATTCCATTAGTTTCGTTCTCCCTTAAATCATTCTGGATTTCTTCCTCCCACACCCCAAGAAAAAGATTAGCAAAACTTGGGTCGAAACAAGTCCCCATCGCAGTACCGAGTACTTGTTTGAACATGGTTTCATTAAATATAAAAATATTATTAGATAAACAGAATTTTATCATTTCCAATAACATTTTTGAGTGTTCCATGTAGCATATGTTCCTTCTTTTGAGAAAGTGATAACAACATTGTATGCCTAGTTCATGATCTATTATGGAATATAGGCTATTCACATCCATTGTGATAAGTTGGTAATCTTCTTCGCAAATCACATCCTTTATTTTACTTAAAAATCTTTAGTGTCCTTGGTATAGGATGGTAGAGTCATCACATATTCCCGAAGGAAGTAATCCACGTATTTAGATATATGTTCTGAGACACACCCTATGGATGATACAATAGGTCTCCCTGGTGGTATAGTGGCATTCTTATGGATTTTGGGCAGGAGGTAGAAGCTTGGAAGTTTAGGATAGTCTTTTTTTAGATAGCAAAATTCTTCCCATTCCAAGATTCCTCGGTCTTTCCAATTGGTTAACATATTCCAAATTTTGATGATGCTATCATTGTATTCTTCCATATTAGTGTCTACATAGAATTTAGGGTCTTTCAATTGTTTGTGTGCTTCTTCTATGTACATAGTACGATCCCACTGAACAATATTTCCGCCTTTATCAGCCGGGCGGATAACTAGATTTTCATCTTCTGCCAAAGATTTCACAGTTATCCATTGTTTTTTCGAAAAGTTACCAGATGTTTTGTATTCTTGTTTCTTGCTTGCTTTTTGACGAAATTTCATGAGATCTTTCATTACTGTCTCGTGGAAAGCATCTATATTATCGTGTGCAAAATTCGGGTAGAAAATAGATCTTGGTTTAAATCCCGTTCTTGCTGGTCGATCTGTGATTGTTTCTTGCATTTGTATACTGGTTTCACCGTCTGGGTCATCGTAAAGATCCTGTAAGGTTGTAAGTATATTAAAATCCCCTATGCTGGTGAAGACTGTTTGGTCTACATCATTCAATTCAGTGTTTCTATTCATTGTATGGTCGGGTGGTCTCATCCATTTGTTGCTATGCCATTTTTTTAGTTTTAATTTTCGAACAAACTTGTACAAGTCTATTCTAGTTTCAGGATAATTGAAATTCTGAGTCGGGCAAAAGGAAAGTCCTAAGCATAGCGTTCTTTTTTCTTCCATGCTGAGCGGCCTATATGATAAATTCACAATAGTTTTATTCACCATTTCGTCTTCCATTATGACGTGTTTCTTGGACCAGTTTTCTTTGTTCCCATTAGTCCTTTTCCACGTCCTCTTCCTGATCCTCTGTCTGATTCGCTGTCGTCTTCGCCAGTTCCTTCCGCGTTTCTTCCTCTTCCCCTCCTCTGTTGGCCTTGACCTCTCCCTCTTGTTTTCGGAGGTTGCACTGTTCTTGGAATCTGCCTCCCTGTTCGCATGAGGCGATATTCCTCTAAAAAATTTGTTTGGGGTCTTCCTCCTGTATTACTTTCGGATGGTCTACTTCTTGTTTCTGATGTTTCTCCCTCTGTGTCACTACTGTTAATGGATTCTGTTGCACTTGGAATTCCAGATATTTCATCTATTGTTTCTCCATGTGCCAGTTTTTCATATAAATGGTCATATTTTTGACTATATGTCAGAATTCTTCCACTTTCGTAGTCACAGCAGTCTCTATGTAGTTTGCGTTGTTTACGCGCCTTTATATCATCCTCATATCTTTTGAGTCTGCCTTTGAGATCCACCATGAATTTATTGATGATTTCCTGTTCTTTGTGTTTCTTTAATTCATCATCTATAGCTTTTAATTCTTTTATTATTCCCTCTCTATCCTCCCATGCATATTTTATAAGGATCATCAGCATCTGTTTTGAGCTTTGGGCTGAATTCTCTGCCCATTCTTGCAGCATATTTGGATTGCGGGATTCATAGGAGGGTGTAGTATATATACGGAGGCCACAGGGTACCATTTCCTTCTCGACATAGTCTTCCAATGATGTTGCTTCCCACCATTTAGATGTTTCTGATTTTTTCAATTTTTCATATCTTCTTATTTTTTCCTGCAATGAAGTATCCTTGGTAATGATTTCCTTATTCCCACTTTGGTTCTTGTTTGGCGCTCTTGAAAACAGGCTCAGGGCAGCTGCCCTTCTTTCTGTGTCTTCATCCATATGTACTATATCGTAGTGCAGTAAGTCAGTAAAATTAGTGCAGAATGTCTGTAATATCATAAAAAAAAGGAGTAGTGGTTGGCTGAAAACAAGTGGTAGGTGAAAAAAGTCCTCTCTTCAGTCTGTAACTTACAGACAAACCTACTGCAGTTAGTGCACAGTGCGTGCCTACAAAAGTATTAACGGCACGTTCTCACATTTCTTTCTTTCTTTCAATAGTATTGGAGGGGTAAGGCGATACTCGAAAAATAATGATTGCCAAATGTTGTTCACTTCACATTCAGCAGCGTCTATTGTCATTCAGTATGCAAGATTCTTAAATTATTAATCAGTAGTACAAGTATTATTAAGATTCCGTGTACAATCAGTTTATAAATATATAGCGTTGCAGAGTGTTGTAAAAAGGGGCGTGGCCTCTGAACACCTCTCTACAACGCAGCTCTCTGGCGCATAGTGGAGGTATCTGGTGGGCTAGTTGGCCCCTAGGGTTCCTCGGGATTGAGGAGGAATTAATTCTCCAACTTAAAACGCGCCACAGGGAGTGTTTGCAGACATGTCCCCTCAGGCCCCACCCCCTTCCTTCACCATTGTGCAAATATTCCTCTAAAATCAGCCGAACAACGAATTCCGATTTACTCACCTGTTATCAGGAGAGACCTCAGTGCTGCATCTTTGAGCCCAGTACAGATCCTGAAAAGTAATTCTAACCGTACTTACCAGTAACTTGAATTTCCTTCCATAGGCTAACATTGACTGGTTTCACTTGGAAATTCTTCTAAGTGTGGAGTTTTGGAACTTTATAATATTCCTCTAAAATCAGCCGAACTACGAATTCCGATTTACTCACCTGTTATCAGGAGAGAACCCAGTGCTGCATCTTTTAGCCCAGCACTGACCCTGAAAAGTTTCAAAGTGTCGATTTTCATAAACTACAAATATTCCTTCAAAATCGCCTGTATGACTTAAACGCATTCTTTCAACTGTTTACAGGAGATGCACCAGTGCTGGATCCAGGATCCACCACTGAGTAAGAAAAAGTAACGATAACACTACTTACCTGCTAAGTGAATTTCCTCCCATAGGATAACATTGGTGATTCTATGTGAAAAAGTTTCTAAGTGTCAACTTTTAAAATACAATAATATTCCTTAAAAATCACTACTGTAACCAAAACGCTTTACTCAACTGTTTACAGGAGATGTCCCAGGACTGAATCTAGGATCCAGTCCTGTGGTTAGAAAAGTAATCCATAAAGTAACTAATTGCATTTAACTAGAAATTCACATTGAGCTCAATGTTGCATTGTGTTTGAAATTGTGTTGCCCATTGCAACAACTGTAACTACTGTACTTAAAAGTCTATTGCCTATTTGCAAAGTATTTAAACTAAAGTAATTCATTCTGAGAAAGTATATTTTGTAATGTAATGTATAATGTAATTACAATGTAATTTAAAAAATAAAATATCTAAAAATAAATAGTTTAAAAAAATGTAGTAAATCAGTATCAAAAAAATAAATATAACAATTAATACATTTAAAAATTGTCATTTACAAAACCTTTGAAATTCACAGAAAAAAACCATAGGTTTCAGGCACGTTATAGTTAGAAATTAGCATTTAAAAACCTTTGAAATTCACTGAAAAAACCATAGGTTTCAGGCACGTTATAGTTAGAAATTAGCATTTAAAAACCTTACAAATTCACTGAAAAACCATAGGTTTCAGGCACGTTATAGTTAGAAATTAGCATTTAAAAACCTTTGAAATTCACTGAAAAAACCATAGGTTTCAGGCACGTTATAGTTAGAAATTAGCATTTAAAAACCTTTGAAATTCACTGAAAAACCATAGGTTTCAGGCACGTTATAGTTAGAAATTAGCATTTAAAAACCTTACAAATTCACTGAAAAACCATAGGTTTTAGGGACAGTTATAGTTAGTTGGACATTGCACTCGGACAAAACCCGTGAAATTCCCCCGTTATAGTTAGTTCAGCTAACTATAACTCGCGCCCCCGCAATGCACTGCTGATGACGTCACATATTACATCACTCATGACATGGTCAGTGACACAGGGGTGTGCTGACTTTCTATGATCAAATAAAGGCACCGTGGAACTGCTTTGGAGGCATTGCCATGATTATTACTTTATGACTATAATGGAACTGTGAGTGCGGAGAGGACTTCCTTTTTGGGGAAAGTGTTTGGCAATTGGTAACGGCTTGGTCCAGCCGTACTCGAAACGCACCGCCGCAGATGCGCCCAAATGGTCAAACAATGGGACCATGCAGGAAATGATATATATATATATATATATATATATGAATCCACAGGGGTGAACAGTTGTCATCCAGCCAAAACGAGTGCACTCACAGGTGAATTATAACAAAATTGCTTTAATGTGCAAGTCTCCAAGCACTGACAGAAGCGTTTCGGCACAATGCCTTTATCATTGATAAAGGTGTCGTGCCGAAATTCACCTGTGAGTGCACTAGTTTTGGCTGGACGACAACTGTTCGCCCCTGTGGATTCTTGTATAGCGGTTCATCACCGCTGGAGGTTGCACCCGGGACACGCGGTGCGGCGGCGGTGACAGCGAAAGTTTGGATATATTTATATATATATATTCTGTGGATTAAAGTACATAGGGAGCACAATCTGCATGTTGAAGAAAAGGATCCTCGAACATATTAGAGCTGTAAAAAACAAGAACATGACGTTCGCCACTGCGAAACACATGGCACAGTGCAAAAATGGCAGTTAGAAAGCGATGAGCTACTATGGCATCCATGCTATAACACCTAATGATCGCGGAGGAGATAGAATAAAAAAACTACGCCAACTGGAATTGCGGTATATAATAAAATTAATGACCAAGACACCGCAAGGAATCAATAACGACGAAGAACTTTTTGTACATCTGGAATAAACATAAGGGCAAAAACAATCCTAGAACTGAATAACTATCACCCTGAGTGTGAGGGAACTGTCAGAACACAAAGAAAAGCGGGAACTACAATTGAAAAAATGCTGAGAACTAAACTATTTATGAAGTGACAACACCACTATAAGAAATATGGGTACTATACCCAAGAATGGACTTTGTGTTAGAAACGTTGTATAAACAAGAAATGCACAAGGTACAACGTAATTCTGAGTACTAACCTACCAATATCCGTAACAATATCAAAACACGAGTGTGACAACAGTGAATGTCTTTTCTTGTAAATATGTGTGAATAAAGTTGTATTGTAAAATGCACTACATTACCCACAATGCCACATTAAGGCCAAGTGAGGTATAAATAGTGCAAAAGAAAAGGGACTCACTAACCGTGAAAAAAGCATTGGGTAGGCTGAAACGCGTTGGTGGATTGTTGCGAAATAAAATTTTGAATTTCAAACTCTGGAGTGCAGCGTCCTTGTTTAAAAAAAAAAAAAGAATATATATACATATATGTATATCCCACAAACTTCCTTTCGCTTAGGACCCGAGCCTCTTGCGGCTGCGGGCCGGGGTGGGGTAGAGAGCCCCTATATTTCCCAAAAAGCGTTGTTCCTCCTTTCCACGAACAACACACCACGGCCCAAAATTCTTTCAGCGTATTTTATTGTCCCAATTCAACTCTACGCGTTTCGGACCCACACGCTCCTTGCTCACGAGTAACTTTGTTGCTACTACGTGCACAATTGAATAAGGTATCATGTGACCAACACCAGTATCATAGATAGTGACAACAGACTTCACATTACCAAATACTTTTCCTGTATTGCAGTAACATACTGCGACAATCGTGGATGCAAACATATTAAAACATTTATATGTTTCTTCGCAAGTGTGGCTGTATTATGCACAATGGTAGTTGGATCTTGGATTTAAACAAAATAATAAGAGACACTCCAGTGCGGGCCTCGCATAGTGTTTAGATAAAGTTTTGAAATTTGTATATCAAAACTTTATAAAGTTTCCCATTATAACATGAATGATACGCTTCTCATCCTATGCCAAAAATAACGTATTTACTTTAGTGGTGCTTTCTGCCCAAAATATCAAGGCACAATCTGCTGTTGCACAGATCAAAAAATCATTGCATCTCTGCCCTAGTGAGCTTTGTATCGCAACCAATTGTCTTTAACTTAAGTTTTGCCCCAGTGGGCATAATAGATGCATAATGATACAATTCTGCCCAAGTGGGCTTTGTATCTTATACAATGTGCCTTACACGGGCGGAAGTTAATTTATAGTACACTACATCAGAATTATATTGCTATAGAATAAATCATAACAATATACCCAATCTACGATATAGTCTCTATGATGTTATGAAATCCACTTCCATTTCAAATATATTGCTCATTTTGCCTTCCACTTGCACCACAATAAATCTTGAAATCTGTAAAAAAAATATAAAAATACATGTTAACCTATATAGAAAATCACCAACATTAAGTGCAGCAACACATTTTAAACCATTTGTAGTGAGGATAAAAAAAGTTTTTGTTATCATTAATCTAGTTTTAATCCTAGGTGTACTGCCAAAGCTTCATCGCCATTATGTCCTATGGGGTACATTGTGTGGTATTGTATTATCATCTTCGATTCAAGACGTCTCAGTTCTTGAACGCGATCCCCCCCTCTTTCTCTCAATGGGATAGTGTCTAAGGGGCCCATTACGATACCCGGCGTAAATAAATCCGCCAGGCATGGAAGCGGCAAAAATCCGCCCGCACACACCGTCTGAACACCGACCACGCCATTACGATTACACAAACCAAAACCGCCATCGGCGGAAAAATCACACAAAATACCGCCCGCCATCGTCCGGAAGTCTGAGTCAAACCGCCCGCCACGGACGGAAACACGCACGACAACACAAAACCGCCCGCCCACACGGCCGATACACCGCACGTGAAATTACGATCGCACCGCCATGAGCGCGGAAAACCACAAATATACCGCCCGCCAGCGCAAACAACGCCGATGAGAATCGACACGGCAGAAGCCATGGCGCCAACGTACCTGCACAGAAACCATCCGCACACAAAACCAATAGCACACAACATGGCCAACAAGTCCACACAGCAAGGCACGCACAAATACACAAGCACAGTACACATCCCGAAAACACCCCCCGGACAAACAAAAAATACAAAGGCCAGAACCCCAGACACAACACACCTGAAAACAACAGACCATGAGGACACACCCACATAGGTGAGTACAAAAGCAGCACTCCCACAGACTACAACCCCTTGCTACATTGCAAACCAGAGAGGAGAGGAGAGGACACAGTGACACAGCAAGGACAGCAGCACACCACAGAAATGCACACATCACAACCACCACCACCACCACCACCACCAAACACCGGCACCACAAACCCCCTGCACATTACACAACACACACCGCACCAGCACCACAAACACCATGGCACCACAAAGGATGCCCAAGTTCACGCCCATGGAGCTGACGGTCATGGTCGACGAGATCATCAAGGTGTACCCACAAATCTATGGGAACATGGTCCAGCACACACCACTAGCCACCAGAAACAGAATGTGGAACCGGATCGTAGACCAGGTCAATGCAGTCGGGACCCTGCCCAGAAACAGAGTCGAGATTAACAAACGTTGGAATGACGTAAAGAGCCTGGTCAAGAAGAAGGAGGGCAAAAACAGAGAGCTGGCTGCCGTCACTGGCGGAGGGAATCCCGCGCTCTTTAAGACCTTCAAAGCGTGGGAGGAGAAGGTGCGAGTCGTAATCCATCCGGAGATCCTCGCCGGATTAGCAGGGGGAGTGGAGGCTGGTAAGTACAAACTAATGTATACCAGCACACCGCTATGTACTCACATGCGCAACTACCATGCCACAGCTCCCAGGGACAAACACCCCCATGTCCAGCACACAATACACAACACATCACACACACATGCAACAGACACTACCACACACAGCCCAAACCGAACAACTGTAAGATGCGTGGGGACATGTGTACACTAAGCCAGCCACGTAACCACCAACAGGTCCCCAAATATGCCAGAAGCGCCACAACGAGCACCCACCACACCCATGTGTCCGCCACAGCTGCACTAACCGACAAGTAACAGGTAAGTGGCAGGAACACAAAGTGCAGTGGGTGGGACGGTGGACAGCCCAAGTACAACACACACCAGGCCCCTAGTCCCACAGCACAGCAAGGAGGAGCATCCCCCACACCCCACAGCCACGTGTCAGCCACCGCAGTGCACAACGACAGCCGAAAGGCAGACATCACGGTCCACAGCAATCGGTGTCAGTGGGTGTCCAGCCACCCCCACGACCCACAACACCCCCCCACCCCCACAGACCTGCAACATGGAGCACCCCCGCTTAGAGCCATGTGGCATCCAGTACAGTGCACGCACGAACAACTTGCAGGTGGGAAACTGGACAGGGCTGGATTACTGGAGGCATGAGGACCATAACACCACCAACACATGGGACATGTCACGTAGCAGACGAACACGCAGCACCGCCCACCGTCACGAACAAGTGAACAATGTGCACACGGACATGAACAACAGACTCACACCCCACATGACCCATCACAGACATAGCAACACCCAAGGAGCCACGTCTGCATGCACAAGCCACACTGAATATAGTCCCACACGGCAGCCACTGTGCAACTCATCACACACAACCGAAACACCATTGAAGTCCTGTCCATGTAGCCCCCACTGCCTGTCAACCCCACACCCCACAACTACGCCTATGTAAGACAAACAACACTAGACGCAACAGAGCGGAACAACATAAATGCACACGAACACCACTGAACCCATCAAACTCACAGACACACCATGCACATACAACATACCATCCATCCCATCCGTCAGCCCCAGTCTCATGAAAGGCATGTCATCCGCACAGCTGCCACACATACAGCAGTCACGCTAAGACACATGCCCATGACCAACCATGTGCCAGAAGTCAATTAAGCGCACGACACACTGTGAGCAACAACACACAACATGGGCCACACCCCCCGAGCACTGCAGTGATGCACATGGCACAGGGCAGCACGCACACCAAGGAGATGGGACAACTGCAATACGTTGGCTGGCACACAACTATCACTCACTCATAACGATGCGTCCAATGCCATGTCCAGTAATCACAACAGACAGCAAATATGCAGGGCATGTCAGGCATGCACACACCTCAGACCATGCACTGTCATGCTGCCACAACACATGTCACGTTCGGCACCCATGGCTCACAGCATGTACCCCAAAAGCATATCCCCTCCCAAATGCGAATCTGGGGCATGGCCCCCATGTTGCCATATGCGTTCCTAAGCGTTCC
Organism: Calotriton arnoldi; assembly: GCA_963921515.1. Taxonomy (NCBI): domain Eukaryota; kingdom Metazoa; phylum Chordata; class Amphibia; order Caudata; family Salamandridae; genus Calotriton; species Calotriton arnoldi. The sequence goes on from CAWUFW010006874.1 coordinate 940,929, forward strand.
ATTTGAACCCCAAAAGCATATCCCTCCCAAATGCGAATCTGGGGCATGGCCCCCATGTTGCCATATGCGTTCCTAAGCGTTCCATTTGAACCCCAAAAGCATATCCCCTCCCAAATGCGAATCTGGGGCATGGCCCCCATGTTGCCATATGCGTTCCTAAGCTGCTCCATTTGAACCCCAAAAGCATATCCCCTCCCAAATGCGAATCTGGGGCATGGCCCCCATGTTGCCATATGCGTTCCTAAGCATTCCATTTGAACCCCAAAAGCATATCCCCTCCCAAATGCGAATCTGGGGCATGGCCCCCATGTTGCCATATGCGTTCCTAAGCGTTCCATTTGAACCCCAAAAGCATATCCCCTCCCAAATGCGAATCTGGGGCATGGCCCCCATGTTGCCATATGCGTTCCTAAGCGTTCCATATGAACTCCAAAAGCAAAGTACAAACCAGACCCAGGATGGGCCAGGAGCCCGCATACACCAGAGTCACAATGAGTAGGGGCACAGCAACACACCCATCGGCATGGCCAATCCGTCCCATGCCACATGTGCACAGCACACAGTCCCATTGCCTAGCACACACAACTACAGATGCCACAGCCACACACTCGCCTCCGGGAAACCCATGTACGAGATTGCACGAACTGCCAATGTCAGACGACTAATACATACTTCGCCAGGTGCAACACAATAACAAATCTCATTCTCTCCACAGGTGACGAACTGCTGGATGCTGGGGATGGAGACAGCAGCCAGCACAGCCAGCCCACAAGCCCCCAACGAGGACACACGGATCTGGAGGATCTGTCCTCCTCTTCGGACACGGACCACCAAGCTGGCCCATCTGGCGTGGCAGGGCCCAGCCGCTCCCCAGGACCCCTCCTACCCACCAACCCATCATCCAGGGATGCTGAACAGTCCCAGTCCCCTGCTGCCACTGTCGTTGCGGCCACACCCACGGTCATTGCGGCCACTACCACTGCCGCAACCGCCACCATCGCCGCACCGACCACCACCGCCTCCACCACCACCACGTCTTCGCTGGCACCAGCCCCAGCGCAGGTGGTGGCCCGGCCGACTGGATCCACCCTGGGAGCCACAGCGAGGACCGTGGTGTGCAATGTGGCTAGTGGGCAGGCCGGTGGCAGCAGGACTGGTAGGAGGAGCAGGGTCAGGGAAACGCCAGCCTCCCCTGGGAGCCATGCCCTGCCTCAAATGGCCAGAGTCCTTGGGGCCTATGAAGAGGCCCAAGGACAATGGGCCAGGTCTGCTACTGACACGCGGGAGGTGCTGGGGGTGCTGAGGTCCATGGACGCCCATATGGGCCAATTCGTGTCCCGTATGGACCAACTCGTGGACCTCATGGGCCAGCTGGTGGTGGCGGTGGGGTCACAGGCAAGGCCAGCAACACCACCTCCGCCACCACCTGCTAGGGCGCAGGGTCGGGCAGCAGTGTCCACTTCCCTGCGTCCACAGCCAGTGAGCACACCTCACCCACCACCAGCAGGTCGCCACCACACACCCCCTCCCAAACGTGGAAGGGGCCGTCCGAAGAGGAAACAGATCTCCCGGGAGGACTTCGCACGCTCCAGTCGCAAGTGAGGCAGCCAGCCAGCCTTCCGCCAGCCTTCCTTGACCAGCCACTGCATTGACTTGCTCTACGATCCCACTCCACACAGCCAGCTGGATGGCATGTGTGTGTTGGACTATGGACATAGAACCAGTGGGTACACCCTGATCATCACGCAGCCATGACCGACAGCTCATTGTCACTGCACGCACCACTTTTGTCATCACCTTACACACAATCACATGTCACAGTTTGTAATAAATGCACCTTTTTCACTAACTGCTGTTTGTGCCCTGTGTTTTATTTGTACGGAATACAACGGCCACCTTGGGCGGAAAGGCACCTGATGCGTGGCATGGCAATGGAATCCGGAGGATCTGTAGGGACCTAGGGGTGGGAGACAGAACAGGAGCACATTCAATGAGTGTGTCACACACCCATCACACAGTACATGTCAACAACTACAAGCAATGTACACACATCGCACAGAGCAATAGGGCACAATGCCACAGTCACCAACAGTGGCATACTACCCTGGCCACGGAGCGTTGACACACTGCACGCAGTGAACATACGGCCACCCTGACACAGCACACACACACCTGCACAGATACAGACACATCATCCGTCGTACATGGACACTCACCGTCAAGTGAAGTAGCGGGCGATGAGCTGCTGGCGCACATTCCCAGCTTCCTCCTCTCCGCTGTCCACCTCACTCGAGCTGTCCTGGTCTGCGGGCTGGGGCCCTGGTTGATCTCCGTCATCCACAATGAGGGGGATCTGCTTCCGAATGGCCAGATTGTGCAGCATGCAGCACGCCACCACTATCTGGCACACCTTCTGTGGGGAGTACGCCAGTGCACCCTCGGTGCGGTCCAGGCACCTGAACCTGGACTTGAGGAGGCCAAAGGTACGCTCGACCACACGTCTGGTCCTCCCATGTGCCTCATTGTATCGATCGTCTGCTGGGGTGCGAGGATTCCTCAATGGACTGAGCAGCCATGCCCCATTCGGATACGCAGAGTCACCTGGGTGTGAGGGACACAGAGAACCGTTGCTATTCCAACTGGACAGGGGACAGCATCGCACAACCAGCACGCTACACCACTCCACATACTCACCGACAATACAGCCACGATCCTGTTGCAGATTGGCCATCAGTCGTGGCAAGATGCTGTTGCGCATTATGTGTGCGTCATGTGCCGAGCCTGGAAACTTGGCACACACGTGGGTGATCACCATGTCCGCAAGGCACACCACTTGCACATTCAGGGAGTGCGTGTGCTTCCTGTTGCGGTACAGGTGCTCAGTGGCCTGTGGTGGAACAAGGCCGACATGTGTGCAGTCAATGGCTCCCACGACGTGTGGGATTCTGCCAAGGGCATAGAATGCACCCTTCACTGCCGCCAATTCACGAGCCCTGGGGAATCTGATGTACCTGTTTCGGCACAGCATCATGGCTGCCAGTACATCCCTCAGCACCTTGCTGAACATGGGCTGGGACATCCCTCCTCCACTGCCCACTGTGTGCTGGAATGACCCAGTGGCGAAGAAATGCATGGCGGCCATCACCTTAGCCGTGGGGGTGACAGCAGTCGGATACACCCTGCGGGGACGGAGATGGGGCTCTAACATGGCACACAGTCGATGCAGAGTTGGCCTGTCCAGCCGAAACTTCCTGATTACCTCTGTATCGTCCATGTCCGCCAGCAATTGGTATGGGCGGTCAATGTTCGGTCTCCGCCTGGGTTAAATGGCAGAGGACACATGTCAAAGCAACACGGCACATAGCAATTTCGCATACACATCACTGACATGACTGAGCAAGCACATGAGCCACAGCCCAGCTGTCAAGCTGGGACGGCACGGCCACAATACACTTACACAGGTCTCCCAACAATGGCAATGGCAAGTGAGACATACCACTGCCATGTGCATGCACATGGGGATCTAGGCCCCAATGACTTGCGGGGCGTGCTGATGGGGACTGACTGCATATTCGTCAAGCGGCAACGCCACGGCAACATGAGTGTCTGCTGAGCATGGAACTGCTTCCGAGGCTGGATGAGTATGGCACACGACGACGACGATGTGGGCACGGGCTGAGCGGCCAATACAAGTGGGACCTGTGGCACGAGGGGATATGAGACAGTAGTAGGTGTCAGCACTGCACCCTATGTACAGCACTGTACGGATCACAGCTCCCGAAACATTGACTGGTGTCCACATTGACAGCCCCATGCCAAGACGGCTGTGTGCTTGCAGTCACACGTCACAGGTGAGAGGTTACATTGCACGTGCCAGGTGGCAGACGTACATAGTGGGAGCTGGCATGTGTGTGCATGTGTCTCCTGTTCAGGATCCACCAGATGGGCGCTGACTCTGTACTGACCATTGGACACAGCATGTTCCGTGGAAGGCTTGTGTGTGTGGGATGGTGGCACTGGATGTGCCTCCGTTGGGTGGGGGCCATGCACAGGGCGGGTACGTCGATGATTGCGCATTGTTGGTCACGGTGGGTGCACCAACTAAGATGTGTTGCCCTGTGTTCAATTCCTATGTCCGCATGATGATGGACTGTGGATGTGAGCAGACTACACATTGGTCGATGTGCTGTCTATATGCATGTGCCTTCACACCAGGCACAGCTGCCCCTGCACATGTGACCCCTGCTGGACTCGCTGCTGGGTCTGTGGAGCTGATGCACCTTCTGCGCGTGGGGCGGACAGCTCTCCTCACTTCCCTCATTGCGCATGTCATGTCTTTGCCGCAGGTGACATGGATCATGGAGGGCCCACATGTACGCGTGGGTAGGCTACACATGATTGTTCACTGGTCGCCACCCCCAGTCAGTGTTTCGAATGGGAAGGTTGTCGTGCTGGTGGTATGTTCGATGTGGCGGATGGGCGGGCCTAGGTGCGGGCTTACATTCCGGACATGGGGGGTAGTTGGATTGGCGACTAGTTGCAGTACACACGGGACACGTCTCTTCCTTTCCACATCTGGGTCATCCCTTGTACTAACTGACAGTGATACAGTCATCTTCGCCCCAGCCCTCATGTCCTCCCCTCGCCCCCCAATATGCATGCTCACCTGCGAGGCTAGCGCTTGCACAGGCAGCCCCAAGCTCGCACCAGAGAGGGCAAGGAGTGTATGTGTGGGTCCAGTTGCACGAGTGGGCTGTCTCAGGGTATGATGTGTGGCGGGACGCCGTCCACCTGCGTGGTGCCCCAAATGGAGACCCGGCCTGCATGGACTATGCATCACAGTCTTCGCCTTCCGGATCCGCCACCTGCGACACCCAGTGGCTGTGGCTGCCCTTGCGGCCAGGCCGCGTCCGTCTGTGGCTGTTGGCCCACACATTCACTCTTTGGCCTCTCTGGGGAGGGCTCGGGGTGGTGGCGCACGCGCTTGCACTTAGTCGCAATGGCATGTGTCGTGGTTGGTATGATGGGCAATGGATGGGATGGTGCGAGCCACCTCCCGTGACGTCAGTGCTGCTCGTGCTGTGGTGCGTCCCCCTACACTTCCATCTGACTTGTGCCATGCTAGACGTTGAGGTTCTATTGCCTGCGTGATATGACCAGGAGGAGCGCGAGGAGACCTCACACACACCATGCTCCACTGCCATCCCGTGCCCTGTATCGCCTGTGCGGATTGACTATGTTGGGGTTACACCTGGTCGACTGGGGCTGTGTGTGCCTTGTCAAGGGGCATGGCGGGCGCACAACAGGATCCAGCTTGTTCACAGAGGGTGGGCTGAGGTGCGCCTGGTACCGCTTTGTACGTGTGCCTGGCTGCTGTGCACACACGTGTTCACTCCCCCGACAGGTGTCCTCTCACAATGCCCAGGGAAGCGGTGGTGTACTGTTCATGACCCCTCCCAACATGGCGTGCTCCAACTTGGCATGTGCGCATCTACCCGTCGCACCCACCCACCTGAGCACTGCGTCCATACGACTTCACACGACACATGTGTGTCTTCCACAGTAGTGCTACTCATTTGCGTTGACATCCAATACCAGTGGACTACATGGTCATGTCACGACTGCCGTGTACTTCACATACTCTCATCCTCTCTCATTCGTACTTGTGAAATGAGTCAGCGGAGACAGTTTTGGTTTCAAACATTATATTGAGTCTTCTGTCCTCTGTGATGCAGTATAGTGGACACTACTGGCAGCGGGATACATGTTGAGGATATACTGAGCATGATTACAAATGGGATAGGGTGTAGGGTTACATGTGATTAGCTGTTGCATGTGGGATGTGGGCTTCAGAGTTACATCTGCTTGGCCAAGGCTGTGCTAATGTACATTTACGTATAGCTGCGGAGCTGCGGACTTTGACACAGACGGTATACATGTAGCCTACCAGACCGCTCGGCATCATGGGCACAGTCCATCTCAGTTCCATGTGACAGGTTTGCTGCGGTTGTTCCTCATGCACGCGTGCATGTGAGATGACATCAGGGCATGTGCTTGCGTAGCATGCAGCGGCGTGCCACTTGTTGTTGCACTGTGGTGGTTACTGGACATGTCACAGTCACTGGGGTCGTGTTGTTGTTGTATGCACTTGTCGTCCATGCAAAGGTCCTGGTATGGGATTCCCGGGGCGGGGTGGGAGGGGTGCAGCACCCACAGACTCCAGGCGACCTATTCATGTCCACTGAGCGGTGTGTGTGTCCATGTGCGCTGGATCCATGTCGTGTCCTGGTTGTTCGTGCAGTTCCGTCCATGTGGGTGCGATACACAGAGCCCATGCCACTGCCTCCCACGATGCATGCGGTGTTCCTGGATGTGATGGGGAACAGTGTGCATGTCCCGGTCATATCCGATGTCATGGCGATGTCGTTGATGGTGTGGTTACAGTTGCCGGTCGTTTGGTATGGCTGTTGTGGTGGTGACTGGCCAGTCCGTGCGGAAGCTGAGCATGGGTGCGGGGTTGGACTTCATAGGTCACTCGGGGAACCTGCGTTGTGGTCCGACGTATTTACAGGTTGTCAGGTATGCGATGCCGCCCAGCAGGGCTTCCATGTCATTGGTGGTGTACATGTTTGCCAGCCAATGAAGCGGATGGTGGCTGTCAAGGTGTTGTTCGTAGGTTGTCCCTTGGAGGACCATGATGGGGCATGCTGGGTGACATTCGATGTAGCTGTTCTCGATGATCCGTCGTGTGGAGGCACAGTGGTTCCATTTCAGTGCGGATGCGATGTTGGCCACATACGCCATGCCCCCATAGGCAGAGCAGGCCCTGTCGTGTGCGTCCAGAGGGAGGAGTAGTGGTAGCAGGTCCGCCTTCAGACATGCCGGGTTGGAGAGGCATATCTCGACGGGATGCTGGTAGGGACACCTCCGACAGTAGAAGACGGGCATGACGCAGCTGAACAATGTGATGCGGTAAGTCAGTCGGTAACTTACGTTCAGCAGGGACAGGAGATCGCATCCCAATGTATGTATCGTGTTGGTTTTGTACAGCTTGAGCTGTTCGGCGTAGTTGGGTAGGTGTGTTGCGGTTGCCATTTCGCAGCGGTTCGTTGAGGTGGCGTGCTCCGGCTGTGTGTGCAGTCTGCAATGTGCACGCTCCGGGGTTGCTGTGAGCTCTGTGTAGTCGTAGGGAGACAGGACTTGTGTTCTGTTGGCTTGTTTGGAGGACACGGGCCCTCTTCCCACATGCTTCTCAGACAGTTCAAGGTCAGTGCTGTGTGACTCCTTCCAATTAACTTGCATGTGGCCGACATGGGGGAGTGTTTTCTTCTTTCTTCCCCGTCCGTTGTGTGCTTCTGTGATATGCGCTATCTGCCCTGTGGTCGGTCCCTCGGCATGCCTGTGTTGGTCTATTCTTGGACAATGGCTGTATTCACCGGCTTCTGTCGTAGGGCTGTGGTTTCGGAGTTGGAATGGAAGGTCATTCAGTGCTGTCTGCTCTCCCTTGTGTGGGCGGCAGGCTGCCTTTCCGCTCTGCGTTGGGCCTTGTGTGTGGATGTTATTCTTGGGCCACCTGTTGTCGGTCCCCGGGCTCTTTGGTGTTCCGTTTCATGTGTCTTGTTCATATGTGCAGGGTGGTATGGGTTTTTCAGTGTGGTACTGGCGTCCCTCTTCCCGAAGGGGCCCTGCTTCTCCTAGCTGGTGTTGCCGCCGCTGTGTGCTACGCCATGTTTGTTACACTGGGGTGTGTCCTGCAGTTGCGTGTCTTCACTGACATGTGTGCGTCGGTTGTGTGGCGTTGGGTGTTGTCCGTGAATTGGGCGTTGGGGACATGTCTGTGGCCGGCCTGTCACGTGTCATGTGCGTTCGGGGTGGGGCTGATGTGTGTGCTGCTTGGTTGTGTCCCTGTGTCTGTGTGCGACGCATGCATGGCGCTGCGGTTGGCCTCTGCGTTGTGCGCATGTGTGGCGGCGCCATCGGCGCTTTGGGGCCGTGACGGGGTGGTTGGTTCCTAGTCCCAGGTGGTGTGTACACATGTGTTCCGCGATGTTAGGATTTGGCCTGTGTGTCATATGTGGATGCAATGGTGGATGTGTAGTGTGCACGCGCTGGTGGGGGGTTGTCCGCTTTTTCCGCCCTTGCACTGTGTGCGCTGTTTGCGTGCACTTGTTGTGTGTGTGCCTACCTGCGTCTCCGCGGCACGTTGCGTCCTTGGTGGTGCATCAGCAGAAGCATGGGAAGGGCCTGCAGTGCTGGATTCATGCCCGGGGTGCCGCTTCTTCGTTGTCCGTGCTCTGCGTCCGTGTTTCCGCCTCTCTTCACGTGCGGTGTCTCTTGCCGTGGGAGCCGTTTGTTTGCGGCATCGTAATTTATGCGCCGGGCGGGACGTGTTTCGCCGGACGGTGTGTGTCAGTTGTGCTGCGCCGCCACGTGTGCGGGCGCACTTTGATGGCGGACGGTGTTGCTGGCTTGCCGGCGGTGTTTGGCCTGCTTTTCGCATCGTAATTGGGCGGGCGTGTGGACTGCTGCGTGCCGGCGGTAACTGGTGGTTTTTGCATCCGCCAGCACGGCGGTTGTGCTTCCGCCCGCCATCGTAATGGGCCCCTAAGACACAAAAAGATAGGAGATTGCTGTTCTGGTTGTGTTGGACTTTAAAGTGCCTAGCAATAGGATATTGTTTATCATCATTTTTTATTGCTCTCAGGTGTTCAAGGATGCGCTTTTTAGCTTTATGTATTGTACTGCCTATGTAGTACCTATCACATGGGCATCTAAGGGCATACACCACATTATCAGTATTACATGAGACATGTTTGGTTATTCGAAATGGTTGAGACTCAGATGAAAGTTTTACTACTTTACAATTGTGGCTATATTTACAGGATTTGCACCTGCCACAAGTGTAAAACCCTTGAACGTTACTGCGTTTGTTTTCAGGAGTAATCAGGGTTTGACCCACTGGGGTATTAATTTTGCACGAAATTGGGAGCAACATTGAAACCCACTGGGTATTGATTGTGCAGCACTACAAGTACCATAATGCCCGGAGGCTCGTTTGGGTTGGGCATTTTTGAAAATAAAAGCATGTGACTACATTTTTTAATTGTTGACTCTTTGCTGCCTGTGAACAGGGGCGTGGTAGCCCGAAACACGTCAGGCTGTGATTTTGGCATCATGAAGCTGCACTGCTTGCTGCACCTGCATGAAAGGAATTTAAACCCACCTTAGAGGCTTTTCCTTAAGGGAGCACCCTTTTTGTTGGATTTATGACGGCTGGCTCGGTCGTGGAATTGCCCGCCGCCCAAGTGCGGATCCATGGAACACGACTTTGTGGTACTCAGGACTGGTGGTATCGGCAGGGAGCAGTTTGGGGACATTTTGACAACCCACTGGAGTATTAATTTTGCACGAAATTGGGAGCAACATTGAAACTCACTGGGGATTGATTGTGCAGCACTACAAGTACCATAATGCCCGGAGGCTCGTTTGGGTGGGGCATTTTTGAAAATAAAACACATGTGACTGCATTTTTTCATTGTTGACTCTTTGCTGCCTGTGAACAAGGGCGTGGTAGCCCAAAACGCGTCAGGCTGTGATTTTGGCATCATGAAGCTGCACTGCTTGCTGCACCTGCATGAAAGGAATTTAAACCCACCTTAGAGGCTTTTCCTTAAGGGAGCACCCTTTTTGTTGGATATATATATATATATATATATATATAGATAGATAGAGATATATAGAGATATATAGATATATATATATATAAAACTTCCCAAGGAAAAAGAAAGACTCTCTTTGTGGATATCTATTTATATATATAGAGAGAGAGATCTCGCTCTCTCTAGATCTTTTTTTTTTAAAGATGTGGTTTCCCTGGGGGCCGATCGCGGCCGCCAGGGAAACCACACATCAATAAAAAACAAATTGCCCCCACAGGGGGTCAGCCAGTGAACAGGAGGGCTGACCACCTGTCAATGAATTTTTTTTTCTCTTTATTTAACAAATTTAACCTTAGGGGAGGTGATCGCGCCTTCCCCTGGGGAACCAATTAAAAAAACATTCCAGGAGAGTTGGTGGGGGCGGCCCATTCCCGCAAGGACTAACACCCCAGACACCCCTGGTGTCTATTGGGCATTTCCTGGACGTGGATTGCAGCGCGGCTACGATCCACAGCCAGGTAACCCTTTCAGGAAGGGTTCGTTTGAAAGGGGAGACTCTCCCCTTTCAAATGAGGCCTCCCTGAAAGCTGGGGAGGTCATCTTCAGCCTGTTTTCCCCACCAGAGTCAAGAGTGGCCTTACCTGCGACTGTCCTCAGCTCCGGTGGGGAAAACTGTAACGTTGGAGTGCCTCGCGGCACGCTGATGTCACAGATGTGCAGGAGGGGGGACAGGGAGAGATGAGGAGAGCCTTCCGCGTCTCCCCCAGGGAAAAAAAAAAGAAGCAACGGGGGATTTAAGGGGGCCATTGGCCGACGCACACAGCAAACGGGTTCAACAAAATTCACAGGACATTAACAATTGACCTTGAATTACTAATGATAAATACTATTACTAAGATTCATTTTTCCCAGGCATACTGGAAACAAATAAAAAAAACATTCTTAGCTGTGGACTACATATCTAGTAGTAAACTACAATTTGAGCTAAGGAAATTAACAGCTTTATGTTTTCTACCTCCAGAATGGGTGGATGACTTTTATACATCAATAGTGCAATTGGAATATTTTGCTCAAAATATAGCGATATTGGCACCACTCTTAAATTACTTCGAAGGCAGGTCAGGTCACAGGAGGAAACTATGATTGCCAATTGAATGGTGGAACTGCTACTTGACCTGCTTAGAGGTGGTGCAAAGACAAAAAATTTAATTGAGAGATGGCATAATTATTTTAACAGTTCTGTCTGAATACCTCAACCCAACCTGTACCATTTCCTGGAAATTTTGAAAAAGGAAAGATTCAGGAAATGGGACAGGTGCAGTCAATGACAGTTAGTCTGAATCCTCGGATTTCCAAAAGAAGCAAATGTCTGAAAGACTTTTGGCCGAAATCAAACAGTTTTCAATGTTGGGAGCTTCAGACTACCTTGACACTATCTCGTACATCTTGTGCTTTATATTAACATTAATAAGCAAAAAACATTACTCTCCTGTCTTGAACAAATTGTGGAAATTGATTGGAGTTATAAAAAAAGTTTTTAATTTAATACATTTATCTCGTCTTACCTGGTGTTATCTTCTTTATTCAACTCTTGGTTTTCCACTCATAAAGAGTCTCTGGCAATTCAACAATCCATAAAGGTAAACAACAGTCTCAAAACGTGGCTAAAGTTTATTTGTTTTTTGTTTTTTTTCAATAAAATTGGAATTTCCTACATGATTTAAAAATCCATTTCCTTTATAGTATTCCATTTGCTCAACTTCTTCATCTGCACCATTTTCAACAAAAGAAAACATTAAAAAAAGCCATAATGCAATCTTCTAAGTTCCAAGACATCTCTATATCAAATTGTTATCAATGTCCAAACATGCCGAAAAGTTATAAATGTTTTTAAAAAAACATAATTTTAAAATAAGACTAATACAATCCAGTGATTCTGTCTTCTTTCTTCTTATTCTGTGTTGTCTTCTTAAAAAATGTAACCCCTATAAAAACCCGACCAAAAAGTGATTATCTTTTTTGGGTTTAAAATAAAATTATGACTGGCACGTTATGTACATATGAACACAATCTCTATGGGGATGTAAAACTGGTTAAAACAAACATTCTATTATAATACTATTTTACTTAACATCTAGCTGCTTCCTTACCCCTCTCCTTAGAATAAAATTCCTAATCTATCAGTTGTTTTAAGTAAACTATATTGTTCTTACTTGACCACAGCTTCTCCGTGCTTCCGATCTTGACTGTAAGACAAACTGCAGTAACAGAAGCGCAACTAAGAATGTCAACCTGAAAAGTAAAAACAAAGAAAGCACAATTATAAATCAATGAGAAATCATGGGAAATTGATTTAGTATTGTTGTTTAAATATTAATTTGTTTTCAAATAAATGCTTATATATTTTCTAAATATAAGATGTTATTTTTTAAAGTTTTTATTTAACTTTAAAAATACTTTATTGTATTAAATAAAAAATGTTCTATGCAATTATTGGGGTTTATTTTTATATTTTTAAATGCCTATTATTAATTATTTGTATTTTATAGTTTAAATTGAGCAACTAATCCTTTAAAAAAAATGTATCTAATTTTACCATTTTTTCAGTATATTTGTATCTTAATTTATACTTTTTTAATTTATTAAAATTATTAGTACTCAGGAATATCTATTTATACCTGAATGTCTGTACATTTCCCCATCCTTTACCCACAGATCACTTATATCCCATTCCTTAAGAATTATTTTTCATATTGTAGACAAATATGAATTGTATTGATTTATATACATTTATTTAAATTAATTCAAAACTATTTAAATTAATACCTGATTATTAATACACTTTTCACCCATTACCGCTGATCCCTTACTTCCTGCTCTAAAACAATATTTAGCAAATTTAAAACAGATATATTTTGTGCAGATAAAAGTCAACATTTAATTTAAAATCATTTAAATTACAATAAATTAAATTCAAAATTAATTCACTTAAAAAAACTACTTGATAACACGGTTGCCTATACTCATCATAATGTGTGGTAAAGGATGTATGGTAATGACCCATGAGTGGTGAAGGCTGTGTTGTAAAGGCACTTCATGGTAAAGGCTGTGTGGTAAAGGCTGTTTCCACAATCAAGTGATTTAAATTCCTTACCTACACCTTTCTACTAGTCACAATCCAGATATTGATCCTCAGACCCAAAGACCCAGCACCACCTTCAATATCACAATCTCCAATCTCATCATATCAGCCTCAATCCATTAACCTGAAATATTTTCCTTGATGACTTAATACTCCGAGTAGACACACAATGAAGAAAGAGTGCAACCCTTCTTCTCATGTTTTGTTCAGTGTCCACACTCACAAATCATCTCTATTCAGTGAGCATAACATGCATTTTTGAAAAGCTACCATATCCGTTAACTTGTGAATGCACTATGGTATTAGTTTACATACAAAATATCACTCACAGTTTACTGTTATTTTTCTGGAATGCCCTATGGCAGAGACTTATGGCAGGACCATGTCTACATCAAGGCATTTTAGATGACCAACTAGAACTCCACCAATAATGGAAGATGCTGACTAAATGATCAAATATGAACCAACTTTGGGAGGTAAAATGTAGTTTTCGACAGGGAACAAATGATCTTGTCTGAAACAGGGTGGGTGGATAGCACCAAGGGGTGACCACATACGATGAAGTATGCAGTCTGTAATAGTTTAATTTATTTATTTGGTTTTATCTTGTTGAGTACATTTAAACTAACTTAAAACCTCCCATCTTACAGGCCTATGACAAGCATTGTGAAATAATAAATTAAAACATTATTTCTCATGACTACATGGCAAAAGGTAATGCCTGAACATCTGTTCCCATCTTTCTTTTGTCTTCTCAATGTGCAAAAATATATTTTCTCCTGGACAAACCCTTTCCCTGCACATCCATTAGTATCTGACAGGATTTCATTTACAGTTATCATATTCAACATACGTATTTATGACTGTTTTCAAAACATTATGGGGCATATTCACAAGAACGTGTGATAACCACCGCAAGTGCAGCCTAACGCAACTCTGCATATCGCAGTCCATCGCGGGAAAATAACTCCGTGTTAACGTGGTATTCCCAACACGGTGGCACCATGCGATAGACACACGAGAACGCGACAAACGAACGCGTTAAAAGTAAACGCGGCACCGCAAAAACGCGAAACCCCAACGCGGAAATAGTAGCGATGACGCCAATAGCGATACAAAAATCTGCGAAAAGCAGCCACAGGCCTGCAATTCCCACGCGTCATGCGGGAAAATGCACTATAAAAATAGAAAAAGAAAACAAACAAAAGACAAACAACAGCGAAGCACAATGGAGGCACCCGGAGCAAGCACAGAGGACAACCAGAACCCCACAAGCCCCACGGAGGACCAGCCTGGGACCTCGGAGTCAGGGAAGGGCAAGGACAAGAAGAGTCGGAAGAAGCGGTTCAGTCCGCAGGAAAACAGGATCCTGATAACGGAGGTGATAGAACACCATCAACTACTGTTCATCACCTCCACCGTGTCACTGGCAACTAAAAATGGAGTATGGCAGACCATCGTGGACAAGGTGAATGCAGTCGGAGTGCTGAAGAGGACAATGGATGAGGTCAAGAGGCGCTGGAATGATGTGAAGCGCAAAACCAAGCTGAAACTCGCAAACAACCTGAAGGCAGCAATGCAGACTGGAGGTGGGAGTCCAGCGACACAGGAGGAGCTGGACGAGATGGAGGAAATGGTCTCCACAGTCATCAGTGGGGATACGGTGGCAGGAGTTGGTGGACCGGACACTGCTCAACATGACTGGACACAACAGGGTGAGTAACCACCAGGGACTGGGGGGACGGGGAGAGATGGGCACAATGGCACACATGCACAAGTAAGCACAGCACATCTGCGTACAAACCATGCCCCAGACCCCCAACTCCCACCAAGAGACCAATGCACACAGGTATGCAACATCTCAGCACCGCATAAGCACAGAAGCCAGAGGCACACCGCATGTAAGGGATAAGGGGCAGCGAAATCAGACCAGCAGGGGCGACTCCCCCAAAATGCGGCACACACACATTACATGCAGAGCACATCAACATTGACAATGATGTGGTACAAACCGCAACACGTCCAAAACAGAACAGAGGACACAACTGCTGCCGCATGTGCGTAGAAACTGGCCAATCACATTTGGCACTGCATGGAAATGTGAGTTGCCAATGCACAAGTACAAACACACATCCGTGATGTAGTCGGAATGTCCACTGTCCCGCATCAAATAGGCAGCCCCCCAAACAGTCATAATGTACACTGTCATGCAGTCTGAATGTGAACCTGTACAATGCGTCAACATACATGTGAACATGATGTTAAACTGCATCTCCCCTCCACATTGCATGGGGAAATCCAACACCTCCTGCAGTGCAGTCCGAACCTCTCTTCTCTGATGACGAAGAGGACCACCACACCTTCGACTCCGACGCCCTCCAACAGCTCGTGGAGAGCCTACGCAGCCCACTTCCAGGAGCAGGACATCCCAGCTGCCACGAGGAGAACCCACCCCCTGCACAGTACACACAGCAGGCAGCACCCACCACCAAGGCCGCCTCCCAGGACCCCCATGATGAACACATGGCCTTCCAACGCCGTGTGTTGGGGTGCCAGGAGAAGCTGGCTGAACAGGTGCAGATGGGCTTCGACCGCATGGCAGCCAAACTAGATGCCATATGTGGGTGTCTAAGTCCCATCAGGGACCACTCACAGTCCCTAACAGACACCCACAGTCTGCTCCATGCTGTCCAACGAACCATGGCTGACATCGCTAGAGTCCTGACTCTGCGACAGGAACGACTGTCAAGTCAGAGTACCTCCAGCGAGCTCGCCCAGGAGTTGGGACACATGCAGAGGATCATGGAGAACATGGAGCGGACGCAGGCGGAAAGAGCGGCTGCCACGGCTGCACACCAGCGAGATCTAGCTGGGTCCCTCCATGCCATTAAGACCCTCCTCAAGGTTTTGCTTCCACAAGGCCTTGCGCTGATGCATGCTGCTGCTACCACCCCATCCACATCTCCGGCCCCTGATGTGTTAGTTCCACACAGTGCTGGAGACATAACACCAACACCTACATGTGAGGAACAGGCAACAGCAGCGGACAAAGATGCAGATGAATCTGCCTTCGTGGTCAGAAGGACGCAGTAGCATACATCTCCGCCATGTGGCCTGTTTCTGCTTGGTCCTGCTCTCTGCATCATCACCTTCCACTGTCCCCCGATGCACTCTGCGACACTCACCTTGGACCCCGACATGGAATGCCATATTCTGTTTGCTCACCAATGACACAGCTATCAGACTGCGGACTGAACTCCTCCTCTCCTGATGTACCGGTCACTCCCTGAAGGACTCTGGCTGGCCCTACACGGGCCGACAATGTGAAGTGGTGTTGGCATGGCCCTGTACTGCTCCAGCTGCAACACTCCCTTGAATGTGCAATAAACATTCATATTCACACAGATGTGTCATGTCTATGATCTTTCAAGTGTGGAAGTATGGATGAATGTAGGGTCAGTGATTCCCCTTACGTCCATGTTGCCCATGTTGTGGGACTTTTGTCACTGGGTGGCACATTTCCGTTGCGGGCCGGGGGTTGCCGACACTTCAACAGAGACACATCCATTAGTCACTTCCTTGTCCAGCCCAGGACGGAACCATGCCCAGAGCCCAGGGGTCATTGTTCACACCCTTATACTGGACTGGCATACGCCAGGGCAGCCCACTCCACATACGCACACAGGGGGGGACGACAAAGCTACATGTCCCAGCTCTGCACTGCAGGGATCTGCAGCTCACAGGTCTAGTTGTCAGCATGCCACAGCCACTCCCTCACGGCTGGTGTACACCCACACCACACCCATCCAGCACAGGCGTCACAGGACATGTGACCCTGCCAATAAAAAGGGCCTGGCGCACGTGCTGGACGCCATTTCAACTCTACAACTGGGTGTCTCCGTGTAGTTCCCATCTATGCATGAGGGCCTAGGGCCCTGCCACCTCACATTGCCCAGTGCCGGGGGTGACATGATGGTGTCTGCACAACGGGACTTAATCATTAGGGGTCCATGGCTAGCGGGGCACAGACTTGGTGGCACCGGATACACTGCGGCAGGCACAGGCACCCCGCCATGGGACGGTGTCTTGCGGTGCAGTGAGATAGTGGCACCTGAAATGCTGAGCGGGTGTGCAGCCTGCGATGATGCGCCATCCTGGCGGTCCGGACTGGCATGGGTTTGTGTGAGACCTGCTGGCCCGCAGTGTGGGCCTGGGCAAGGGCACGGCGGGCCTCCCGCCACGTGGTGTTGCGGTTCATAGAGTTAGTGGCACCTCAAGCGCTGAGCGGGTGTGCAGCCTGCGATGATGCGTGTCCACAGATGTGGTCTCTGCCATTGCGATATCAAGACCCAGCAACATGTGTGTGACCTGGTGGCACGCGGCGCGGGGCTGCATGATGTGGAGGGTGCCATGGTCACGGGCCCCGGCCTTGGTGATCCCTCCGGAACGTGATGGGCCCTCTTGGAGTAATGCTGATGGCGGAAGGTGAGCAGTGAGGCCTGGTTGCGCAGGGGCGGGCATTCACCACTGGGCGGCGGGAGGGGCTGGGTGCAGCAGCCTGTGTGCGCAGGGGCGGGCAAGCGATGGTGGCGTGTGCAACTGTATGGGCTCTGACATTCTCTGGAAACTGTTTCAGATGAGGGACCTGGGGGGACTGCTGTGAATCCGGGCACGTGGTTGGAGACACACCGGTGGCAGCAGGTGAGCAGTGGGGCATAGGTCCGCAGTGTCGGCACTCTCTCTCCCTCTCTTTCTCTCTCCCTCTCTCACTCTCCCTCCCTCTCCCTCTCTCTTTCTCTCCCTCCCTCTCTCCCTCTCTCTCTCTCCCTCTCTCTTTCTCTCTCTCTCTCCTTCTCCCTCCCTCTCTCCCTCTCTCTCCCTCTCTCTCCCTCTCTCTTTCGCTCTCTCTCTCTGTGATTTGATGTGCGCATGGCACTCCTTCTTATACAGATTTTTGTTTTGCAGGCTGTGACTTGCATGGGACGACCCGCCATGCCTCTTCTGATTTTCTGTTTTTGTTTTGTTCTGTAATAAACGTGTTATTTGGATGTTATGATATGGATGTATGATTTCCCTCTTTTCCGACCATACATGTATGTTGAGTGTTGTGATTGTGCGACTTTAGGCGATTTGTTTGGTTCATGGTTTCGTGGAGTTGATGTGCAATATCTTTGTCCTAGGGGGTGGGATGTGGGGGGTGCCCGGGGTAGGGCCCCGGGGGGCGGGGGTGGTGGGGGTGGTGGGGGTGGTGGGGTCCTGGGGGTGGTGGCGGTGGGTGTTGTTGACCTATTGGGGCTCCGGGCTGCATGGGCGTTTGCTCCAGGGCATCTGTTGTTCTTCAGGTGTGGCTATGGGCTGTGCTCCCTTGTCTGGTGCCGGTTGTTGTCCGACTTTGCACCAGGTAGGAGCAGGTGTTAATTTCCTGCTGCTAACGTGCCTTATCGCATGTTTTGTGGTCTTATCGCCGATCGGGCTGGTCGTTGAGAATGTTGTGAAGTGGTGTTGTTGCGGATTTTTGCACGGGAATGCCTACTCTGCATCTCATTAGCGTTAGTTGCCGGGGTCATCTGTGGCGATGTTTTCTGCGACTGCTTTCGCAGGTAAACTGGTGTTATGGGCTGTTAGCACCTGCTTGGGAATGGGGCGTTAGTTTTATCGCGAATTTGGCTGCGATAAAGTGCCGATAACTCGGTGATGTGTCCTTGAGAATATGCCCCTATGACTATTAACAGTATGGTAAATTGATAAAATTGTCTGAATTACAAAAAGTGGCATTGAATGAAAATAGTATGGCTCACCCGATTTCCTTTGTTTGGAAAGGTAATGTGAAGCTAATATTGTTTAGTCAAGACAAACCATATCACTCTGCTAAGGAAGCTTTAGAAAGTGATGAGTATTGTTGAGCATATAATTAAAGTCCTAATTGTGGCAGTGAAATATGCAAAACTGAAAAAAGCCACATATGTTTTGTTTTCTGGACCTTCAAGCACGTATTTGACCTGAAAGGGTTCCCAATTAGAGTGTCTTTGGAGAGTATGGGTGTCAACAACAGAAACTAGATTATTGGCTGTCATCATTGATGACAGGCATAACATCAGGTTTTTTTTGTGTTTTTTGCATTTTGGTATAGAAAGATGGACAAGCAGTTCCCTGTCCCTCTTTTTTGGACAGCAATCTATGGTTGGACACATGGATGCATGTGGATGCACATGGATGTGCAGCCACATATCTTTTCAATATATTTAAAGGGCTGTACCACATCTCTTCTCTTACCATATTATTGATCTGAACTTGGGTGTTTTAGTGATATGTGCTTATTACCAACACCAACCATGCACTTCAAAAAATGCTACTATTGTTTATGAACTACTGGGGAATTAAAAAGCTGTTTCCACATAAAAGGAAATGTAAAGTTCTGATTCTAGGTCATCCTTGTATCCAAAAACCATCATTATAACAGTATTGAATTAGGCTCAATGTAGACAATATAATGTAAATTTGACAATTTTATTTATTTAAAATGTGCTTTTATATAATGCAAACTAGATTCAAAGTATGGCAGGGTGGTTTATGGGATTTTAGATTTTAAAGAGAGGACACTGTGCATTGCTATACTTAAACATAATTAATAGTATATATGGGTAGCACGCAGAGGACAATCTGAAATCTTCTTTGTGTAAATTCATGGAATAGGGAATATTCATAATTTATATACTGTCTGTTACATTGGTAGAGTATATACAGAGAAAGTCAGACTATGGAATAGTAGGAAATGAGGGCCCCATGGAAGTAATTGTTTAAAAACCAGCCTTCTTGACTCAGTCTTGAAGATTTCAAAGGAAGGATTCATCTGATGGATGTAGGGGTGGGGAAGTGCGGGGGGACTTCTGCACTCTTCTGAAGACTTCCTCAAAAAGATTGTTTGAGGGTTCTTTTCTTTTTGCAGATGAGATATTCCAGTGGAAGTGTATTTGGTTGTGTAGATGGAATTGTCCCCTAGAGATAACTTTTATAGAGCAATATTTTGGAATTTTATGAGTGAATTTGTGATTAATGTAGTCAATATCAGGGTGCTTCTTGCCTCAATTGGGAGTCAGTTTAAGGAGATGAAGAAAGGTGTGGTCATGCTTCCTGGATCCTGTGTCTAGTCTTGCAGCCAAACAGGGATCAGCTTTTAAGGGTGCTAGATGGAGCTTAGGATCCCATTTAGCGAGGAGGTGCCAAAAGCTGAATTTAGATAGGACTGACAATTGGATATCTTGCTTAAAATCGTTGTCAGAGAGCACAGAGTTCCTTCCAAGCAGACATTTAATGTGAACTTATGCTCCTTTTTGTTAAGTTCTTCTTAAAAGTTTGAAGATTTACAATACTGTTGAATTGGAATCCAAGGGATCGTTCACAGTTTATAATGGTGGGCTGACAGCTGCCATGTTGAGGTAATTTAACCAGATTAGACTTTGAGAGAGAAAGAGAAAAGTAGAAATGCCTTCCTAGAAGGTTCCAGCTTGATGTTGTGGTGGGTCATCCAAGGTTGGATCTTGTCTAATATAATAGCAACAAATTCAATGCCCTTTGGGAAGGAAGCTCTCAAGTGTATATCAGTGTCATCCACATTGAAGTGATAGGAGATGTTGGAGTTGTTTAGGAGGGTATTCAGAGATTTCATAAATAAATTGAATAGGATGTAAAATAGGATATATTCTTAGGAATTACTTATTTCTACCCTGGGCAAAGGTAAAGAAATCTTCTTGACTCCTAGCTAGCACTGCCTGTTTCAGTAAATGGCATAACGTTTAATTGGAGCAAGTCATTATTGATGGTCAGGATTCTAACCTCTTGGAGGCAAATGTGGGGGAAGTTTCGAAGCAGCTGTAATCATTCAGACTTTTTGAGGACTGTGGCTGACTGGCAAATCCCTTTGTTTAAGCATCTTCCATCATCTACAACTGGCAAGTACCTAAACATGAGAGTTAGACAGAAGCTGTGGGCTTTGGGACTGGGTAAGAGGTCAGTGGAACGCTGCTGATGAAGGGAGAATGTGCAGGGTCTTCAAGTCCTGTGTTGCCCTGTATACGGCTCAATTGTGTGAAATTAAACCATGGTTTATCACCTCCTGCAAAGCCGATGTCCTAATGTATCAATCTTGAGCCCGTTCATCTCAGATTTATGATTTGCCACTAAGACCACTGCGTAAAAAAATCATTGATATAACCTGCTGTATTTGGATAATAAAGTCGTGTCTAAGATGACATTCAAAAGATAGCAGCTCTGATACTTTTGACCAACGATCCTTGTTCATTAAAAAGAAGACAGTGCTGCAACAATTACAATCTCTCTGCTCAAGATTCCTGTGGGCTCCGGGGAAACCACGTAGGGCGGCATGATTCATGACTTTACCCCGAGACAGAGGGGGATGGTCAGTTCCTGATTCCGCAGTATATTATTATGCTTGTATTTTGGCTAATATCCGACTTTTGTATTATTCCTTCTCTGATCTGGCGGATAAGTATCAGCTCCCCAAATGCCAATTTTTTAAATATCTAAAGATACGTGATTTCCTAAACAAGCATGTCACGGCGTTAAAACCACATAAGATAGTTGAAGCTATCAGATCTCAGGAAAGAATTGGGGTTCTCTATAATGTTTTACAAGCTGCCAAAACTGATGACCTTGAGAAACACAATCTTAAGTGGGGGAACTCCCTAGGAGTGCAGGCTGTGTTCTTAGAGGACTCGATCAACCTGGCAGGAAAAATATTTATGGCCACAAACTTAAAAACACAGCACTATAAAACGATATTCAATTTATATTACACTCCTGCAAAGATGAAGAAATGGGGGGTCTGTATGATGGGAAATGTTTCCGTTGTGGTGCAGATGATGCTGATATTTTACATGTTTTTTATTCATGCACTAATTTGGCTTTGTATATACAACACATTGAGAGGTTTTTATCAGAGGTTACGGGAGTGGTTATAAAGATTTTGGCTTCCGTCATGTTATTGGGTACAGGGGAGGATTTGCGTCAAGGGACTTTGATACATAAATATAGGTATCTTATTTTTGTTGCTATGGGGGTAGCACGATTATGTATTGCATCTACATGGCTTCACCCAGAGTCACCTTCCTTTGAAATGTGGCGTGCTAGGTTTTACAATATATTCAACTTGGAGTTCAGTCTGTACTCGGTTAAAGGTTCCAGGAAGCGAGCGCTCGGCATGCAAATATGGGGTCCTATGTTTGATCATTTGACTGTTTGATATTATGTTTGTGGAATGGAATGAATTAATATGTATTCATTATTGGTTCCTGACTTATGATTTGTCTGTATGTAATGCTTTAACACTGTTTTTTATACTGTGGATTTTTAATAAATAATAAAAAAAAAAAGATGGAAGGGTACATCACACACCTGATGTAAATGGGCAAAGTAATCTCACCTGCAGAGCATGCTATAAAACACACTCCGTTCTATACCATGATCTTTTGCCTTTCCCATTTTGAAGCTGCAAGAAATAGGGTGTTTTTGTTGCCTCGTACCACATCTCTGTTATTAATTTCATTATTACCTGTTTTTCTTCTTAAGTTGTAATTTTTTGTGGTTATTTGCACCGATTCCGGAAGCAGGAATTCCAGATTTACAGACACAGAATTAGCAGCCATGGTGGATGAGATAATTACGGTATAGCCACATTTGTTTGGAGCCTTTGCTCAAAGGGCCACTGTAACCCAGAAAAGGGGGAGTGAATGCTGTATCGAAATCAGGATGCGCTGGAATGATCTGCAGGGGAGAGTGTGCTCCCTAGACTCTAAAGCCCACCTAGAGGCCCAGCTGATTGGTGGTTGTTCGCCCAGGCCGATGAACCTCTTGCCCTAGGAAGAGAAGGTGTATTGAATCCTACACACTGAAGGCCTTGCAGGAATCCCTGGGTGATTTGAGACTGGAATGTACAATCACTGTGTGTCATAGAGCCACTGTGTCTTCAGTATTATTATCCTGCTAGATGTAAATGTTTAAATATTTTTTAAATACTTAAAGGAGTAGTTTGGCCTAAATTAGATAAACATTTTTTCAGATATGTGAAAATTACCATTTTTCGCAATCTACTATGTTCATTCTTATATTCATTGTTTCCTTCTCAAAATGTTATCTGTGCACCCACATGCAAGTTTCTTTTTATATGTGTTGTACTCTGCAAACAAGTAACCATTATTGTTGTATGTTCTTTTTCAGTATCTATATTATACTGTATATAGTGCATGCCGTCAGTCGCTTAGTATGGTTCTGGTCAATAACCTGAGCAGTTGTTTGCCATAGTATATTATAATCAGCAAATGTATAGCTAAAACGGTTAGTTAATATCTTTATTCAATATAATGTACAATTTCCAACTACTTCAGTGTTAGTGATCAATGACTACACCTATCATAATGCATCAGTATCGATAATATTTATGTATATTATGTGACACTTTTATCATACTCTTTGTTGCTATGATAACACATCTAGACAAGAGCAACAGTCATCTAAAAATGTATGTACCTACTTAACAAAATGTTTACATGGAAAGCTGTTGTCACACATTTTCTATTGCAAATATTTCTACTCTGTACTCCACGGGGTTTATAGTTTTTAAACCTTACTGCTGCATTCTCATGTTGTCTGTAGCCTTTTCAAATCATGCTTAATATCATACAGATAGTAAATCTATATGATGTACTGTCCAATGTCAGAAATGGAATGACAAAGGTGGATGTCTAAAAAAAACTCAACTTGCTAAAGCACAGCGCTGCCACTTTTGTGTAATTACTTGCAAGTGTGAAGTTATATCAATATTTTGCATCTAACCTGATATGCATGTGATCTGTGTGTTTTTCTACCTCATCTCAGTCACACTACAGAAGTGTATATGTAAGGCATAATATAGTATGTTGTTAACTCTCCCTTAGGATAACAGAAAGGAGCATTTTAATATTACTAACAATAAGAGGCTAAGCTTTGGATGAAGTATTTAAGGCCAAAAAGCAGAGATAGAAATGCTATTTAAGCAGTTCATATATAGACGAGTTAAAATCATTATTGTGTTTGACGCTGTAGGACTATCAGACAAAGGTGAAGCTCAGGAAACAGCACCAAATACCCCAACCACCACTCCTACTACTACATACGCTTTCAGTGAGGACACAACTCCTGCTGGTCCTGAACTGGATGAGGAGCAGCCTGGTCCATCAGGAATGTCTTGACAGGCTGCTATGGTGAGCCTAACTCAGCCAAATATTCTAACTACTACTAATGTAGTCTCTGCCCCTCTTTCTTAAGCCATAGTTGTCACAGCTCCATTTGGTCCAGCATCTAACACTACCTCTGTAGTGTGCACCTCAATCCTGGCTCCTTTATTGCCAACACCAACAACATCTGCAGTTGAGCCGGGACCCACTGTTATGGTGCACACTCCAAAGGCCACAGGGTAGTTGGGGTAGGACACAATTGGGACAGCTGAGTGAGGCCACTGATATCCATAGTTTTAGTTAAACTATGGGTCACAACATCATTGGAGCAGCCTTCAGACACGAAGACCAGATGGGCCAAGTCATAGGGCTCCTCAAAGAAAACAGTCAGCCTCTGGGGGAGCAAAACCAGTCGCAGAGGGAGCACTATGACCTCATGGATTGGCAGATGTCTATGTTATGCTCCCTTTCAGGTGTGGTGCAGGATGGGCTTAAGGACATTTGTAAGGCTATTAAGGAGGCATCTAACCTTTCTGTGGACCTTCTACATCAGCCAACACTTGACTATGCTCCTCCACAGAAAAGGAGACCCTGGAACCCCTGGAGTAACCTGTCATCACCCTGGACTCTGTAACTATGAATACATTAGTCCCACTCAGGAGGGGTCGTTTGGCTGGATCAGTGAGAGAGGATTCCACCAAGACCACTACCAAGAGGCGCAGAATCTAATTTCCTTCTTTGAGGTGCTACCATTCACCATTTGGACATTTGTTTCTACACATTTGCCTTGGGAAAAACATACATATTTTTAACATGGACTCAAAATAACTGTGCTTTTACCCTCATATTTCAAGTCCATCATATCAATTCATTATTTTTTGTTCTTATGGAAATGTCATTATTGTGTGTTATTTTTATTCTTTAACATAATTAAAAATGATTCATCAATACATGAAAAAAGACAGTGCTGACCTTAACTCCAGCATAAATGTCAGTAAAAAAAAGGTCAGTCAATCACTAGGAGATTTTAGATTTGTCTCATTTGACGATTTCTGTCCATATTTCAAGCTTTAGTCCCAGTATGCTAGTCCGCAACTGCATCAATTCCAGTTTGGTCTCTCATAATGCACTGCTGCTTGGCAATTTATTTTTTGGGGAATAACTTCCCAAATCTTCCTATTCTTTCTCTTCTCCTTTCCTCCTATCAACCATTCAAATCCCTAACACACTTTACCTAAAAAAACATCCTTATCTCACTTTACCTCTAATCCATTAAATTACCTTTACTACCCTTTACCTCTCCCCAAAATACCCTTATCAGTCTTTACCTCTACCTACCACTGAACCCTAAAATTACCCTTACCTCCTGTTACATTTGTAAGATTTTTTTAGGTTGTGAATTGTGGTTGGTGCTCAAAGTTTTGAGGGAGAAGTCAGTTTGGTATAATCTTTTTAATTTTATTTGAATTCATTTTGGCTCCTCTCGAAAAGAATTATGGGGTGTTTAGGAAAAAATAAAGTCTTAAGGAAAAGCTTGGCAAGTGTTTTATAAAATAGTAATGTTGTAGTCTGGTCTGTCTTCATGTTGTTTGGTGAAGTCCTCTTTTTTTTCTTTTTCACAGGTTCACACACTCTGGCCAGGAGTACCTCAGATAAAGGTGTGTGCACAGGTAAGTGTTTGCTCAAATGTTGGTTTCTACTTTTAATCTCTCCTATTCTTTGTTTCTTTCTAACTAAGAAAAAAAAGAAAACACATTTCCTCTTCTTCTCTATGTTTCCTTTGTCCTTGAGCCCAGATTTTCCATCACCCTTTGGTTACTATCCAGCCTACCTTGTAATGGTTCTTATTTTCTTCATCATATGTCCCAATTTTAGGATTAGTTACTACCCCCAACACTACCTAAAAGAGTGTTCTGACCTTTCAAATTGCACTCACTTCAAACAAAGCAAAGAATATAGCGCTCAAAAAAGAAATACAAACTAAATACCACTCATGTTTTCCTTTGGAAACAAAGTTTTAAAGGCTAATAATGTTTTCCTGGGCCCTCACCCCCTAGAAATAATTGTCATGCTTCATCATCGGATATGCACTCGAGACACCTAATGTGTCTGAGTGGGTTTGACCTCCCAAGCGAGGGAGCAGTTTTAACTGGAATTAACAGTGGGATCTGTGATGAGTGTATAAAATTGCCTCAAGTATTCAGGTGTAGTTTATTTGGCTTACGGGTACTTGAGTAAGAATAAAACAACAAAGGATGTCAATGGGGGCAAATTTGTGGACTCCTACATCCCAAATGAGAACAGTCTACATGTTTCAGCCACCTAGGCCCAGGCCAGGTCTGATGGCTTTCCTCAGCACCTCTATATAGCAGATCCCTATTATTCTAAGTGTTGGAACAGTTTACTACACCTAGTGTGTCAACAATCAATAATTGTGATGTACAAGTGTATTTACAGTGTGTGAGGTGAGTACATTTATTTGTGCATGTCACTGACTTACATATTGCATGGTTTCTCTGGCCCGATACCTGCAAAGGTGAAGAGAAGCACATAGACAATGGGGGAAAGATAAGGGTCATGGTTCTCTGGAAACATTGTCCTGGAAACCAGTTGACATCTCACCCATAGTGAGTACTGTAGACATTATAAAATCAAGGGTTATGTGATGACATCACGATAGACATTGACACAGACAACATGCTCTGTAATATGTCATTGCGTAAGTCCTAGAGACTGTGCTATAAACAACCTCAATTGTGACTTTCGTGGATAACATGCTCATTCAAAATGGAGATAAAATGAGTGCTGCAGTGAACAGACAAAGCAAAAAAGTACATCAGTAAGGGGCTTTTAGGGCTCCGTAAGACAAAATTAGAGGTGGGTGGATCCTGTAGTCACACACTGTGGCGATGGAGTGAGATATGGTCATTAACAGGGACTTCTCAGTCCTATCTGAGCAACACGTCCACCTCCGTGAGCACAGTCAATAAGTATATCAAGGGCATAACCCAGCTGTTTTACTTATACCGACCTCTAGGCCTTGCATCTTGTGAGAGTCAGGCTCTGCCGAGGCTTAAAATATCAAACCGGTGTTGTGTGCTGTGGCTCCTCCCACCATGCATGCAGCCATCAAACATCACGTGGGTGGGGCTCAGGGACAAAATCGCAATTCAGCTCAATACGTGTGAGAAAAGGGCTGAACATCAGTCCAGGCAGCCTTATTGTGTGTGAAAGGGTTCCGAAGGTCGACTTCAATCAGAAGTGATTAAGCATTTTTAAATAAAACTCTCTTCTGAGAGGGTCAAATAGTTGTATGTCACATTTGATGAAAGATTTTCCTTAATCCATGTTGTGTAAAGGGGTATGCTTACAGAACCCAAGAGAAAGAGCTAATAAATTAAAAATATTGATGCCTCTCTGGTCCTCGGAGTGAGTGGAAGGCACAGTGGCTGACTGTGTAGGCTCCTTTCCTCTGTCAAGTCCTCCACAGGTCCTGCGTTCCTCTTGTCCTGTGCGGTCCATGTGGACAATGGCAGCAACTCTTCTTCACCTTTCAGTCTCCACCAGGCTAATTCCTCCTCACCCTCATATGGGTCATCCGTTTCTTCTAGTGAGCATAGTCCTCTTTCTATATTTCCGCCTTCCGGGTTCATCTCCTGAGAGGGGAGAAGCAGGAGTCTTTCCTCAGTTCTTGTCTTCTATTATCTCTTTCTTGTAGTCTTTCTTCCTTGCTTACATTTTTTACTTCCCCCCTAAGTTGATGGAAATCGCAAGATGCAGCCAAACTAAGGAAGTAACAAGGTAAATCCCCTGTTTCAACACAACTCCCTTTACCTTTACTCACCCTTATACACTAAAATCACCCTTACCACCCATTACCCCTACCCACCCCTAAACAGTAAAATAACACTAAACACCCTGGGGCAGATTTACAAGCCCCTTGCGCCACTTTGCGTCACTTTTAACATGGGAAAAGTGACGCAAAAGTGGCGCAAGGGCTTGTAAATCTGCCCCTCTACCTCTGCCCACTCCTAAACCTTACCTCTCTTTACCTCCACCTACAACTTGACCCTTTTTTAAATAACAACAAAATTATGCCATTTTAAAATACCATTATTTTTGGTTCCAAATCTGTTTTGGAGTTTACAACTTCTATGTGATAAATTTACTTTCAAATTATTGATAACAAGAAGGAAAAGAACACTTCAAAGCCTGCAAAATGCCCACTCCTGCAGGAACATTGGAAAGACTATTCTCTCTTGATGATCATGTAACCAAAACAACAATTCTGACAATAATTAAAATTCTACTGAAATGTCCTAGCAACCAACTCAGTAAAAGAATGGTATAGGATTAATAAGGACATACCCAAAAGTGCCTCAAATTACGGCGCATCCATGAGACCAAGATAAATCATTTTTGATTATTTTCAAAACAAATCCTTGAAATAGTATTCAAATGAAAACTCACTATAGTAGATGATAAATTAGAGTCCTTCAGAGCTTTACATTCTCAGGATGTTTTGTCTTAAGGACAAGAATTTGCAAATATTGGTCAAATATAATGATCATATAGTTCCTAGAAACTCTAGAATCTAAAAATCCTCATGCAGCCGCTGTTTCCTGACATTCAGACAAAATCATCTTTGTAGGCATTTTCATGTACATAATAGGTGATAGCCCAGTGTTCAGCTGGAAACTGACAAGTTCCTCACTTTTTAAGTTTAAAGAACAAGTTTATTGTTATATGGAATAAGATATAATCAAAAAATGCTTAGGAATCCAAAGGAAAAATACATTAGAAAAGCAAATACAAGTGCATAACAGGGGAAGGGAAAAGAGGAGGGGATATACACATGGTTCATGTGGACTATTGTCTGATAATATACATATAAGAAATAACGAGATATGCAAAATGAGGCGCATTATAAGGAAGTTATGCTGTCATGAGTGGGAAATCTAGAAGGTTTTAGAACCTCTTGTGCACTGCGTGGAGGGGAGAACAGTGATTTTGCAGATTTGTGAAGGAAATGTGTTAGTTCCAAAGGCCCTTGCATTTTATAATTTGTGATATAGGATGCATATATGCAGTGTCTAGCCAATGGTTTTGACAAACTGCATACCACCAAGATTTAAATGATAATTGAGTAGAATCCTTCCAGTTTCATTTTATTTGTTGGAAAGCGATTACTAATTGCAAATCCAACATTTTTACAGTGAATGTAACAGGTGCCCAATCATCAGATAGACTTCCTTAAAAGACATAAGAAATAGAATAGGGTATGTTTGAATGAAAAATGGAATTGATCTGATTCCAAATTAGTGTCCAAAAAGTAGAAACAGAAGGGCATGTGAAAAATAGGTGTTTCAAATTAGCATGGTGTGCTGGTCATGTCCAACAAGTATTAGGAATTTTTGGGTTCATTTCGTGCAAAGAAACCCCCGGTAAGAAGAGTCTATTGTACAGGTAAAGAATTGTTTGCCTTGTGTTTGCTACTCAGGAGGATTTTCAGATTTTCATCCAGATTTGTTTCCCTGTTGAGATGGGCCAAGTCATCGATAGATCTCATTCCCATGAACTGAATTCAGCAATGACATTGCTGAGGCTGGTCCGTAGTCATGGTGGTCTGTAGGTGAGGGTGCCTCTGATGGTGGTGGTGTTGTTGGTGCGAAGCCAGAATCTTATATGTTCCATGATTGGTGTGGTTTCATCATTTGAGATGGTGCAGGTGACTGACTCCTTGTGAATAATGGTGATGCTGCCTCCAGGTTTGTTGATGCAGTCGCGGTGCTTTATTTTATAGCTGAGGGGAGTTGCTGTGATGATGTCAGGGGTTGCGTCTGGTATGAGCCAGGTTTCTGTGATGACGGTCACGTCTGGCATGAGGGTGATGATATTGTACCAGATTTTGGTGGCGTGCATTGGAAGCGATCTGACGTTGAGCAGGAGGCAGGAGAGCTGTCAGAGGAAGGTCTCAGCTTCTGGTGTTGGAGTGGCTCTGGTAGTTGTTGTGGGGTTTGGACCCGGGGATTGAGGTGACCTGGTAGCCGAGGCAGGAGAAAGGTCCCCTTGTGGAGTGGGGTGATGTGAGGCAGCAGTTGTTGTTACACCCGGGGTTGAGTGTGTGAAGGTCTGCAGTGGAGTAGCAGTGGGTGTGCGGAGGGCCAGGGGTCCTGGCACTGGATGCGGTCCAGGCACAGAAGGGCTTGCCTTTGGTGCTCCCACTGCGTGCGTCCATGCAGCATCCTCCATATGTAGTCCTGGGATGAGGGTGGGGTTAGCCAGGAAGCGGGAGGGAGTTGGGGAGCAAGTGACAGAAACGGTGTGAAGGCGCAGTGGGAGGAAGAAACTGACAACAATGAAAACTCAGCAGAGACGAAGGGATAAACCAAATTAAAATTAAAATGCAATTCCCATGGGGCTAATCAGCCAACAACCAACACAAGAAAGTGAGGCATGCCTTCACGCAGTACGCCATGCGCACTGCAGTTCTTCCTGGTTTCCTGTTAATTAATTCTAGAGCGGCAGCGCAGCGGAAGACAAGTGGAGCCGCAGTAGAAGGACACCTTGGGACTAGCAAGAAGCCAAGGTAAGTTTTATGGCCAGCAATACTGCAGTGCAGGCCTTGCATTACGCGGGAGGAGGGGGGCGGGGGATGGTGGGTTTAGCAGGAAGGGGTGCGGGGGCCGGGGGTTTTAGCGGAAGGGCGGGCCAGGGGTTTAGCAGGGGGGGTGCGGAGGGGTGCGGAGGGGTACGGGGGATATGTGACTCCGCCAGCCACGGAACTCCGTGGAATTTCACTGAGTTTTGTAGTAACTCTGTGAAATTCCACAGAGTACTACTACGCCAGCTCCACCCAGGGTTAGTCCTAAGCGATGCCTCATTTTACAAATTGCGAACACACCAGACTCTGCTTATTAAAAAAAAGTGTGAAGAAAATAAATGTGTGCTTTTATAAGTCACACCTGTCCTTTAGGGATAAACTTTCGAATCAATCAAAGTATCTTCTGAAATATCAAAATGTTCCAAATTTGATATGTTTTAGGTTTAGGTTCAGGAAATATGTCTATCTATGGTACTGATGTCTTGGATGTAAATGACTTCTAGGGGATATTACTTTGGGCACATTCTTTATCCTTCCTATATCCTCCTCAGAACATTGCTTTGGCAAATATAAAGAATTATTTGTAGAAACTTCATATCCACTTCTCATGCCTGAGAACAGGCTTCACAAATTTGCAAACATAAATAAAGTTCTAAAGAACATAGACAATTGTTTTTTGGATGTCAAAAACGAAAGCTGTACGAGGATTTTTTTAAATCAATATGCATAAGACTTTATTGAAAATTAAATTTAAAAAAATCAGATAAATATACAAAGTATTCCGTAATCCATGACCCCTTGAATACTGTTAAATCACTGATAAAGCAACATGTTTATATGTATACATATATCGTCCATTCTCTGTGTATCCAACCAAGAAAATCCCAAGACATGACAGTGTACAAAAGAAGGACAGTGTTGGAGACGGGCTAGGAGGAAGCATGGAACGTAATTGACGTTTGCAATAAACAAAGATTGATACTAGAAGAAGGATGGGCGCACGACATGGAATTTAAAGTCATATGATTATCATGATATTAGAAGGCCTGATGATGTCCGCGTAGGACGAAATGCGTTGGCTGGATAAATTGGTTAATATACCTTTGTGTTTAAAAATTGGATTGAATAATAAATTCGGAATTGGCTTTCCAATTAAACAAGACTCCCTTGGGATTTTCTTGGTTGGATACATAGAGAATGGATGATATATGAGTGCACTGCTTGGAACGCTATCATTATTTGGATGAATCACACGCTCCTTTTGTATAGATTGTAGTTATTGTTGGTGGCCCAGTGGCGGTGGGACCACATAAAGTAGAGCGTGATCAGAACTTTGAGAATAAGTATCCCAGAACAGACACCTGTCCGCACTTTGCTTGCCACCCTCATCGCCAGTTTGTGTATAATTGAATGTTTATATGTATGTTGATTGAACCAAAATGAACACGTTTTGAACAATAAAAATCATTCATTTAGATAAAAAATACAGCATAGCCTTAACTCCGTTCCTGCACATGCCATCGCCTATTAAATAGCACAGTGTAGGAAAAAAGGATTGCTCTACACTTTTAACAATACTCTACAAAGACTTCCCGTGAGTGGCATGGCCACAATACACCGACACAGCTGTACACTGCTGTAATAATGGGTAGTTCTAATTTAATCCCCCTGGATTCTTTGCATTTGACTGCTCATTTTTTGGGGCATTTACTGGAAGGGAGTCTCCCTACCTGTGTGTCACTGGTGGTAAATTCATGATAAATGGCCTGAAACTGCTAACCGCCTGTGTCCACCTTTTAAGATTAGACCACTGCTGCATATCTAGGGTAAGAGGCGCTGGGATGGTTACGCGTTACATGTGAGCATACGTGTGCAAGACAACCGTCTGCTGCTGGAGTGAGTATACTGTCTTGGTACTGAGGTGGGGTTGGCCTTATATTGTGAGTGGACATTCATTGCAAAGGTCTGGAGTGTGTACTGAATAGACCTGGGCGGCAAATTCCGTTCCGCTCGCGGAATTTGAGTAATGTCGCGTTCTGCGGAGAACGCGGAATTTCCCAAAATTACGTGCTTCACGGAATTTTTTGTTTGTTCGCGCTTTGAAAATGCGTGTTCGCAAGATATTTCCCCCCGAGCACGCAAACAGTGTTCGCGAACAGGAAAAAAGCCTCGCGAACGGGCGGTACAAGCAATTCCGCGTGTTCGCGGAACTTTTGCGTGCTCGCGGAGATTTTTTACCGTTTTGCGGAGCTTTGCGTAGCGCGACTACGCAAATTCCGCCCACCCCTACGAAGATGGTTAAACTGCGTTGCACTTTATCAGCGAAATGTATATGAATGTAACGTTTCACAAAGTGATTAATCTATGGGTAAACATGCATCCCTGGTGAAGATTTACAGTTCCTGACATCAGGCCTATATTATGTTTCTTTAAGAATTTTCATATTTCCCTGGCTCATCCCATAATCAGATTCTAGGTCTTTGCCCCCGCAAATGTGTCAAGTTAATTACTCTGCTCTCCAGTAGAAGGATCAAAGGCCACTCCAGCACAAAAGAGCTGTTAAAAGTGTTTTACCGAGTTCCTGGGAAAGAAACGGGTTGGGAGGAAATCTAGATTGGTTAGTTGGCTTATTGCATTGCACCTGGGCTGGGTCAGGCCAACAGAAACAAGAGAGGTCCAGGAGTCTGGAGCCGAAGAGAGGAGGGGCTCACCTTTGATGTTTTGGTGGGAAGTGATAAGGCAGCTGTGTCAGCTAGGAGTTGATCGGAGGCTCTCAAGTGAGCTCTTTCAGGAAAAAACCTGAAGTTGAAATATTGGAATGTCCCAGAATGCTGTGCTGGAGAATTGGGACATAGGTGGAGTGATTTTATGGCACCCTAGGATTGACCAGGGGTACCTGGCTTCTAGGACATTCCTCCCCCACTTAAAACCCCTGTACAAGGGAGAGACTAATGAGAAGGCACTGGAGCTGAGGGCGAATAAAACAACCAAATGCCCAGCTGGAAGGAGGAACCACCTGATGCCCATGCAAGGATGGACTTTGGGGCTTTCACTCCAGGTGACATCCAAGATTAGGATGGGTTTCTCCGGTGCCAATGGCACTGACCCCTGTATACTCCTTGAGAACAATTGGCAGAATGGATCTTCTGGGGAACCCTGCATGGTTCCCTTGGAACGTCTGTGGACTGGCCATTGACTCTGCTGACAAACAGGTGCCTTTGCAAGTAACTGAGAGGATGTGGGATCTGGAGAGTAGAGCAGGGAGAATTTGCAGCTTGTTTTCTGCAAAGAGGTTGTGTAAGAAGCCCCCACAGACTGGAGAAGAGAACCAGGATCCAAGCAGGGTAAAAGTCTGGTACATGAAGCCAGAAAATCCAGCTCCCAACAACAAGTGCCCTTTAGAAGCCTGAAGAAAAATAGCTCCTAGTGGCTTAAGGTCGACAAGCCCAAAACTGTGCAAATCGTCCCTATGGTTTATGAGATACAGGCTGGTCCCCCTGGGAAATCAGGCAGAGAATGAAGCATGTAGTGTATTGCTTCCCCCAAGTAGTCTAGGGCCTAGGGATTGGCATATCCTCCTGGTGTTCATTTTTATGGGAAAGGGTTGTGCCTAGGGACCCTGGCTGAGCCAACTGTCGGCTCCATGGACTTCATCTTCTTGGGCATGATGCAAGCGTAGATGTCCCAGGTACCCTCATCCCTGGGGGTGAATAAAAGGAGAAGAAATAGAAGAACACACTATTGTTACCTCTGGGCAGGAGTGAAGAACTAGCAGTTTTGCTCTCCCTGAGGCAGGAGCAGAGAAGAGGATGTGCCAGCTTCATGCAGCACACATCTGCTGTGCTGCAGCAGGAGCTGGCAGGGCAGCACAGGAATGGGCTCTCTGTGCAGGAAGATGTTCTCTCAAGATCCCACTATCTCCAATGACATTAACTCTAACAACGATGAAACCCTAGCAGCCATCAATTGTGTCGCTGTGGGGAAAGCTGCAGGTCCAGACGGGGTCCCTGGTGACTTGTTTTGCAAAGACCCAGAGAATTGGGCTATGTACATTAAAATCTTGCTATTCTTAAAGGGGCTGAAATACCTGGCAGTTGGAAGGCTGCCGAGATAGTACCAATATATAAGGGCAATAGAGACTCGCCCCTAAACTAATGGCCCATAAGTTTGATGGATGTTACACAAAAGGTTTTTAGTAGACAAATCCTATTGAGACTGCAGAAGTGGATACATGAGACCGAGGCCTTGTCACATCTGCAAGCAGGATTTCGTAGAGGGGTTAGCACTATAGACCAGGCCTTTAGACTTATGGCGATTTATTGGAAAATGGTTGTCCTCCAAATGACGCACCTTTATATGGTCTTTGTGAACCTAAAATCCGCATTTGACTTGGTTGCCAGGCAAAAACTATGGGCGGTGCTACAACAAATGGGGGTCCCTGTTGAGTTACTGAATGTTATAGTGAGATGGCACCAGGACACCTATGCACAGGCCTGATGGGGCACCTAGGGAGAGCTAACAAAGTGAACAGCAACTCCCAAAGGGGTCTGCCAAGGCTGTGTCCTTGCTCCAACCTTATTCTCCCTATATCTTAAGGATGTTGTGACCTATTTGGGAAATTTTGAAAGCAATGCATCGAGGATTGCAGGGAAGAAAATCCCCCTGTTATTGTTTGAAGACGATAGGTTAAGATGGCCGCGGGAAAGGAGCTCTAAGATCAAGCTCCTGGGCTCTGGGATCACTCATAGTGTAAATCCTTGTTGCCCCCCCACGACGACCCCCTGAACACCGGGACTCACCGGAGATCAAAGCTGAAGGAAGTGATCCGAAATCGCTCTGTATGTCCCTGCAGGGAATGCTGATCCGCGCCCCGCTGCCTCCCAGGCTGGTAACTGATGCCCCGGTGATGAGCGATCGGCGGATCCAACAAAGAGCGACTCTTGGCCCCTCCCGTGCATAGGACCCATGGGAGCCCCGAGAAATAACTGCATTCAGTCGGTTGCGGCGCCCATCTCCGCTAGCCCCTTCCAGCCGTCGCCAGCATTCGGACTTGGAGCCAGAGAACAGCGCTGGTGAGTGCCCGAGGCCTGGGACATGGGTCCACCCACAGGATCCCTGATCTTGACATCAGTTGCCTCCGACGTGCTAATCGCAGTGGCGGAGAGGCGCGCTCTACAAAATTTTAACTTTAATTCAACTCGGGTGCCTGACCCCAAGATGGTGGAGTGGGCGTAATCCTCTCAGCTCCGTCGCAACTCGCTCTATAGAAAGTAAGTTTACACCCGAACGGACTCCCAAAGAGCCGAAACAGCAGCACCAACCTCCTAAGCCGGCAAGAAGGGAACATTTTAAGTGGTTGGCGAAACAAACCTTCAATGTCGCTCGATGCGAGGAAGGCCAGGCCCCGACCTGACTGACGTGGGGTTATGTAGACCCGGTAACAACCTCAGCGCAGACAACGGGAAGGGACACCGCCGACTCTGGGAACCTTCATCGCACCAGACTCCTACCTCGCCTCGCCGCGAAGAACTGCTCTATTCCAGTGCCCTCGTGGGAGGCAACACACCAAGGTGAGAGATGGGGGCCCGGGAGCAGTAAGCAGTGCCGCATCCCATAAACCCAAAGGGGGCGAAAGGAGGTGCGAATAGGGACGAATTCCAGCAGAAAGGACATGGCACCCCCCCTGCATATTTCCCGGGGAGGGAGGACGGGCCTGTGCTAAGGATATCACCGGAGCGGGCTGCCTGACTCTAAAATGGCACCCGTCTCAGACAGGAGCACATAACGACTGAGTACCCCTCCAGAAAGGAAATATTCCAAGACTCCAAATTCATAGCGGCCGGCATCCTAGACCTGGGAGGCTCCCTATTTGAAAGCGGGAGAGACCTGGATGATTATGTGGCAGTGCTTTGAGCAATATTGAAAAGGTGGGCCCTTGCCTGGCCCCAAAAATGGCGGCGGCCTGACACAGGGAAAGCTCTTACAGGCACCGAGATAGTAAGACTCAGATCTTAGCACTTTCAATCAGTGCTTTGGCCATCTAATAATGCTGTAATATTGATCTCGGGTCATCCTTTTTCTATTACACCTAGCTGGGGGACTCTTCATCAACACACTCAGTTCCTTATTAGTTCCTGTCTATCGGTCATAGCACAGGTACAAAGCACAGTCCCCGCGACTGAATCGCATTAAACCAATACTCAACGACACCCCTAGGCTCCATAGCCTTTCCACTACAGACAAACCAGCCCCACCGTATGCCGAACACACTCTCTCAGCTCAGAATAGCATAGCTGGTCCTGATAAAAGCCCAACAGGCGGAGTTGAACTCAAAGTAGCCTCCCCCCTCTAATCAGACATAATGCCATCTACTGCACCAACCTCCCTCAGCCCCTCTTCTCTTAACTACCTAAAACCTCATGGCCCGAACTCCTTCTCCATCATTTTCCCCCTAACCTCTCCCCTAAAGCGAAAAGAAACCTAAAACATAAACTGATCAGACAACACCCAGAAACACTATTTGTGGACATATACCATTGCTCCTCCAAAGGCCAGCTGAAAATGGATCTTATTTTCCACACGGACAGACTGGAAAACTGGAACTCCATTCTCAGATCACATCTCCACATATCCAAAACAACTAACACCTCCCACAGCTGCAAACTGACGTTCTCAACCCACAACCGCCCTTTGCGCAGCGGCAACACCTCTGTGACCATCTACTCCATTGGCACAGTCTTGATCCGAGCCAACAATGACAAACTAGAGGCATCTGACTTCCTCTTCCCCTCGCTACGCAGCGCCCACTCTCACGCTCGCTACCCCCGCCCGACCAATTCCTTATCCTTTGACAGATCGACCCGCCACGAGATTCCGCAAACCAATCCCACGCCCGATGCCAACAACGACAACCTCCCCCCCGGGACATCACCCCCTCTCCATCCCCCCGCTCCAAACATGCACAGGACATACCCCCCCATCAACACTAACCAGTGGTACACCACTACTGAGGCTCTCCAACCCCAGGCCGTCCGTTGCTGACCTCCCCCCCTCACAATGCCACCCCCAACCATCAACTAGCGACCCTAACTCCCCTATCAATGACTCCATGTGCCTTCTCTCTACCCACACGCAAGAGAACGCCAGCATCACGGTGTGTTTCTCCGCTCCCATTGCCCACGGCCACCCATAGTGGCAACACTGACATCACCGACACCAAACTCCGGCACAACATGGACAAGATCTCACCCTCTCTGGACTGCTCCGTCCAGTACACCCTCTCCCCCACCTCTGGGAAGACGACACAGCGTCTCGCTCTACTAGAAAGCCAATTAGAAACTATAATCCTGGGCCTTAACGAAATCCTATTGAACCTCAACACACTTCGAGAGCCCAGCCTACGCCCTCACCCGACCCTCACTATTTCCAGCTCTAAACATCAAAGGCCCTCCAAGGCTCTTGGACACGGCTGGAACTCAACCCCTCTCCTAAACCAGACACAGAGACCCAAGAGAACAAGAGCTACAATGACCGTGAGCGAAGCGATGGAGATTGCCTCCTCCTACGACACTCCCTCCACTATCTCCCCTAAAGCTAAGATCCAGGTCATCACAGGATTTAGAAGAGACCACTCTCCACTCAGAGCCCCAAGACCCCCATCCTTCCTCACGAACATTCCCAGGGCCCCCCTATTGAAGAAACACAAAAGCGGGAGGTCTTCCACCAACTGCATGCTCATAAACTGCAGATCAGCCACCAAACATGCAACAGAGTTGGCAGAAACCATCCTTACACATGACATCGACATCACATTCATCACCGAGACATGGCTAAATGAGTTCTCCTCCCCAACCTTGGACATGCTTGTACCCCCAGGCTTTGCAATCATCAACAAAGACCGAAAAGACCTGCGAGGAGGGGGCGTAGCAATCATACACAAGAACAACATCTCCGTGACGGAAACCGACACCTTCAACTACAACACCTTTGAATGTCTAACCGCCAACATCAAGACGAGAGACAACAAATCACTACTCTGCCACCTCTTCTACCATCTGCCTGGCTACATCTCTGCATTCAGAGAACACTTGTCTGACCTGATAACTCACTGTTCACTCCACGACACCAACAACCTAATTCTAGGTGACCTCAACCTTCACTGGAATAAGGAAAACAACTTGCTTATCCAAACCCTGAACGAGCTTCTACACAACAACAACCTTACCCAACACTGCGCAGAGGAAACCCACATTGGAGGATCAATCCTTGATGCCATTATTGCCCATCCAGACTCAGTCACGATCGACCACATCCTACCCGTTGACTGGTCCGACCACCACATCATCTTATTCCACATCAACCAGGTGCTCCTAGACCAGCCCCCTTCGCAGGACCCTCCTCACTGGGTGAGAAATCTAACTCAGATTCCCTTGGCTGACTTGGAGGAAAGGATAAGCTCTCTCCTTCCCATCTCCACAGACGATCTCACCACAATAGAACTCACCTCCCACTACAACACAACTATGACTGACATCTTAGACGAAATAGCGCCACTGAAACGAAAAAGAGTCAGAAACACTCCATCTAGATCCTGGTTCAACACTGACTTAAACTGTGAAAGAAGACAACTAAGAGCTGCTGAAAGACTCTAGCGGAACAGCCCGTCCTCAATCCTACGAGATCAACTCAAAGCAATACGCGGGAAGTACAAAATCCACATCAAGAATGAAAAGACTTCTTTCTTTTGCAATGCTTTAGACAATGCAAAAAATAGGCCCAAGGAACTCTTCAAGCTCATTCGGCAACAAACCTCCAAACCCACTGCATCCTCAGTTCTGGCCTCCAAAGACCTGTGTGAGAACTTTGCCATCTTCTTCAATGACAAAATCACGAAGATTGAGCTCTCCCTAGACATCAACCGCAGCCCCCCTTGCAGGAGCACGTCCCCAGGGACAGAAGCTATCACACCCAAGCTCCCCCCAAAACACTGGAACGCCTTCAACCCCATCTCCGAAGCAGAGATAGCCAAAATGATCTCCACCTCCAAACCTTCATCACACGCCTCGGATCCTATACCGGCCCAGCTGGCCAAAAAGCTCAATCTCTCCCTAGCCCCGCTCTGGGCCAGGATCATCAACAGCTCCCTTACAACCGGAGTCATACTGGACTGCCTCAAAGTCGGCCAAGTCACGCCATTACTGAAAAAACCGGGCTTAGACACTAATGAGCTGAATAACTTCAGACCTGTCTCCAATCTTCCTCTCCTAGCTAAAATCCTGGAAAGGTGGGTTCTCCTCCAACTGACTCAACACATAGACAGCACCAACCTCTTAGACACCCACCAATCAGGTTTCAGAAAAGGCTGCAGCACAGAGACAGCGATCCTCAATGTCATCAACGATTTACACAAATCACACGATGCAGGCCAATGCTCCCTACTCATACTCCTGGACTTATCAGCTGCCTTTGACACGGTGGACCACAACCTACTTATCAAGGTACTTCAAGAAAGGGTAGGTGCAGAAGAGGTGGTTTTAAAGTGGTTCTCCTCCTTTCTACAGAACCGCACCCAACGAATAAAGATCAGAAACTTCTCATCAGACCTACACCCCGTCAGCAGGGGTGTCCACCAAGGATCAGTTCTTTCTCCTCAACAGTTCAACATCTACATGGAACCCCTCATCACCATACTTAAAAAGACAAACATCCCCTTCCACGTCTACGCAGACGACACCCAGATCTACCTTGAAACATCCTCCATTGATGACATTCACAGATTCAACGACACTCTAAGAGAAGTCCAACACTGGCTATCACTAAACCACCAGAAACTCAACAAAGACAAAACGGAAATCCTCCTCATCTCCAACAAAGAGGAGAACCCCCAAATCATAGAATGGTTAAAAGCAATTGATGCTCTAAACGGCACTCTCACCCTGGCGGATTCCGCAAAATCACTGGGAATCACCCTTGACCCAAAACTCGACATGACTAAACACATCAAAAACACCGCAAAGAGCGCCTTCCTCAACCTGAAGCTACTTAACAAAATAAAACCCTTCATCCCGCCTGATGACCTTAAACAAGCTACTCAATCCCTGGTGCTGTCCAGACTTCACTACGGGAATGCCTACCTCACAGGTACAGCAAAATGCCACTTAGCCCCCCTCAGATCAACTCTCAATGCAGCAGCTAGAATGGTCACCGGAGTAAAGAAGTATGAACACATCTTGCCCGCACTCAGAGAGCTAAAATGGCTCCCAATTGAAATGCGTGCCAATTTCAGAATGGCTTGCCTCACGCACAAAGCCCTGCACACAGGGAAACCTGCATACCTGGCCACCAAACTCAAGAAGGCCGGTCAGACTAGGAGCCTCAGAAGTTCTAACACTCTACTCCTCATCCCGCTAAAAATCTGCAAACAAAAAACCGCTTCTCGTTCCTTCTCTGGAAACGCGCCCAAAATCTGGAACTCCATCCCAGTCCAGATCAGGACTACCCCCTCCTTTACACAATTCAAAAGGCAGCTCAAAGACCTCTTCCTCAACCGTTCTCTCCCGAATGGATAGCCTCTGCCAAAACGATTAAGCTTGCACTTTGCAGGACACAGTCACTTCATCACTAAGACTTCCACCTCATCCCCTTCCTGACCCCTCCCTCTTTCCCACCTTCCCTAAAGGAGGCTCGGCTCTAGTCAATGTGCCCAATATTGTGATTCTCTGTGTCTTCCTTCCTTTCTTGCAATGTTGTTCAGTGCGCCGAGACTTCCAATTGCGCCTTGATTCAATATGTTTGCGACTGCCAAACTGTTTGTTTTTACTCATGCTGTGAAGCGCTCCGATACCTTTGGGTCTGGCTAGCGCTATATAAAACTCTATAATAAAAATAACAATAATAATACTCTGCGGTGTCTAAGATCCTAACAGGTCTACAGATGCTGGTAGATCATTTTGTAGACTTTTGTACAGAAAGAGGGCTGACAATAAATCATTCAAAAACAAAATTTTTGACCATTAATCCACATAAGTCATTTAGAGGAACTATTACGTTAGAGGGAATAGAACTCAAAAGAGTCCCAGAATTTGATTATCTAGGTATACGTTTTACCCATTATATGCTTTGGTCTTCCCAGGTGAAGAAGAGTAGTATAAATTTATGCTATCATGTATCTGGGATACAGAGACTGGATTGGGCGTCTAAAACTAGGCCAATCTTACCGGCTCTGAAAGTTTATAAGGTGAAAGTGGAAGGTAGTGCCCTTTATGGAGCAGAGCTGGGGGGTTTTGCAGGATTATCTAGTTTGGGAAAAGTTGAGAACAACTTTTTAAGATCCTTGATTGGGCTTCCAAAGAGCACGCCCTTGTTGCCCCTAAATTAGGACTTAGGCGTAAAACAGATTATCCATAAAGCACAGCTAAGACCAGTTTCATTCTGGAGAAGACTTAAGTCATCACATGCCCTAGTGGAATACTATAATGTTGCCAAAAGAATAGCCGAATTAGACAAGAACCAAAGGCTACACTGGATTTGGTCGATTAATGAGATTCTCTCTCAAATCGGCCTTGAGGAATACTGGTCAGATTGCCCCCTGATTTTATCAAAGATCGCACTTAAAGAAGCTTTTTGGGGCCATAAATGGGCAATCGAGATGAGCAATAGCAGACAAGGAGCTCTAACTGTTGCCTTTCTAGATCTAAAATCCCATAGCATAGGTGAACCTTTCTTAAACTACATCTCGGCTCCCTTTGCTAGGCAATTGTACATCAGGTTTAGACATGGTACACTCCCTTTGCAGTCTTACTGTGCAAAATGGAAATCTAAGATAGATAATAGCTTGGCTTGCCCAGCATAGCAGTATCCAGACGAGAATCTGCAGCACTTTTTCTTCTTTTGCCCTGCTTACGCTAAACCTAGGATGTCCTGGATTCTCCCAATTTGTAAGCAGTTGGGAGCTAGGCAATGTCTTGTGGCCCTAAGGCTCTTGTGAGCAGAGACAAAAGAATCCATTGTCTCTGCAGTACCAAAATATCTTCAGTGGAGCTGGAGTACCCGGCCAAAATCGCTAAAGCACTGTGTGTCAGACGTTGGAGATGCACTCTTGAATTATACTTAGATTAAATTAAGGATGCATCAATTTCTTAAGCCATGTCTAGCAAATCCCCTTGTTATGTCCCGTATAGAGGCCCTAATGTAGACCTGTTCATACATGCCCTAAAATGGACGTATTCATATTTGCCCTAATATGGTCATATTCGTACTTGCCCTATTATGGTCATAGCCGCATATGCCCAATTATGGTCATAACTGTACATGTCCTATTATAGTCATGATTCCTTATATAGGCATGATCTTTCACCTACATTGGTCCTCACTAGTACACAACGTGCTCTGAGGGCTGAACTTTATCTATCCTGTGGTTTTGAATACAGCAGGGTTTTTCCCAAACACAGGCCCACACTGTACTCATCAATTATGCATGGCTTTCTAGGAATACACCACCTGCATAATATGTATGTACAAAGTTCACCCCTGACGTCTTCCTCATGTCTAACGACAGACCAATACAAACCATACTGAGGACCGAGACTCTTTAGGGTATAAATACACCACATCTTGCCCTGGTAAGACAGAGGGAACCGAGACTTCCATGCTGACACACTGACCAGAGACGCTGAGGCTCCTGCATGCAGTCGCTCCAGCTGACAGCGGTCTGACAGCCCTTGCGGGGTGTCCAACTCGAGACCAGGACGGGGTCCCACACTCTCTCTATTCAGGTATGGGGGTTCGACTAAATCCTAGAAGGATTCTTGGCTCTTAGGCTTTTAGACCTACACATATGCTAGGTACACTCAGGTACATCTAGTTGGCATCATAGGAGTACGCGCACTTGCATAATGCTTTTATATTCATATATGTATTCATGATTATTGCAATATGGTAGAACTTTTCTATCCCTTTGCTTTTATCGTACTGCTGATAATATATCTCTGCTATTGTCTGCTGGTTGCCGCAGCACATATATTTTACTCTAGAATAACAACTGTTCAATAAATACTTATTGAAACG
Organism: Calotriton arnoldi; assembly: GCA_963921515.1. Taxonomy (NCBI): domain Eukaryota; kingdom Metazoa; phylum Chordata; class Amphibia; order Caudata; family Salamandridae; genus Calotriton; species Calotriton arnoldi. The sequence goes on from CAWUFW010006874.1 coordinate 984,627, forward strand.
CCTGACTGTTTATTCTGTGTAACCGAATAAGTAAGCACGAGTGACTGAGCGAAAGGTAGTATATTGTTTCCACGATTCTGAGGAATTTGGGTTGTCATGATCTCCCGATAAGAGGAGATTCTAGTGGCACTGTGAGCTAGCTAATGCAAAACAATCTAACATACGCGGTGAGGGTGCACAGAGTCAGTCTGCCACCAAGCCCACAGCTTATGTTATACAAACGTGCAGCTCCTGCATGGGTACTATAGGAACTACACAACACCCTCTCTTTTGAGGCTAAGAGGTCTGGAACCGTATAATATAAAATTTTAGTACACGTATAATGAACTAGAAATTATAAAGAAATGGTTTTAGTTTGGAATAAGGAAGATATAGTTACTATATATTGTCGATTTAAGTATCTTAATATGCTCTTATATTTGGTGTTTTATGTATATTATTTATTGGTTTTAAATGAACGGTTGTTTTAGTTTTATGGTTTACATACCGAATAAAGTTGATTGATTGACAGCACATTTGTAGTGGTGGTGACGCACTTAACAGTCACCAATAATGTAGTTCCAACTGCTAAAATGGTGGATACCTGACATCACATATGAGACATTCAGAATCTACCGCCTCCGATGGAAGTCAGCCGCATGGTAGGCTGTTTCATCTGTGACGGACACAGCCAGAGGCTAACGTTGGTGATAGTGCCGGTTGCGGCCCAATGGACACTCCCGAACCCGCCACTTCCACCTCCAAATCTACCCGTAGTCCAGACCCATCCACCCCTACCAAGGGTCTCACTTCAAAACATCAGACCACCCCTTCTGACTCTCAAAACCCTCCTCCTAAACGTCTGTCCACCTCTTCCTCTTCCAAACCTCCACCTTCCAACCCCAAGGACACCCCTCCCAAACCCAAACGACCACCTCCCAAGTAACATCTTTGAGGTGCCTGCCATGTCCAACGGATGCCCCTTTGTGAGGAGATTCCCTGGCGGTGTCATGAAGGGCAAGTTTAGTTGCACAGCAGGTGCTGGACCACACATTGTGAAAATGGACTGGCCATTAGCCTTTGGTTTACTATATCTAATTGTTTTTGCAAAATTAAACATTTGATTTGTTTAGAACATATTAGTCCTGCCACTACTTTTCTAAATATTTGATGTTATTGGATACTTTGTGACTACAGTTGTGTTTGTTTATCCCTGATTGCTGATCCATTTGAACTGGTTAGTTTGATCTGACCTTGGCGCCAGGGATGGAGCTACACAGGAAAATGGATGGATATGTGGGATAAAATCCAATTGGGGCAACATTGCATTGGGTGGCATTTCATATGGTAAGTATTTCAGCTTGGCTTGACCAGTGTTAACATCATTTAGCTTGCACTTCTCCCTATGATGTAGGCTGGATATGTGTTTGATGTGTGCAAGTTAGTTATTTGTCCATCCACACATTGAGGGTGTAAATTGTCATACTTTAGTTGGAATTTTAATTGACATGCGTCCATTTGTGTGTGTGTATGTTACACCTACTTTATATTAATGTGAGACAAATGCTGTTACTGCTCTCTTTGCTTTCATCACTTGCACTTACACATTACCCACATATGCATAGCACTTGGTTAAGCTGTTGGTTTTCCCTGATATACTACAAGCCACAGGTCCTGTGCACAGAGAGGTTTTGAGGCGTGTGCAAAGTGGACTGTGGCCCAGGGCCCCAGCTTTCCAGGGGTCCCCCTGGAAGAGGCAAACCTAATCTGTAGAATCTTTACATGGTGACTTTTGAATGCTTCTCACACTAATTATTTGAAATCTCATTTACCTGACATTACCTTTTAATGTGGGTGATATGTGAGAGTCCATTACAGAGATTTAGCAAAAAAGGTGTGTTTCAGTTTCATGACACATCCATACAGATGTATCTTTGATATCACAACAGGACCTTGCATGTGAGCAATGTGAGAGTGTCACAGAGATTAAAAGGTGTGATATTGAAGAGGAGGTGCTGCTGTGTGACACAATTTAATGCAGACATCACTATCCCTGATTATGAAATGTGAATACGTCAACTTTTGTAGAGTGTGTCTGTGCAATGTTAGTGACCTGACCAAAGAGGGCATCATAGAGTGGTAACTGGATCATACACTGAGAACAATACCGAAGAGGGGCCCCAAAATATGTTTGCCAAGGGACCCCTTGCCATGTCCATGGTGGGGCATCTACTTGCTGAGGTATAGATGGAAATGGATATGAGTATAGCTTACTGTCAGTTGCATCCACCACGGGGTTGGTTTTGGACATCATCAAGTAGGAACAGGAGTGGCAGGATGTGTAGGATCGGCTCCATGGTTGCACAGGATGAGTGAAGCTGAGTACAGGTGAGTTTTACCCTTATATCCGTCCCTTTCTGCCAGCTCAGATGCAGGGGTAGGACTGCTACAGTCAAGTCGACGGGAAGGCATATCGTAATTGGGCCAGCAGTTCGCCCTCCAACAGATGCATTGGCCTATCCCACCACCGTCTAGATTTCCTGGCGGGGGAGCGCAGCTGTCTTTCGTATATGTACCCACATGCATCGTAATAGGGCAGTCGGACCATTAACAGTGCAACGGTGATTCCGACGCCATTTCAACAGCAGTACCATGTATACCAAACTCGTAAGCAGGTCCTAAGTCTCTTGTTGCCATCGTATCCTGAAATAGTTTTTAGTGTAGTTCTGGCTGCCATCTGTGACGGATGATTCAGTCTGTCAATTCAGAATGTTAAAGATTTGACCATGCTGAAAACGAACAGATACTTGCAGATGAAGTATCATAGGACTGGGATCTGTCAGATCAGGATATCCCTACCAAAGCAGGAAGGCCAGTCTCTAAAAAGGAGGAATGGACATTAGTGTCAATCTAAAAAAATTATGAAAACAAAAATACATACTACCACTGATTGCTTAGATAAGTGACGATTTCAGTTTATGTTCACTTAGACTACTCAAACACAGGACAGTTAGAGTTGGGAAGTTTGCTTTATAACAATGCAGTAGCCTTCAGAAAATATGCTAATATATACATTATATGTTTTAATATGTACACTACTTAATTGCAGAGTACTGCAACCATTTTGATATACAAAAGTTCCATAAATCTGTGCATACAATGTCCGCATACAATAGACACAAAGCAATGTTCAATTGAGAGGGCAACAAAAACTGTGCTTATGAAAGAGAGCAGCATTAGAAATTACTCATCGGGCAGATGCATGACATTATTATGATCAACACACTTACAAAAACGCTACAGATTGTTTTTCTCTTTTTCTTTTTCCTAGTGCAAATCTTCCTTTGTCAGCATCAAAGGTAACCGAGCTTCACGTCATCAGGGTTACAATTTTTTCCAATCCTAGACCTTTTCAGAAACCTTTGAAATCTGTTAAGTCATCCCAATTTATGTTAACAAGTAGTGCTAGAAAATTAAACTTAAACCCATTAGAAATCTTTGTGGAGTTGCAGGGCGTGGGAATTTCTGAACCGGGGTATATGACTATCTCTGTCTTCCTCATTTGTCGTGTTGCTTCTGTATCCAGTGCTTATTGCAGTGAAGTGTCCGTAAATTATTGACTTCCCCACCTCCCCGCCCCACTTCCAGAAAGACTAGTTTGTGCATGTAATACCATATATTAATAATGTTAGCGTGCTCAAAGGAGACTGGTATTGCCATTGAACGACGAAAGACAGCTGTTTTCTTTCTGGTTCCCTCATCTCTATACTGGCAGAAATATAGGGGAATTGTTATTTATTTCCTCTTTACCACTGTCTCAGTAATTATGGGTAGATGCTCCTCTTCTTTGCCCTTGTTTTTAGGCACCTATTTTATGATGTACGCTAGTAGATATGGAATATATTTTGCATGTGATTTTAAGCAGTAACTTATTTTTAAAAACTCAAATTATGGCTGCAGCGAGAGCGTCACACTTCCTTATCAATCAAATACAAATCTGGGGGCATATTAGCAAGGCGATTATCGCCACTTTAGCGGGACTTTTTCCCGCTAAAGCGGCGATAATATTATCGCCTTATCAACAAGCTGTCGCTAACTGCTGTTAGCGACAGCTTGTAGGCAATAGCGACCGGGTTGGGTGCCGCTTTGCATGCCAGCGATATTTATCGCTAATGGCATGCAAAGTAGGCGTTCCCCACCTAACAGCGACTGGAAACAGTCGCTGAGGTCGCTAACGCCTATCAGCGAGGCAGGGGCGGTGATTAGCGAACCAGCGCTAAACACGTTTAGCGCTGGTTTGCTAACACCTGGTCCCACCCTGACTTAGCCATGTAATCCAATGAGAGGTGGATTACATGGCTAAGTCCCCCTCACACTATCAGCAAGCAGAACTGAGGAACAGTGTGAATATCGCCTGTTTTCAGGCGATATTCACACTGTTCTCCAAGGTTTCTATCGCTTTGGAGATTAGCATTGCTGATTGCACGCTAACTCCGCGATAGAAACCGGCGATGCCTGGCGATAATTATCCAAGCGCTAATTGCGCTTTGCGATAATTATCGCCAGGCATTGCTAATATGCCCCCTGGTCTCTATTCCAAAACAGGCCTTGTGCATATTATTTGAATCAGTAGGATATTTTACTTCACAATAATGCAATGGACTATAACAAAAAAGTACGGGGCATATTAGCAAGACCGGCGATAAAATTATCGCCGTTTTAGCGGCAGGAAACTGCCGCTAAAGCGGCGATAATGGGCTTGCTAATATGCGTTATGGAATTCCAATAGAAGCCCAGGTTAGATGTGCTGCACATCTAACCTGGGCTTCTATTGGAATTCTATAACGCATATTAGCAAGCCCATTATCGCCGTTGTAGCGGCAGTTTCCTGCCGCTAAAACGGCGATAATTTTATCGCCGGTCTTGCTAATATGCCCCTACTTTTTTTAAGGAAGAAAATGGAAATACACTTCTCAATGTTGTAATTTATCCTCCCAATTCAACTAATACACACAAGGACTTTGTTGTGGTCTAATAATACATTAAGGGACAAATGTAGAAATATAATGTATATATGTATGTGGAAAAACGTATGTAAAATGGCATGGAGTCTGACGCTACTGAGTCACCACACCACATAGGTCATTAAAGACCTTTGGGGTCTGGTGGCTGAGTTGGCTAGAGAATCCACTCCAAACACCTGTGTTTGACCTCATGGCCACAGGTTCAACTCCCAGAGGGTAAAAGCAGCCCTTCATTCTTCTTAGGTTGACAAAATGAGTACTACTGAGTTGGGTAACAATAAACACCAGTTATTCAGCGCCAAGATGCCTGAGGGGCGAACGTGCACTTTACATAAGAAGTGTCATGGTATGTTAAAGATTAACTAATAAACAAGTAAATTGTACAACATATAGCAAATTATATTTTATTTGATCAGTACCAACATGGGTGAAGGAATCTTACATCTATGAAGTGATTATGTCTGAATCAATTTAAGGAACCTCTTGATTAAGTCATAGTCATCCTTTGGATGACTGCATTTGATCTATCTTCACCAGCAAGACCATACACAGTATGTTTATTTTTTTTAATACAAGCACACACTTTCTTGTACAGCACTTTATTCTCAATTTTCCCAAAAATGCCAAATTATGGTTATTTTTGAAGGACCCTCAAGGGGAAAAATCACTTTCTAGCTTAACTTTAGAACCCTTCATGTCTTAAGAAAGGATACAAATTTGATGTGGATATATTTTGTGAAACAAATTTATGAACTGCCCAAAATGTAAAAAATAGCTCAGCACTGAGGGAGAAACCCCATCACTACTTAAAGGGTTTAACATAGGGTTTAAACGTGATTAAATTGCACCTAATTAAGGAACTTAAGTGGTAAAAAGTTAGAATGATATATTTGAGGGTAAAAGAATCAGAATAAGGTGCAGCCCAGATAAAGTGAGCGCCGGCATGCCGGAGAGCACATTCTTAAATCTCAACCTCCAAGCCTATGCTGCGAACGGTTGAGAGGAGCTGTACTGTCCCCTCAATATATGCCTAGAAGGCAGTAAACACATGCAAAGATGAAATATTAAGCTTCTTCTGTAGGCAATTGGGGTACTGGTTGAAGGGGTTGAAACCCTACTCAAGCAGCAACCGCAATTCATGTCTGGGAGAAACACAAGCAAACAAAAAATTAACTTGTGCTCAACCCTCAGGTAGTGTGGCACAAAAACTGTCAAGCTCAATTTAGAGGCAATATGTAAAGTATTTATGGAGCACATAAACTGTAAAAGTGAAAACACAACACAAAAAAAAAATCCCACATCAATTTGAAAAATGGAGTAAAACTTAATAATTTATTCAATCCCAAAATGACAAAAATCCATTAAAAAAAAACGGGGATATACAATTTTAATGGTTTAGGTAAAAATAGTGCTTAAATCACAAAGTGCCAACTGTGGTTATCTAGTTGCACCAGACTGGGACAAAGTCAGGAGTTTAGGCCGACCAAGATGGAGCCCGGGCTAGATACCGGGGCTAATTTTGGCCCAATGAACAAAATTCCTTAAATACTGGTTGCAGAGTGTTGTGACATCCCTTGTTGAATGCGTTTCATACAGCAGCGATTACAGGGAGCTGATGGACTGTAATGTGAGATCCTGCATTGAGGCTGCATCACACAGCAGCGGTCCCGAAGAGCTGCGAGGTCCTCTGTTGGGAATACATTACACCACTGTGGTTCCAATGCAGAGCTGCGAGGAGATGCATTGTGCTGCATTTTTTCTGCGCAAAGGACATCAGCTGGGCTTGCAAAGCACCTTTAGCCCACTTCCAAGGCTAAAGGACTGGGGGTGCACCAATTGGAGGGTTAGGACTTACAGCAGGCGCAGTCCAGGTGCAGGGGTTCAGATGGTTGGAGCCTTTTCTGTCCGTGAGGCTCTGATCAGGAGGCCAGCCAACTAGCTCTTGGAGTCACTCTGGTGGTCCTAGATTAAAGATGCAGGCTCGGTCCTTCTCACTCAGGCAGCAGGGCAGCAGAGAAGTAGGGCAACAGGGCAGTCCTTCTTGACCTGTGGATGACTCAGAAGGACTGCTGTGCTGCTCTGCTGCAAGAAGTGTACAGAAGAGCTGGGTCTGAGGGTCCAATATTTATGCCTGGTACCCACTTTGAAGTGGGAAAAGCTTCTAGAACCCTCTCCCTACAGAGGTATCTGGAATTTCTTGCCTCCCTGCCCTGGCTCCAGATTGTCTGAGGCACAAAAGACTGATGTGAAACATTTTGCGAGTGTGCTGAGACAGAGTCTTTGTGATGTGCAAGTGTGATAGGTGACAGCTCCTCCTCTTGGGAAACAGCGTTTACAATGCTGTTTCCACAATGCATGGCTTTACAACGTGGTCGTTACAACGACTGCGTTGTTACCACGCGTGCCATTACATCGCAAGTCGTATCAACACCAGGGAATGTGTTGGATTTTAAATCCAACAACTTCCCTGCTGTTGCACAAACTGGAGTAGGAATAGTAATTAATACTATTCCTAAGTCCTTCGCTCCCCCTACAGCAAGTCGTTGATACGACTTGCGATGTAATGGCACGCGTGGTAACAATGCGGTCGTTGTAACGACCGCGTTGTAAAGCCATGCGTTGTGAATGTATGCATTGAAACATCATACATTCCTCCTCTTCATCCTGACAGAGATGGCCCAACCTGACAGCAGCCATCCCCCCTTTGTCTCACTGTCTGGGAGTAATACACAAACACCAACTGCCAGCTACACCTAGTCATGTGACTCAGAATACAGGCTGCAGGCACCAAATGGTTAGGACAAGAAAATGCCAGAATTGTGATTTAAAATGGAACTTCACCGTTAAAGACAATTCTTTAGAGACCACATTCGACTTACCTACATGCTCCCAATTGAGGGTCATCACTTATTAAACGTAATAAGTAACCCCATGGAAGAGGCAACCTTGCAGTAGTGAAAAACAAATGTAAGAGTTTTTCACTACCAGGACTAGTAAAAGTTAAAAGAACATGTATACCATTTAAAATAAACTGCACTCTGCCCTATGGGCTGTTTAGGGCCTACCCTATGGTGGCTTATATGTATTAAAAAAGAAGGTTTAGGTAAATGTTTTTATTTTGCCAGGTCGAAATGTCAGTTTTAAAATGCCCACACAGGTTGCAATGACAGGCCTGAGATATGTTTAAAGGCCTTCTTTAGTGGGTGGCACACGGAGTGCTGCAGACCCACCAGTAGCACTTAATTTACAGACCCTGGGTACATGTAGTACCACTTTACTAGGGACTTACAAGTAAATTAAATGTGCCAATTGGGTGTAAGCCTTTTTCACCATGTTTAAGGGAGAGAGCACAAGCACTTTAGCTCTGATTGGCAGTGGTAAAGTGCAAAGTCCTAAAAGCCAACAAAAACGGGTTCAGGAAACAGGAGAGTGAAGGCAAAAAGTTCGGGGATGACCCTGCAGAGAGTGGCAAGTTCAACACCTTCCATCTGCTCTCTTGAATCTAGTCATGGACTACTCTTGCCTGTTACAGTATGAATAACAACTAACTCCAGATTCAATAGTGAAAGAATACATACTCACTAGATCTCATTTAATTCTGAATTCTGAAGTGACCTACTTTTAGATTTCAGGCAAGATGTCTGTTGAAAAAAAGTCTTGTTTCTGATTGCAGCTGAATGTTGCTCAATGTCTCTGGGAATGTATTTTATTTATTACTTTTGGGGGGGGGGTGGAATACAATCTTTTTGTTGACAATCAGCCAGAAACAGCCACAGGGCTGTATGCAAATATTTATATGAAAAAAGCAAATAAATAAAGAGAACAGGGGCATATTAGCAAGACCGGCGATAAAATTATCGCAGTTTTAGCGGCAGGAAACTGCCGCTAAAACGGCGATAATGGGCTTGCTAATATGCGTTATAGAATTCCAATAGAAGCCCAGGTTAGATGTCCTGCACATCTAACCTGGGCTTCTATTGAATTCTATAGCGCATATTAACAAGCCCATTATCGCCGTTTTAACGGCAGTTTCCTGCCGCTAAAACGGCGATAATTTTATCGCCGGTCTTGCTAATATGCCCCAACAGTTTTTCCACTTACCCAATACTTTCAACAGAGAACAAAACGAGCTTTTATAATATGATCTCTTTACTTTTAACACTTAAGCCCAATTGATCGAGCAGCATCTTGTGTACTGTCATGATGTTCAAATAAACACCAATTTTACATGTTTAATGGTAGGGGAGTGGAATGTAACGATAAAAGAATAACATCAGTCTTCAAATCTTGGCACATACATTTCTGTTTTTGAAATATCACCATGCGTTCAAGCTCAAACTGATGCTAAAAGGCATTTTAACGCAGATGACACGTGATGCAGGGTTGACAAGCTTGAAACATTGATTAGATTTAGCACAGAAGATCCTCATTATTTTGCTAATTAAAAAGTACAACAGGGAGTACTTAATCTGAGTTTTGAAATGCCAGACTTTGTGGTTTGTCTTGGAAGATGATGCAATATTAGTAAAGAATATATTTTATGATGACAATCTAAGCCAAATGTTGCTCCTCAAGGGCATTTTCAATCGTTTATTTCTCAAATTATAGGATATGTTTTCAGAGGAAGTGTAAGACATAGGGAGTATTACTTGAAGGGGACGGGAACACACCTCAAATATTAATGTCCAGGTGAACCACAAAAGTCACTAAATAAACCTGTGCTTAACCCTCTGTTTGCTTAGCGCGAAACCAGTTAGACTTAACTTAGAGGCAAAGTGTAAAGTTTTTATACATGCAACAAACAGTAATAAAGTGTAAACACAGCAAGAAAAATACCAAGCCAACTTAGAAAAAGAGAGTAAAATTTAAGAAATAAAATTACACCAAAATAATAAAAATCTATTCAGCAGAACCGGAGTTATGCATTTTTGAATTTTAATGTGCAAAATAGCACTAAAAAGCATTAAGCGCCAACCACCATCCTCTGTTTGTGCTTGACCAGGACAAAGTCAAAAGTTAAAGCCCACTGCGAAGGAGTGCAGGTCGGGTACAGACGCCAGGTTCATCTCAGTAAAAAGCTTTATCTTCAGACTTAGGGGCCGATTCCGATTCAGGCCGGAAATCTCCCCGACCGAGCCGGACCCGGAGAGATTTCCGACCGAATCGGACTCTAGCAGTCCGACCGAACGAGTACGATGCGCACGTATGCTATCGGACTCGATTCGGTCGGACTCCCATTGAAGTCAATGGGAGCCAGTCGAACGACGCGTACACGGGCTCCCATTGACTCAATGGGCACGACGCGAACAAGGGCGCCCCCTACAGCGTGTTCGCGTCGTTGCGGGTCGTGCCATACATGCACGTGTAGGGGGACCCATGGGTCCCCCTGTGTGCGACTCGCGCGCCTACGCTTCCAGGGGGTCCGACACGGACCCCAAAGTGCGGCTCCGACAGCTCCTTGGAGCCGGACTGCGCGAGTCGGACGGAGCGGTCGAGGTGCGCATCGTACTTACCCGGCCGGGGAACGTCTCCATTGCGCGGTGCGCGTCGTCCCCGTGCGAGTCGGTCGGAGCGGTCGGGTCCTGCGAACGAGTCGGTCGGCAATTTTGCGAGCGCACGCATCGTACTCGCTCGCCCGGACGCACGTACGAATCGGTCGGGAAATAGGGCTCCGAATCGGATCCGGTTAAGCCGAATCCGATTCGGTGCCCTACCGGCCGAGATCGGAATCGACCCCTTAGTCTGTGGAATGGAAGTCAAAAATCCTTAGTGGGGCAAAGAAGCAAGTTGTACCCAAAATGGGCTCTATGTCATTGGATGGTCGCTGGAGGAGTTTTCAGTGAAGCTTGTTGACTTTTAGAGGGAAAGGTCCCTCACCAACAGAATACTTTTTGTGCATTTGTCCTGTGAAGATTTCTAACTTCGTACTTAGTCACTTTTTGGAGCTCTCATTCCTCCAGGCGGGGCAAGACTGCAGGCTATAACCGCTGAGGGTTCCACGAGGCTGGACACCTTATTTGTTGAGACCCATTGGATTGGATTTCCTTCTTCAGAGAAGAATGCAGTGGGAGCAACCTGAATCTGTAGCCCAGCAGCAATGCACCTCCATTGGATTGGCTTGGCAAGTTGGCCTCAGTCGGTACGCAGAGCAAAAAGTTGGCAAATGTTTTTAAGTCCCAGGTTTCAAGAATTGTTAGAAGGAGTGCACTGACATCACTCAAGGGTTCAGGACCTTATGAACAGCACTTGAGGATCAAGACTCACTCCAGCAGAGGTCAGTAGCGGGACCTGTTGTAACTGGTTAGCTGGGTAGCTGCGGAGAAGGCCTCTGAAAGATTGTTATGTCCCTGTAAATCAAAGCAGGAGATCAGCTAGCTGACTATTGTGGTCCCTTCTTGGGTCCTGGGTTCAATGCAAGCAGATCCAGTCTTCCTTTAAGTTATTCAGACAGCAGGGCAGTCCTTCATCTGATTCTTCAGAGGTCAAGGAAAAGGGTACTGGGAATACCACTCTTATGCCCAGTCCTAGCCTGTGGGTATGGAAAATTCCTGGTCACTCCCTAAACAATGGGATAAAAGTTCCCAGGGGTGACCTTATCCACTTTTGCAGTACTTCCTGTGTGATTTACTGGAAGCTCTCCCACAGGACCCTTCTCCACCTAAATGTAACATGTCAGAACCCTTCTTCCCTTGGTCAGAGCTCCCTGTGCCCATCCAGAGGTGGGGCTATGATATTGGCGAAAACCTCCCTTGTGGGCTCTCCAAACCAGTCCTGGGGCAGCTCCTCCCTCCCACTGGGGTTGGGGCCAAGCTGAGTAGGAAGACAAAGGTAGGAAGGTCTATGTATGAGCAGCATCTGCCAGTGACACGGTAGGCACCTTTTGAAGCTCAGGAAAGGGCTGGGTACAAGCCCCCAGGCCATCCTGCCAAAGGAAGAAAACCACCTCTCCACACCCAAGCCATTTATCTACTGTCTAGGAGTAATCCACATCTCACCATATGGGAGCAATTCACCAGTTAGGTGACACTAGACACTGGCAGTAAAGCACATTTGGCTTAACCAACTTTTTAAGTGTCATTTTCAAAATAGTAATATAAAACCCAACTTTACCATTAAGTTTTTTTTTAAATTACTATTAAAATTAGTCCTTGAATCATTTTTTAACTGCCTCAAAACTTAAATTACATATTCATTATAAGTTGTTGTAATGTAAACCAGTGTTTCCCTATGGGAGAGCCAGCCTTGATACAGTGAAAAACTACTCAGGTGGTTTTTCACTGCCAGAACATGTAATAAACATTAAATATACATGTCCTACTTTTTAAATACCATGCACCCTGCACTATTGTCAATTAGAGCTACCTTAGGGTTGACATATAAGTATTAAAAAGGAAGGTTTAGACCTGGCAAAAGGTTTATCTTACTAATGTCGAAATAGTAGTTTAAAACTGCCACCGGGGCTGCAATGGCAGACCCGTAGACATGTTTGCAGTGCTGCTACCTTAGTGGGTGGCACAGAGTGCTGCAGTCAACTAGTAGTATTTCATTTACAAGCCCTGGGTATATGTTATACCATATACTAGGACTTTCAAATAAATTAAATGTGGCAATTAGATATCTCCCAATTTTAAAATGTTAAAAGGGAGAGTCTTAGCACTTTACCACTCGTTAGCAGGAGTAAAGTGCGCAGAGACCTATGGTGGCTATAAAAGGCAACAACTCTTGGCAAAGTCATTAGGTTTCACCAATGCAAAATCTATTGACTTTGTCAATGTTTTTTTTGCGACATGTTGCACAGCAGCAGGACCTACTGAGCAATATAACAAAGTAAGAAAAAAAAGCTTTATGATGTGGCCAGCATCATGTCATAGCATTTTTCCTTTAAGCCATGTTGTGCAGCAGCCCAAGCTGTGGTGCAATATGTGTAAAAACAGCACAAGTTAGGGGTGAGCAACACAAGGGAGGAGGGCAGGCTGGGTTACAATCAATGGACATGTTTAGGTGGGCAGGGGTGACATTTTACAAACAATGGACAGGAAGAGGAGGGCAATGGGTGAATTTACAAACAACGGACTGTGGGTGGAGTATGAGGTGGTGGGTCTCCAAACAATAGACAGTGGGAGGAGGATGGTAGGGTTTACAAACAACAGACAGTAAGAGAAAGGCGGGGGTTGCTTTTCAAACAACAGACACCCAGAGGGGTAGGGGGGAAAACAACAGACAGTGAGGGGTTGGGTGGAAGAAACAACAATAGCGGGAGGAAGGCAGGGTGAAAGAAACACCAAGGAGTGAGCAGTAACAGCGGTAGGAGGGTGGGGGAGGGAGACAGACTGTAGAGACTTGCGTGTTATCAAAAGGCTCTACCACATCACAATTCAAAGAGATGCACACAGGTAGAACCCCTCCTCCCTCTCCGGAAGACACCAGAGAATTTGCTTTCCTCCCTTCACCTCTGAACACAAGAGCATCACCGCAGCGTCCCTCAAGGCCCATTCCTCAGCCCCACCCTGTTCAACACCTACATGATCCCCTGGCCATCATCGTCAGATCCCATGGACTAAACATCATATCCTACATTCACAACATCCAGCTCATCCTCTCCTTTCCAACAGGAGGGCAAACTTCCACAGATGTATGATGAACATCACTGACTGGATAGATGCAAATGCCTGAAACTCAACACAGACAAAACTGAAGTACTTATCTTTGTGAATAACTCATCCCTGTGGAACGATTCGTGGTGGTCTTCCAAACTAGGACCCTCACCCATGCCGACAGAGCATGGCCGCAACCTCAGCATCATACTGGACATCAAGCTCACCATGAAAATCCAGATCAACGCATTCTCCTCCACCTGCTTCTTCATACTCTGCATGGTTTGCAAGATCTTCAAATTGCTCCCTGTCAACACCAGGCATACCGTCACCCAAGCCCTAGTCACCAGCTGACTGGACTATGGCAACGCACTCAAAATAGGAATTACCTCGCACCTATTGAAGAGACTACAGACCATACAGAACTCTGCAACCAGACTCATCCTCGCACTCTCCAAGTGGAACCACATCATCCCCCCACCTCAGGAAGGTCCACTGGCACCCCATTCAGAAGAGATGTCACTTCAAGATGCTGCTCCACACATACAAAGCCCTGAACAACCAAGGATCAGCATAGAGCAACCACTGACTGAACTTCCACCAACCCTCTAGACACCTGCCCTCTGCCTCCCTTCACCTCGCTCACACCCCACACATACATAGAAGCTACACCAGAGGTTGTTCTTTCTCCTACTTCATGGCCAAATCCTGGAAAGGCCTCCTCCTTCACCTCTGGACCTCACCCTCTCTGCTTAAATTTAGGAAGTGACTCAAGACCTCGCTGTTCGACTGAGCCCCACTGCAGCAGGATTCTCAGCAACTGGATACCCTCACGGGTGATTAGCCATGCTTCAAAAGTCCTATTTGATTGACTGATTGATTAAAAAGTGAAAAAAGAGTACCTACAGGAGTCTGCGGCAGTGGTAGGACACAGGCCACAGACAGGAAGCTGTACTTGGTCTATGCTTCATTGCACATGAAGCCCCAGGAGGAAGCCATAGGTGAGGATGAGTCACTGACCCATAAGAAGCAAAGAAATTAGAGAGACGTGGTAGTCAACCAATGGTAAGTAAAGGGAGGGCTCTAAGCCCGTTTTAAGTTTTTTTTGTAATTTATAAGAGAAAGTGGAAGCACACCACAAGCGTTATGCAGACAAAGCTAAAAAAATAGCCAACCAGACAATAAAATAGGCCTATTAAAAGCCAAAATACCAGCCCCTTGACTGAGCTTTCAGACTAGCATATCAGCACTGCCTGCAGGCCAGTCCTGCTCCACCCCTTTCTGAATCCACTCTTTGGTTCCTCAATGTATGAGATCCTGGAGTAAATATTTTCCATTTCCAGCACCAAATAGAACAAATTTCATCATGTCTTTCACTGAGATTTACAGGACAAGTAGGCCCTGCAGTTAAAAGCATCTAAAGATCTACAGACACCAGAATGCTCACCTTTTAATGACACCCAGAGACCTGCTGATGTCAGCACACCCTGCAATGCAGAGCTTTCAATGGACAGGTATTGGGTAGCTGCACTCCTTTCATTTCAAAGGGGGCAAACAGAAACTGTGGTATAGTGAGCATCTGCACTTTTGTTTCAATTCAAACTCTGTTGCAATGAGTTTTTAGAAATCAGCATGCCATGCAATTAGACATGTACAGAACTTCAGCATTCCCTGCAGTTAGACACAAAATTGTATGCAACAGCATGCCCTATTATGAGACAAGTGAAGCACATATACCAGTATCCACTGCATGTGTTTGCTGTTCAGTATTTTCACAGCAAACACAAACTTACTAAAGCATGATCATCAAGTACTCTTGCAATGGTTCTGCCTCACCGCATATAATTCAGCGAGTAGCACATCTCAAATGTCTCATGCATCTGGCTCTCAGTCTGTGTTGTTTTTCAGCTTGGGGAAGAATTTGTGATTTTCATTTTTAGTTTTCATGCTATAAATATGAGCCTGTGAGGCAGAGCATGCATTAGAACTACTGGCTGAAAATCCAGAAATGTTTGAAACTCACCTTTGTGTGCTAGTGAAACAGGAGGCAGCAGATCAGTGGTAATCCCTGTGCACTATCTCTACCTGTTCTTTCTCTTTGTTCCTTTGTTTTGCCTTGCAATAATATTCCTTGGTCAAGGGGGTAGTGTAAAATCACACTTTGTATCCAAGAGCAGTTGGATTCCGGGACTTGTAGTTTGGCTTTTGACATTGAGAGTATTGACAAACACCAGCATGAAAAGTGTTGTCAGTGAAAGTGTACGTATAGATATAGCGACCATGTACAATTCACCCAGTACACTTTCACCCAGTACCCCATCACCAGTACTCACCACTGACACAATACCATCTCAGAGTGCTTCCTTGACTGACACAGAGTCCCCCAGCCCTTACACCTCAGACTTACCTCTCAGTATCCTCTATTTAACATGCTCAACCTACCTTGTACTACAAAGCGCACCAGGGCAGGTCTCACAAATAATTGCACAAGGTAGGTGTACATAAAATGATGAGGCCCGTAAAAACCAGTACTCATCATCGGGAGGGTGACATCCCTGGGACATTCATCCATGGATGGGACTCTTGGTCATGGCCCTATTTCTGGTTTCATGGGGCTGAAAGCACCAGTGGGTGCTATACAAAATTCCGGAAGAGGCCCTCACCGTGGGGACCCTCTCCAAGCTAAAAGGAGTATTAGGAAGTTAGAGACAGAGGAGGAGCTACAGCCCTTCCACCCCCTCCCAAGCACTGACAGTGTTCACTTTACAGGAATTCGACAGGGAGGAAGGAGTGTTTCACCAAGGGAGGAGAGGGAAGTTTCATTAAACGTGAGAGAGGGAGCCGTCATGCAGCTCCCCTCCAAGAGAGGGTAAATTTGACTAAAGGAGGAAATGAGAGATGGTAGCATAGTAGTGGGATAGAATGCCACTGTTCAGGGAGGACACGAATCCAAGAGAGGGGGAAATAGTGCCTTGAATATGAGGGATAACGCCTAACTGTGAGAACGTATGACTCCCTGAGAGTGAGAAAGAATAATACATAACTCTAAAGCGACCATTGCTTGCAGGGTCTGACCCTCAATTTACCCTCACTTTTGTTCAATGGCAAGAATTCTCTACAAAGCTTCAGACCAACCAACAGTGGGAGGAGGGTGAGAGTGGGTTTCTAAACAACGGACAGCAGGAAGAGGGTGGTGGTGTGTGTTGTCAAACAACAAGCAGCAGGAAGGGGTGGGGGTGGGGGAATATTCTTCAAACTTTGAACAGGTGAGGAGGGTGGGGGGAGCATTTTCCAAAAAACTGACAGTGGCAGGAAGCTGAGGGTTGGGTCTACAAGCAACAGACAGCTGGAGGAGTGCAGGGGTGGAATTCATAAACAACAGACAGAAGGAGGATGGTTGGGTTTTCAAACAATGGACATCAGGGGGGATGTGGGAAGGGTTCAGAAACAACAGACAATGGGAGGGTGGGGGAGAAACAATGATGGCAGGAGGAGGGGGGATGAAAGCAACACCAGTGAGGGAGCAGTAACAGCGGGAGGAGGGAGGGAAGGGAGATGGACTGCAGAGACATGCACTCTATAAGTGTGCATGTTAAAAGTGAAAGCAAATGCCTGCATGAATCTGAGGCCAGTGAAACAACACTGGCTGCAGACAGGAAGCTGCACTTGGTCCGTGCTCTACAGTAGGGAAACCCCAGTAGGAGGCAGGAAGCTTTGACCAATAAGAATCAAGAGTGACGTGAAAGCCAACCAATGGTAAAAAAATGGTAAGTAATGGGCAGATTCTAAGCCCATTTTAAACTTTTTTTTGTTTACAAGAGATTTTTCAAGTGCTGTGCAGGTGAAACAGAAAAATCTGGGGCAATCCTATGCAAGGGATGGTCATTTCCAACAGCAAGTATGATAAGTCCAGCACAAATGGGACTTATCGGCAAAGATTTTTTGTGAGCTTGTGTTATGAGATCTTGCTGGTGTTTGTGGACAAGTCAGCAATTCTGAACACTCAGTCAGGCTTGTCAGAAGTCAGTCCAAGGCCTCGTACCAAAATGTAATGTGGGGCCCTCTGGACGCTTATTCTATTTTGGACAGGTCCAATAAGCAGTACCTGTTTCTCAGTATTTACGAAACTGTACTTCAGGAAAAGAGAAAATATGGAATCTGCCACCATCTAGTGGTCTGGTCACACAAACTGCCTAATAATTAAGGAACACTGCAGACTTGCTTACAATTAAAAATCTATAAGTAAATGTAGCTGATGGCGAGAGGGACCCTGGAAAATGCAAGATCTGGGGCATTTATCTCCCTCTCCTACCACTCTTTGCTTGTGGCACCTCTGCACCCAACCATGTTTTGAGTGATACCAACACAGCATATGGACCTTAAGATACAGCAGATGTTTTCTTTCAGATGTTTAAATTTTGGCAAGATATTTGCTGCTTTTTGGTGCACATAAGATGTGTTATTGGGACTTTTTGAATGTAGCCAGTTTGTAGGATCATTGCCAATCAACAGAAGAGAGCAGCGAGCCACCCAAGATACCGCACCTCTCCCTTGTCCCAATTGTTAAATAGTGTATTCCTACTATGTGCACCAAACCAAGGCACCTGCTGCTCCCAAAGTGCAACCAGAAGGTCAAATTGAATCCACATTTCACAAATGGTAGTGCACCGAAAAGTTAAAGTCCATTCAAACAAAAGTCCAGTTTCAAATTGTACGTATTCCAAGTCATCTTCATTTTCTTTGGTGATAACATGAGACAGCCAACGTGTTTCGCTCACCGCGTGTAAAGATACAAAAAATAGCATGTATTTGCAAACTCTCATTAGTACATACAAAAAACATGAATTCACAATTTAAATACACACCGACTATTTCACAAACACCTAACAAACACATACCGGCCATGTAATACCCCAGCAAGTACAAAAGGGACCATCACAAAAAAGCCCCAAGTGTTTCCCCACTCCATTGATAAGATACATATATTAACAAACACAGTTAAAAACATATTAAAACTCCCAAGACGTGTGTGTGTAAGATAGAAAATACCATGGCATAGAAGATATATTACAGTAATTCCGAACCATATGGGTAATCATTTCAAACCACCATGCTCAGCTTAGTGCAAAACTCCAAATATCAAGTTAGGTATCTTGAAACCCTTAAGAACTAGAACAGAATATTAATGTAGGATACATTGAAATGTGATTTAAAGAATAAAGGATAATGGTTGTTCTCACATGTGGATGTGGCAGTCTTCTCACCCAGCTGATCAACAGTTATAGATTCCTCACCCAAAATCAGCCTGCAATAACCCCCTCTCATCTATTTAGTAACCATCCTTACTGGAGTTTCGGGCAATAATACATTGTCATCCATCAAGTATCACTTCCCCATAGGGTATCCCACAATAAGTCATATGAGCCATAATGAGTACTTCACATACCAATTAGAATTCTGTATCAGCCAATTGGACATTTTGTTACTCAGTTCCATCCATTTTTCAAACCTGGTCCGTTGTGTGCATCAGGTCCTCATATTTACTACTGATCTCAATAAATCAGTCAGTTTCAGGTATTACACCTCCGTTGTCGACAACTACAACTACATAACATGTTTATTTTTGTCCTATTGGTACAGCGAGTCAACATTGCACCACCTGATGTCTTCCACGCCTAAGCACAATACATCCTCCTTTCGTGTTAGTCAATTTATTGTGTCTCCCACCAACTTTCGGCGAGATGCGACGTGCATTCCTAAAGTTCATACCTGATTACCCCAAAGTTATATTGCATCCTCAAAAAATCCCATCAAGTTTATCTCTTGTACTGCACTGTACGAATGTCATAACCGTACTTTCTAACATCAGATCACTTGCATCTACTGTTAACAACCGAGGCAGTGCATCCAGCTAACCATGTCAACCACAGACGTGCTGAGACGCCAGTATGAGGTAAGGATTTAAAACTCACAACATCGAAACACCAAATTACCATTGAAACCCAAAGGGTATGATGGGCTCTATTCCAGCCGATAAGGACCCAAGTGTGTCTACTCCAAGACGCATGGTTTCAAACGCCTTTGCGCTAAACCCATACGGCGGTCAGTGGTCACCCGCACCTACATCACGTTCTGGCATTCCCCATGCAATCATACCCACACCTGATTGTCTGGATTTTCCAGTAACAAGACCCACATTACAAACCTGTGCAATAGACGACCGCTTGATCTCGTACCTTATTACGTATCCGCTAACATCCAGCTACCATGGCATACGGTCTCATGGCTTGCAAACAGTGTACAAAGGGCCGACCCCTCACACATGCATAGACTTATACCAAATAGGGCGGTCACTTGGCCTGGCCAGAGTTCGCAGAGTCGCGCTACATGGAACTCCACGAAGTGGCTAAAAAAGTCTGCAGCACCACGCGGAGGTCAGTGGGTGGGTAGAGTTCTCCGGCACGCCTATTCGTGTTGTGTTTTCCCTCAAACGCAATACTCGTGTTCCAAATTGTACGCAAATGGCACCACGCATTTCGCATCGGCGCAGCCATCTTGTTTTCTACTCTGATTATGGTGCTGGGCCTAATTTTTAATCCAACTATAATCGTTGTTTATTTATTTATTTGAAAAGTTTTATATAGCGCTGGCTAGACCCGGAGGTATCAGAGCGCTTTACATGAGGATCCACAGGTTACAGGTTACGAAAGTTACATCAGTTACAGTTGCAGTAACAAGTATAGGCTGAGGAGAAAGAAACATGAGATTACACGATAAAGGAAGTTATTAGCGCGTAGTCTAAACCAAGACTTGCGTCATATGGGGAAAGGAAGGAAGGGGGGAGGAAAAACAGGGAAGAGGAATGCAGATAGTGTCAGGCAGGCCGGAGGGGGGAAGTACTTCAGGGGAGTAAAACATTGAAATCAAACCAAGAGGCAGACAGATAAAAAACCGTGAAGAACCGTGAAAAACAATGTCCGATGTCCGGCTGGGTAGGTGACGGCCGAGGGGGTGAACCATAGCCAGACTCCTTCACAGCTGCTTGGGACAGCTCCACCGGGCAACGGCCAAGGGTACTCGGGCTCTGCGATAAGGACAAACAGTTTCTGAGCAAAGCATTCAAAACAATCAAAGAGAAAGACAGATGAAGCTGTGTAGAACCGTGAGAACAAGTGTCCGATGTCCGGCTGGGTAGGTGACGGTCAAGGGGGTGAACCAGACTCCTCTATAGCTGCATAGGACAGCTCCACCGGGCAAAGACCAAGGGTTGGCAGGTTCTGCGATGAGTACAGATAGTTTCTGTTTCTGCCCAGGATTGCTGAAGTGAGGCTGTTGAGGTGGAGGCTTCTACTGGCGTCCATCTTAGGGTCAGGCATCGAGTAATTCTCTTCATCTTCAAACTGCAGTGGTCTAAACCCTTTGTGGTAGACATAAACTTTGGGACCCCTCCGGAACCGCCACACCTTTTCCAAGGAACTCAATGGGGAGCCTACCATGTTGTAGCTGCAAAGGGGAAAGGCGGCCGCCATTTTAAGATCAGGCGGGGCGCCTCCTGTTTACTTCTCCACTCATTCATTAAACTTCTCATGGGACTTCCACAACGTCTCTCTGTGGAGTCAGGGTCCCGGGGGGGAGGCCAAGGCGTCAGCCGCCGCCCCCTGCTGCCGTCCTACAGGCGCCTGGCCGATATCACGCAGCGCTGCCCCGGGCTCTCGTCCGCCTGCCTCCTACTTTCCCTGCTGCCAACCGTCTCCTCGGTTGACGGGCTTCCAGCGATACCTCCCTGCGGCTTGGTTCAACCACCAGGCCCCATTCTCGCAGAACGGTCCGGCTCGCCGAACTCCTCACGCCGCCATGTTGGGGTCAGGCAGCGTGTTCTCGATCCCTCCCCAAGTCGCCCTCAGGCCGTTATTGCTGCCGCCAATGAGACCGCCAGGCTCCGGGATGCATCCGACAGCTGAAACCGGCGTCCAGGAGCGGCCAGGCCCCCTGGGTCCGCTAATGAGAAATCAGCGCGGCGGAGCCTCGCAAGTAAGCTACCGCCCGGGCGCCATCTTGGGAAACTTTGTAATCCTCTACTCTCCCAATTATTCTGCCCCTCATTTTTATTCATTGTATTAGTGTGTGTTTTTGTGTATTTTACGTTTTTAATTCTTTGTGTGTTTTTTCACGACTTTTTGTATTTTTGTTAATTTTTTCTCTACTTCCTTATTATTTCTTCTTTCCTTCCCTTCCCTTCCTTTTCCTGTTTCATTTCTTTACCCTACCCAGGCAGAGCAAGGCGACCAGGGATTAGCCAGCAGTAGCCTCCTACGTATACATACACTGATTGTTTCATTGAATTTTCCGTCTATCGTGTATATTGTTTACAATATATGTATGTTTATTGCCTTTGGAGCGATGTTTGCAATTTTGAAACCCATAATTTGGTATTTTGTCTTATTAATACTAAACACTGTTTAGTTACGAATCAAGCCCAATGATGCGCCTTTTTAGCATTACGGTACATTTAGACTGTCAACACAAGTCTTTTCTCCATGGCTCTTCTATGACAAGAAGCCGAGCGTGTTCTTCAAGTGACGCGCGGCGCTCCTTTTGCGATGTGCAAGCAAAGCGTGCACGCGACTGGCTTCTCTCATTTATGGATGCTAAGTGCGCCGGCCAGTATCCTGCAAGACTCCAACGGGCTAGGAGCGTCCATTTCTTTACTATGATCTGACCTCATTTTGAAGGTATTTTTCGGAAGGCACACAGTCTTTTTTCAGTCTCCTTTCTGTACCCATGTAATTACGGGACATATGCGCTCATTATTTCCCTTATTTATTTTTACTTTCATTTTTTGTTTAGATTGAAAGGGTGATTGCTTCCCCTATCGAAGGTGACTTGACTCCTTCTTCCTTAATTATAACATCACTTCGGATGTGTTCATTTTATATTGGATTTGGGTTTTGGATAACCCCACGAACATCTCATTAATTTGGATGTTGTTTCGATTGTCACACTCCGCATGGCTATGCGGGTAAGTGTTTTTCAATTGCTGTTTCGCACTGTCATTCATTTTTTTAGCTCTTATATTGAATTGACCATTCCATTTCCTTTCATTCAGAGATTACCCATCCCCGGGAGCTGTGATCTGGTTTGCCATTAATAGGTGCCAGAAATAGGTCAGTAAGTCAGGCACCCACATGACACTCCCTCCATTTTAATTCTTTACCATACGTCAGTTAATTTTGCGTTTATCCTCCTAGGTTGCCTAACATATTCTCCCCTGTCCTGAAGAAGACCCGCAATCAGAGGTTTAAAGTTGCCCTCTATGCAATAAGTCTGGTCGAAACGTCGACACTCCGCATGGCTATGCTGGTAAGTGTTGTTCAATTGCTGTTTCGCACCGTCATTTATTTTTTGAGCGCTTATATTATATTGACTATTCCATTTCCTTTCATTCAGAGACTACCCATCCCCGGGAGCTGTGATCAGGTTTGCCATTACACCAGATCACACCATTTCTGGTGTGCCAGAAATAGGTCAGTATGTCTGGCACCCACATGACACTCCCTCCATTTTAATTCTTTACCATACGTCAATTAATTTTGCATTTATTCTCCTAGGTTGCCTAACATACTCTCCCCTGTCCTGAAGAGGACCCGCAATCAGAGGTTTAAAGTTGCCCTCTATGCAATAAGTCGGGTCGAAACGTCGACACGTACCTCCAACCCTGGGCCTGTACCACACTATACTACCCCGTCCGACCATCAGATGATGTTTCTCTGAATTTCAAAAGATGTATATAAAAACGATGACCAAAAAGATGCATTTTGGACAGGCCAAATACACTGGTTTATGTTTCACTAATAACTAGTATTGAATGTAAAATTGTTGGACTTACTTTCGTTTAATTGCTTTCACTTTGAAGTTTCTTCTTCTCATCTACTTCACACAAACACTATTTACCTGCACCCCTTTCCTTGAGCAACCTTCCATTTTGTATATATTCAGTAATGTCTTTACCTCCTTTGTCTATTTGAAAATATATAAAACAAAGTTTTTCCATCGAACAATCAGTGGGTGTCTCTCCTTTCTCCTTGGTGCAGAATGTAAAATGTTTCTTGTGATTATGTATTAATTACCATGTGCTGATTATTCGAGCAACAAACTGTATTTGACTCTTGAAATTATTCTCCTTAGGGGTCGATTCCGATTCGGGCCGGAAATTTCCCGACCGAGCCGGACCCGGAGAGATTTCCGACCGAATCGGACCCGTGCAGTCCGACCGAACGAGTCCGATGCGTCCGTATGTTATCGGACACGAGTCGGTCGGACTCCCATTGAACTCAATGGGAGCCGGTCGTCACAACGCGTACGCGGGCTCCCATTGCCTCAATGGGTGCGAGGCGGACAAGGGCGCCCCTACAGCGAGTACGCCGCGAGGCGCCCGCGGCGTACACGCACAGGTAGGGGGACCCTTGGGTCCCCCTGTGTGCGCCTCGCACGGGTACGCCGTACAGGGGGTCCGACACGGACCCCCAAAGTACGGCTCCGACAGCGAGTTCGAGTCGGACGGCGCGAGTCGGTCGGAGCGGTCGAGGTGCGCATCGTACTTACCCGGCCGGAAAACGTCTCCATTGCGCGGTGCGAATCGGGTCCGACCGAGTCGGTCGGAGCGGTACGGTCCGGGTACGAGTCGGTCGGAGCGGTCGGGTCGCCCGGACGAGTCGGTCGGCGAAGTCGCATCGTACTCGCTCGGCCGGACCCGCGTACGGTTCGGTCGGGTAACAGGCTTTCGCATGGCTTTTTTCCCGACCGAATGGTATTGGGTGCGCCTCTGACCGAGATCGGAATCGGCCCCTTAGTGTTCTCAAACACGTCTGGGACCATTTGTTATCTTACTATATTGCACCCAGGTCCTTTGACAGTAATTGGGTTACCCCATTAGTCTGTAATGGTTATCTCTAGCAGGTATTTACCTGCGAGGGTTTTGTACATTATATAGTAAGCTCATTTATGTTATATGTTGAATGCTATTTATATTACACACTTGTATGTATCTGTATATAGTTTTGTCTGTTGCTTACTAGTTCAAAGACAGAAATGTCTGAGAGAGAAACCTTGTCATATAGCGAGGACTACATTGACAGATTGTTACATGGTCAGGCTGGGACTAGATTCCTTGACGCATCCACGCCTAGCATAGACCTTACATTGAATGAAAAAATAAACAAATTAGAAAGACTTGAAAAAAAGTTGATTCGTACTAGACTCCATTGCCATGTTCTGACCAAATACCTTCAGGCAAATTTAATTCCTGTGGGGCTACAGGTAAGGAATGAGTCTGCGATTTTAATTGATAATCCAAATTTAAGGAGATCTTTAGCTTTGTCTCCAATAACTGCTCCCGTCACTGGATGGTGCTCGGGATAGAGACAGCCCTTGAAGAGGTTAAACGGCTAATGAAAGAGATAGACGATTTAATGAAAGAGATCTCGGATGACAGAGCACTGACTAATGCCCAGGAAGCATTGGAATGCTTAGAGAGAACTATTAGAGACTTTGACACATACACACAGACCAATAAGCTTGACAAACTAGCAAGGGACATTACATTTTATGACAAAAAAGTCACCTACCCCTATCTGCAGGAAGAATACTGCAAACAGGACATGCAAGGCAGGTTTTCTAGCAGAGGACGTGGGGGGTATAGGAGGTACACTACTTTCTCTGACTCCTCCGCAGCCAGCGGTACTGATAGCGAGACTGAAAGGCCAGGTATAAGCTCAGAAACATACACCCCAGGATATTCTTAACCTGAACAGCAACATTTTTTAGGAGAGGGGCAATGGTCTGAACACAGAGGGAGGGGACAACACTGGGGCGACCCAGAGGTCCGAGAGAACCAACCTGGAACAGAGGTAGAGGCAGGGCCAGGAAACAAGTACACTTCCAACAAGAAGCCCATGGAGAAATACAAACCCGACGCCAACACTACAGATGGTGACTCCCGCCATCATAATACCAGAGAACCCAGTGGTAAACCTATCTGGCTACGTGTTGAAGCCAGAGGAGGAACAGGTACTCTATAAGGGCTTATCCTTTGTACCCACCTCCTTACCGGACACCTTCAACCTTAAAATTGAATTGCACCAGTTCTTTAGGAAGGTACGCCTAAAACACTACTTCAACAAGATCCCTTTCAAACCCACTGTCTCCAACACAGGTTTACGACCTCCCTCCAAATTTCCACCACCATCTCAGTTGACGTCTCACAAAATATTGGCCTATGAACAAGTGGTACTGAGGGACATTATGAATTCCTTATCGAGACAAACAGTACGTCAAGTACAAGATCTCGAAACCAGAGTGTCTGGCTTTGGAGTCACTTAAAAACAACACTGATATAGTTATAAAACCTGCTGCCAAGGGAGGAGCCATTGTTACTCAAGGCACCGATGACTGCAAGAAGGAGATTCTTGCGCAACTAGGTGTATAGGATAACTATACGAAGCTGAGAACTGATCCCACCAAGGAAATTACCGTGATCATTAGGAGTGTCACCAATGCAGGGCTAGAGAAAGGTTTTTTGACAGTGCATGAGCATAGTTACTTAAACAACCAACAGCCTAGAATGCCAACTATATATACATTACCTAAGATCCACAAACACATGTCCAACCCACCCGGGAGACCCATCATATCCGGTTGTGGGTCTATTTTAGAACCACTGTGTAAATATGTGGACATATTCCTCAAATCCATTACTGAATGTACCACAGCATATTTGAGGGATACAATGGAAACCATTAAGTTGATGGATAACTTATCTTTCAACCCCAATGAACAAATTCTGGTTACCATGGACATAACATCGCTGTATACGAGCATTCCCCAAAGGGCAGCTCTTGATGTCATCAGGACAGTCCTGGATGACAGACCAAGACCTTTCCAATTCCCCACCGAATTCATAGTCGATTTACTGGAGATTGCTATGACCAAAAATGATTTGCTCTTTCAGGGTGAACACTATCTCCAGACCAAGGGGGTGGCCATGGGGGCAGGTTTTGCACCAGACCTGGCCATCATCTATATGGACAGTTATGAGCATGCTCATGTATTGAGTGACCTGAATCCATATAAAGACAATAAAGAAATTTGGAAACGCTACATAGACGACGTGTTTATGCTGTGGCGTGGGAATGAACACCAACTTACCGCATTCCATCAATGGCTCAATGAAAGATCAAATGATATTCAATTTTCCCTCGAATTTAATAACAAAGAGATACATTTTCTGGATATCACGATCAGGGCAGATGAGGGCAGGCTGCATACCACATTATACAGAAAAGCGAGTGAAAGAAACACTCTCCTACGCTACTCTAGCCACCACCCCCGCAATCTCAGAGACAATTTACCCTTTGGCCAGTTCCTTAGGCTACGGAGGAACTGCTCTAAGAAACATGACTTTTTTGTGGAATCTGCAGACCTTATGATGTGTCTGACTGAAAGGGGCTACCCGGTGAGCCTACTCAAAAAAGCACGTAAACAGGCGTGGTTCTGTCACAGGGAGTTTCTGTTAGAGCCCAAACAAAAGGTGACTCCTGAGCAGGAACGGTTGATTTGCTTCACAACATTCTGCACTAGAAGTAATGAAGTTAGAAAGATCGTCAACCGTCATTGGCATCTTTTGGCCGATGATATAGGTATCCCTGATCCTCCGATGCATGCATTCAGGAAAAGAAAAAGCATAAGGGATCACGTGGTGAAGTCCTTTCTTCCCGCACGTACCAGGGACAATCAACTGTCGCTCTGGAATATACCACCAGTCAAGGGCCACTTCAAATGTGGCAAGTGCAAGGCTTGCCCCATGACCAAGGAAATCAAAAGTTTCATGCACAATGATTATACCCACACTTTGCATGATCACACCAATTGCAACACTATGGAGGTTATGTACGCCATATCATGTCCCTGTGATTTCTTGTACATTGGGCAGACAACACAGAAAGTCAAGACTAGCATACTGCAACACTGCAGTAGAATAAGATGCAAGGTACAGGGTGCACCCCTGGTTGAGCACTTCACTACGTTCGGACACTCTGCCAATCTGAGGTGGTGGGTCATTCAGAAAGTTAAAGTAAATCCCAGGGGGGGAATTTTCACCAACACCCTCAGTGTTAGAGAATGCAAATGGATACATACCTTTGACACTACCCATGGAGGACTGAATGAGTATGAGGAGATTGCTAGGCAGGTAGCCACCCTAAACAATGGCTGATGTTATCCGTATGTCGTCAGTCAGGCATATTCCCATACCAGCGTGATCTTCCAGTTCTTGGTCACAGTATAAACATATGTACACTGCAGACAGTTTTTTAACTTCACTTTCATGTATAAGACACTGTAACTGTTTTGTGTTTTGCTATAATATTTATTTTATTCTTCCCCTTTTTTGTACATACACTGTTTCATTGAATTTTCCGTCTATCGTGTATGTTGTTTACAATATATGTATGTTTATTGCCATTGGAGCAATGTTTGCAATTTTGAAACCAATAATTTGGTATTTTATCTTATTAATACTAAGCGCTTTTCAGTTACGAATCTAGCCCAATGATGCACACCTTTTTAAGCATTACGGTACATCTTACCATTTTTATACATACACTGATTGTTTCATTGAATTTTCCATCTATCGTGTATATTGTTTACAATATATGTATGTTTATTGCCTTTGGAGCAATGTTTGCAATTTTGAAACCCATAATTTGGTATTTTACTGTTTAGTTACGAATCAAGCCCAATGATGCGCCTTTTTAGCATTGCGGTACATTTAGAATGTCCACACAAGTCTTTTCTCCCTGGCTCCTCTATGACAAGAAGCCGAGCGTGTTCTTCGAGTGACGCGCGGCGCTCCTCTTGCACGCGACTGGCTTCCCTCATTTACAGACACTAAGCGAGCTGGCCAGTATCCTGCAAGACCCCAATGGGCTAGGAGCGTCCGTTTCTTTACTATGATCTGACCTCATTTTGAAGATTTTTTTGGAAGACACGCAGTCTTTTTTCAGTCTCCTTTCCGTACCCATGTAATTACGGGACATATGGCTCATTATTTCCCTTATTTATTTTTACTTTCATTTTTTGTTTAGATTGAAAGGGTGATTGCTTCCCCTATCGAAGGTGACTTGATTCCTTCCTTAATTATAATGTCACTTCGGATGTGTTCATTTTATATTGGATTTGGGTTTTGGATACCCCCACGAACATCTCATTAATTTGGATGTTGTTTCGATTGTCACACTCCGCATGGCTATGCGGGTAAGTGTTTTTCAATTGCTGCTTTGCACCGTCATTCATTTTTTTAGCTCTTATATTGAATTGACCATTCCATTTCCTTTCATTCAGAGATTACCCATCCCCGGAAGCTGTGATCTGGTTTGCCATTAATAGGTGCCAGAAATAGGTCAGTAAGTCAGGCCCCCACATGACACTCCCTCCATTTTAATTCTTTACCATACGTCAGATAATTTTGCGTTTATTCTCCTAGGTTGCCTAACATACTTTCCCCTGTCCTGAAGAAGACCCGCAAGCGGAAGTTTAAAGTTGCCCTCTATGCAATAAGTCGAGTCTAAACATCGACACGTACCCCCAAGGCTTGTACCACACTATACTACCCCGTCCGACCATCAGCTGATGTTTCTCTGAATTTCAAAAGATGTGTATAAAAACAATGACCAAAAAGATGCATTTTGGACAGGCCAAATACACTGGTGTATGTTTCACTAATAACCAGTGTTGATTGTAAAATTGTTGGATTTACGATTGTTTAATTACTTTCACTTTGAAGTTTCTTCTTCTCATCTACTTCACACAAGAGCACTATTTCCCTCCACACCTTTCCTTGAGCAACCTTCCATTTTGTATATATTCGGTAATGTCTTTACCTCCTTTGTCTATTTGAAAATATATAAAATAAAGTTTTTCTATCGAACAATCAGTGGGTGTCTCTCCTTTCTCCTTGGTGCGGAATTTAAAATGTTTCTTGTGGTTATGTATTAATTACCATGTGCTTATTAATCGAGCAACAAACTGTATTTGACTCTTGAAAGTATTCTCCTTAGTTTGCTCAAACAAGTCTGGGACCATTTGGCAGCAGGCGGCAGGCCTGGTAGTGGATACCCCCTGCGGGAGCGTCAGCTACACTGGAGGAGGATGCGCCGGAGCGTGTGG
Organism: Calotriton arnoldi; assembly: GCA_963921515.1. Taxonomy (NCBI): domain Eukaryota; kingdom Metazoa; phylum Chordata; class Amphibia; order Caudata; family Salamandridae; genus Calotriton; species Calotriton arnoldi. Next base: position 1,014,445 of record CAWUFW010006874.1, read on the forward strand.
TGCACCAGCCAGTTTTGGCACACCATCCAGCAGCTGACACACTGCTGGGCAGATATTCTTGACCGGGAGCAGAAACTGCTCAACCTGCTTGGTGTCGAGATTCCGGGGCTTGGTGAGTATTAATTATTTGTTGTCTTTTGTGTTCTACAATGTAATTTTGTTTTTACTGAATAGCTTGCTGCTCACTCTCAGAGGTAAATTACGTTTAGTTTATTATTATTATAAACAGATTTTACAATAAATGAATATTATTATCATGTGATCCAGTTTCTGCTAGGCAGGTGCTCAGCGCTACCTTAACGTACTAATCATCAGCGCTCGCTTTGGCTGATTAATTAAGAAGCGATTGCAGACTCTTCTGTCCTCTGGTCACCATAGTGAATTAGTGATATCAGTGAGTTAGCGTTGTCTGTGACTTTCTTCATGTAGCTTGTACAGTTCCAAGCTATTTCAAAGTGATGTGCAGTATGCATTTATGCATTACAAAAAAAGGAGACTGAGTTGGTTCATCAAGAGGGTTGCGAAAAGAGAATATAATCAAAGATCATTCACTGCAATGCATTAGTCCCAAATGTAGATTTTGTTAAGGAAATTTGGTATAGGGATTTTAGGATAAGTAAATGTGGCCAACTCAACGATAGTCGATAGGCTCGGTACTAGTACTATAGGCGACATGTTGTAGATAAGTACAATGTGACTGTGTTTGCCTGTCATAATAATTTTGCTGAGATTAACTGAATCACTAATCAGTTTTTTTTATCTTCTTCATTTTTTACATCAGTACCCAAGGGCAAGAAGTGGGACTTTGCGGAGACGGGTCCAGGAGTAGCTGGTCAGCAGGAGACACCGACCACCAGCGCTACTGCCAAGGGCTCTGCTAACCCCAGTAAGTCCTATTATTTATTATTATCATTTCCCTAATGTTGGGTTTTATGATTGTTGTGGGCTTAGGGTAGAATTATGGGGCATTAGAATGTTGGTGCTGGGTTCGAGGACATGAGTTGCTGCCTGGAGCCTGGTGTTGCCTGCGAGAAATAAAGTTGCTCTGACACCCTTACCTGTCGTCTTCCTTTCACGTGGCGACGAGGACGGCATACAAACCCACAAGTGCAAAGGACAATGGATTAGCTCTTTTTCCTCTGCCCACTATGCTACTTTTAAATTTTGCCTTGTTTATTTTTTTATACTGTCTCCTTTTTTTCCAACTCCCCAATTCTATTTTTGTTTCATTCCTGTTATCCCTGCATTATCTTTTTTTTTTCTTATTACATGGTTTTTTTTGGTAGCTGAATTTTTCCTGTCTGTACTAGTCTCTAGTTCGCTTATCCTCTGCTTTGTTGGTAATCTTTCCCTCTCTCCTATATATCTTGTGGTACTGTAAGACTAAGAACACATTTTTGGTAGTCTACTGTCTACTATGAACATTGCAGGCCCAAGTAAGCTAGTATTATAAATTGTATTCACAATGTATGTTGTTGAGAAGGCTTTTGTTTTTCTTGCTCATGCTCTAACAGTTAACGAGAGGGTGGCCATGGTCATGGATGACCCCCCCAAATTTTGTGTGCTATGTAACTCATTTATACAGTATACCAGCAATTTCCATGACAGTGCAGCATGGCTGGAAAGTATGAGGTCCAATTGCATTTGACAACAAACACCATATGGCTTTCATTGACCATTATTTCACCACTTCATTGTGCTTCAATGACTCTGAGTCTTCATGATCATCATGGGTTATAGCTCTGTTCCTCTATTACGAAATGTTTTTGGTTGGCTTCTCTACCTGGCTTGTCTAACATTGTCAACCAACAAAATTCCCAGAGTGGTATTTTTTAGAAGATACTGCAGTGCTAACTGAACTGTTTATGTATTGAGGTTGTATTTTATTGATTGGAGCATATCTGGCATCTAAAATATGTAAAATGTTTTTTTTTAGATACACAGACCACCATTGACACCAGCTCATGTGCCGCTGCAGAAGGAGAGTTAGTTGGATGGGGAGAAGTGGCAGCAGGGACAGGCACTGCTAAGTCATATAATTGCTTGCTTATTGACAATGAATACTATACTTACTAGCTAGTACCAGGGCATCATCAAATCATGACTGTGAACCCTCCCCCCACTGTACCGCTGCTGCAGGGGTTGAGTTATTATGGCCTCTTCTATTTGCAACTCAGCAAAAGCTCACATAATGAGCATTGATGGCTTGAGGGAAACATGAAAGGACGGAAGGTTAAAAGAAAGGATGTTTGAAAATGCTATATGAATGAAAGGGCTGGGTGAAAGGCTGTGTGGGTGGGTAAAGGAATGGATGGGTGAAAGGATGGTTGTAACAAAGGGTGGATATTGAATGGATGGATAATGGATTGGAAATTCTGGTGAATGTCTAGATGAGAGAAAAGGAAAGCTTAAATCATGGTGGCTATGGGTGAACTCTAATGAAGGGATGAATGAATATTTGGATTGCTTGGATGAATAAGCAAGGCAGCTCTTCTCGTGGATAGGGGCATACTGCTCACCTACTTCGCTTAATTTCATTTCATTTCATTATGTAAGGTTATCAAAGCTATGGTTCAGAGTGGGGGATATTTTTTTAGTTTTTGTTCTACTTCCTTGACTCACTGTATTTGTTAAGGGAGGCAGACGTATCGCACCCATAATCATTCATCCCCCCTCTCCCTGCCCATGGCATTTTGCCACCCATAACCAAAGTGCAGCATGGTTCAATTTGTGACTGCAGTCTTGGCTGTGCAATGTGCGTCTGCTTCCTTTAATGCTCCATTTACAAAGTTTTCAATGCATAGCAAACCAAACACACAATGTGTGTTTCCCTTCGCCCACTCAGCCACCTCTTAGTACTTCACTCCTTTGTTTTTTCCTACATTTTTCCATCCCAGCCTACTAAAATATTGAAAAATCCATTCTTGACATGTGCCACATTTGATTTTATAGCCATGTGAAGTGATTCCAAAATATATTTCATGGTTTCCCACAGCAGATTTATTTTAAGCCTGTTCACATTTTTCCCTTTCGACTTCCGTCGATTAGTACAGTGAATGAATAAGCCAAAGATGATTAATTGATGATCAATGTAGTGACAGTGACACCTCTATTCTATATCAAAAGCTCTAGCCTACCCGTCTAATCCATCTACCCTACCCTGCAGTAGAGTAAGTCAAGTTTCTTTCCCTTACTGCCCAGTGAATGAATTTGTTGGGGATAATATGTGGTGGTAGATGAAGCCAGTGAGTAAAGTGGGAGTAAGTGCATGATTTGATTTGTTTCCGGTCCAGGGAAGACATGGCTTGGCAGTTCGTGCTGGACTGTTCCTAGAGGCACAGGGTCAGACTGATTTGCATATGGCCATGTCTGAACTGGGGTGGTGGAGTGAGCTAAAGAATGATGATGGATTAAACCCAGATCAGTTGACTGGGGGTGAGTGTTTGATTTGCTCTAACGCTCCGTCCATCATCCCCTTTGGTATCGCTTTGATGTCAAGTTTGGCGTATGGTATATGCTGTGACGAATGTGCCAAATACAATCTATATAGCCCGTTCCTTTCCCTGAAATGTAGAGCATCATTTTCCTCAATGTCTACTTACGGCAGAAAGGATAATATCTGCATGTCATATGTGAGGTGTGTGACGTAGTATCTTATTTATTATTCATCTGCCTCTTTGGAGTCAGTGTAGAAAGAGAAAGGCATTTGGAGAAGAGCAGGGCCATTGGAATTAAAAATCGATAATTGTCACCTACAGCTGCCCCAGGAGCAGTCAATAGCAAAATATCCGACACGCTGGCTAGCAATGAGCATGGCTCCATTCATTTAGCACAACACACAACTCCATAATGCATAAAGCCTTACTCATAAATGAGAAGTAATTTATTTTTCCACTCAAAGTATCTTTTTAGTTACTTGAAAAGCCTTTAGAAGAAAAAAATCACATCACAGTTTTTTAATCCGGTGTTATTCTGCCTTAATACTTTTATGCCACATGGTCAGTGCTTTTTATGTTGGTAAATGTAAATATGGGTTTGTGACTCTCCTAATCATATTCACATCAAATTCCAAAGGCCCTAGGGGACCAGGAATGTACTGCTACTGTTCCACCTACTAATTTCAAACAATTGTTTGCACAGAGCATTATTTATATTTTGTCTTTTTTCTTTTTGTTTTTCTCAATATAGATACTCCTGCTGGTCCACCCGTAGTACCCAAAAGGCAAGCGATAGCGGCGCGTCTGTGGTGGCAGAGGCTGGAATGTATCCAGCAGCAATACCGGTGGCTGGTGGGCCTTAAAGACGGAAAGGCAGAAACTGCTCTCTCTCTGCCAGGCCCCAGTGTAGCCATCCACCCTCAGCCTCCTGGCCATCCCATCACAGGCAGAGCTGCCATTTGACAGGGGGGCCCTGACAACAACTGCTGCTGCCCATACCGCTCTGACAGGCCAATGCTGTGGTTCATCCTGCAGTAGCTGGACACTATGGAGAGTCGGTTTGCCAGGATGGAGCAGAGACCCAAATGGACAATGCTCTCTTCTGGTCCTTTTTATTCATTTTTTGCTTTGGTGGGAGGGTCTTGTTGTGGGAGTTGGGACCATGTAGTTTTTTATTCATTGCAAACACAAGGAGATGATGGACGGAGTGCTGAAACTTTCCAAACACTCACCCCCAGTCACAGATCTGGGTTGAATCCATCATCATTCTTTAGCTCACTGCCACCCCAGTTCAGACACAGCTATATGAAAATCAGTCTTGACCCTGTGCCTCATGGGAACAGTCCAGCCCGAACTGCCAAGCCATGTCTTCCCTGGACTGGAAACAAGAATCCTGGGACCGGTTTCGGGATAACAGCCCTCATCAGCCAGGCTAGCTTGAATCCAGTGGCAAAGTGAGCAAGGGACCCACGTCTGGGCATACCCTGCCAACTTAGGGCGAACAAAGCAAACACAAGGAAATGATGGACGGAGTGCTGAAACTTTCCAAACACTCACCCCCAGTCACAGATCTGGGTTGAATCCATCATCATTCTTTAGCTCACTTTGCCACCCCAGTTCAGACACAGCTATATGCAAATCAGTCTTGACCCTGTGCCTCATGGGAACAGTCCAGCCTGAACTGCCAAGCCATGTCTACCCTGGACCGGAAACAAGCATCCTGGGACCGGTTTCGGGCTAACAGACCTCATCAGCCAGGCTAGCTTGAATCCAGTGGCAAAGTGAGCAAGGGACCCACGTCTGGGCATACCCTGCCAACTTAGGGTGACAAAGCAAACACAAGGAGATGATGGACGGAGTGCTGAAACTTTCCAAACACTCACCCCCAGTCACAGATCTGGGTTGAATCCATCATCATTCTTTAGCTCACTTTGCCACCCCAGTTCAGACACAGCTATATGCAAATCAGTCTTGACCCTGTGCCTTATGGGAACAGTCCTGCCCGAACTGCCAAGCCATGTCTTCCCTGGACCGGAAACAAGCATCCTGGGACCGGTTTCGGGCTAACAGCCCTCATCAGCCAGGCTAGCTTGAATCCAGTGGCAAAGTGAGCAAGGGACCCACGTCTGGGCATACCCTGCCAACTTAGGGCGAACAAAGCAAACACAATTCATTGGACATTGGTGGTTGGGTCAATTTGTTTGTAGAGAGGGGTGGGCCTGTTGTGGCTGGATAGGGTGGATTTTCTGGTAAAATTATTATATTTAATCAAAAATAAATGCCTGAAGTAGTTTTTTGTGTTTTACTTTTACTCTGGACTGCTGCCTTTAGTTTTTATTCAGCCTATATATCTGCTTGTAGGTAGTGTATTATACAGCTTAGTTATAGGTAATTATACCTTTCTAACTTTCTTGACCATTCGGAGGGATGCTGCCAATGGCCTATATTGTCTATACCTACCTAGATAAACGATTACATGCAGTACCAGTTAGTTACTTACTTACTAACATAACCATTTCATTTCACTCCATAGTTGTCTTACCTGAATATAGATAAAGCAATAACAGGGAAGGCATCACAACTTCTCAAGAAAGGTCCCGCCCTCACCCAGGTGAGCTCCAACTGTAAGATTAATTGGAATGATTATCTATTGCAGGCAACTAAATGGAAATAAAAACACTGAATAAGTGGGTTGCATATATATCAAAGCTTTACAAAGAATTGAGACCAGAATACTACATGATGACACAACAAAGAAATTCCTGATAGTGATAAAATAACAACAAATAGAAATAGTAGTAATTTGAGAAATGGGGAGTTACTATTTAAATAAAACTAAAGTTGCTGACAACTGATGTTCTGTGTTCTATATCTAAAATACGGATCACTTTTATGTGCAGGTGGGCAAAAGAGGCCAGTGTGGGCTATGGCTTAGGTAATAGAAAATCCTGCAGTAAGTTGGTGGTGCTTTCACTACATCCTCCACACCAAGTATGTGATCCAATGATGGTGTAAATTAAGTCACACTTCAATAAATCACAAAGCCTGGAGGAAGAGGGTTAGGGATTTTGATGAATTCAAGGGAATGGGGATTTGGGGAAAAGCTTGACAAAGACAAACACTTAACAAGGACAACATTCATCTGGGTAATGAGCAGTATATCATCGTCATCAATCTGTTGTGGAAGGAAACAAAGGAATGAGGGTGACACAGTACAGTTAAATGCATTGCAAACAGTCCTACTGCCCCTGAGACCCAAGTTATCAGATATCTAAATGTTCTGTCTTCTAGTTTGGAAAAAATAAAATGATGGAGGAGTGAACCCACCCATTCAGTTCTCCAAATATGATTGTCTAGAGAAAAATGATACTGTATTGCAAATTTAGGTGGTGCATCTGCATTCTCCTCAGGAATGTCCATCACTCTTGGGTGCCTATCTGGACTGGTCCAGTAGGTAAGCAGTTATATGTACCTCAGCTTTTGCCTTTTGTTTTGTGCTGGAGACTAGAAGCCCTGTGGATTGTAAAACAGAAACTGTATTTTAGAGTCAAGGAGAAGGACAGAAGGAAGGTAAGCTTCATGAGGAATGTGCCAAGAAGACTCAGAGACAGAGAAAAAAAAACAAGTGTTTCACTTTTCCCAGCAGTGCAAATCACACACACACACACACACACACACAGAGCAGCATTTCACAAATTAACGCATTTCTCTTCCATTCCAGATAGCTGAGCACTAGGCCTAAGTCATGGTTTCCATTTGAAGTTGATAACTTCTTGCTTCTAACTGTTGATGAGGTAGTCTTGCCCTGAGTTCTTCAATCTTCCTCATTACTCCAAGTAACTCTGTCCCAGTCATGACCCGAGCATGACAGATGTGTTGTGTAGTGCACTGCTGTTGAAGAACAAGTAGAGAAACAGAAATGCAGTATTTTGTATAGGTTTTTGTTTGTTAACTAAAGTGAGTGTTTTTGTTTCTTTTTTTTTTTTTTTATAATTTTTGTTTTATTTAGCCATAGGTGCAAAACAAAATACAGAAAGCGAGCACATCGGGAAATAGCATTAACGAAATACGAGAAAAAGGATCAAGAAATGGAGAACAAGGGAACATGAATGAATGAAAAAGGAAAAAAAAAACAGAAGGAGAAATCACATTTTGTAATGCAAAACTTAAAAACTCAAATATATCATATTACATATAAATGCAGACAAAGTATATATATAACACAATTCTAATCCCACTGAATACCGGACCATATCCATTTGAATTTTCCCCAAGAACGTGGACCTCTCGCTCTGGCAAGAGCCATTTCCATTTCATATATTTCCCGTACGAATGTCCAAAATTCGTTGATACTGGGTCCTATTTTTTCGATCCAAACACGAGCAATGCACAAACGAGCACATACAATTAAGATTGATACGAGTAAACACGAAAGATCACCTCGATTCTGCATTGCCCCCAACAAAATTTCCTCCTCTGTCAACTGAATACTGTGTCCAGCCAAAATTGAAAGAGCATGATTAACTTTAAGCCAAAATACACTCAGTGAACATATGTCGTAGATCAGCTGCATATAGTTGACATTTTGGACAATATACTTTAGGTGAAGATATTTGATTCATCGCCCATTTAGATATTAGCTCGGGAGTATAGTACTGCATAAAAATTACCCTGTGTTGCTGTAACTTCAGATTAACCGATACTACTGCTTTATCTATAGTTGCCATGGATTCCTGTATTTCATTACTGGTTATATCGGTTAGAAAAATCCGACTTAGCTTTGCTGAAATTTGTGGCCATCATCGCTGGCGATAGCTAAAAGTTTCTTATAAGCTCTACCAATTAACCTCCGGCCAGAAGTCTGGAAAAGTACAAAGAGTATCTCAGAGGGATTTGGTATCTGTACTAAACCCAAGCCGCGTAGCAAACAGTCTCTGATTTGTAGATACTTAAAAAACGTAGATTGTGGCAGCCCAAACTCTTCCTGCAAAGCAGCAAACTACCGGAACCCTTGTCCATCATACAACTGGCCGATTTGTACTATACCCCTACTTTGCCACCTACTTCCAACAGGATCGTGAAATACCTCGGGTAATGCAGAATTCCCCCATAACCTAGTATACATATGCAGATATGAAAACGAATATGTCTTAGAGATATCTTGCCATATCTTAACAATATCTCTCACAATCTTAAATCTGACTCTCTTGTAATAAATAGGATCAATGGTTTTGTATAACAGAAACCCAGCATCTGGGCCACATGCCATTTGATAAGAAAGCCAAATACTGCCACTATCTGGTCCCTTAAGCAAACTTTGCATTCGACCAAAAAACGAGGCCCAAAAATATAATTTAAAATCTGGGAGCATAAATCCGCCTTGATTATAAGGTAATGTAATGAAACGTAAGGCTCTCCCAGCACGTCGATTGCTCCAAATAAAGCTACCATTAGCACCCTCCACACGTTTGAAGAATGCCAGTGGAACCCTATATGGAATAGTACGGAATAGATACAAGAACTTCGGCAAAATATTCATTTTAACAATATTACATCTCCCCACAATGCTGATGGGAAGCCGATGCCAACTGCGCATATTTGAAACGACCCTCTTTAGCAGTGGTTCATAATTGAGAGCAATTATCTCGTCCACCTGACTACAAATGCAAACCCCTAAATATATTGCTGTTCGTGTAATCCCCAATGCAGCCAGAGCCGCGTTTGATTGATAGTTCAATAATGTTAAACTCAAAAGATGTTTAAGGAATAAAGTAGCGAATTGTTATCATAAGTTCAGAACTAAACAGTATGAGTATGGGGAAAGGGTTGGGCGTCTGCTAGCTAATCAAATCGCCGATATGAGGGTTAGATCAGGTATTAAATGTATTAAAGGGGTAGATAGTCTAGTTTATACTAGATCTGAGGACATAACTCAACAATTTAAGCTATATTATGCAGATTTGTATGATAATTCGACTTGCTTTAACCATCAAATTGCTACAGGCTATATTGAGGAGAGTTCCATGCCTATCTTAAATTGCTCTCTCTCTGAGCCTTTACAGAGGGAGGTTGACCAAGGTGAAATTGAGGGAGCAATTAATACTTTGCCTACTGGGAAAGCTGTAGGAGGCGATACAATTCCACTGGAATTCTATAAGATTTTTAAAAATAGGTTGCTACCGGTATTTCTAGCATTGTGTAACGAGATCATGCAGGGGGGGGGATGTGCCGCCCTCCTGGATCATTACTAATATCATAGTGTTTTAAAAAAAGGGGAAACTGGCAGAGGAGTTGAGCTCATATCGGCCGATATCATTAATAAACGCTGATGCCAAAATCTTTTCAAAAATTCTTGCGTCTCGCTTTGCCCCGGTTATCCACGTGTTAGTGTCAGAGCATCGGCACGGCTTTGTCCCAGGTAGAGACACGGCAGCTCACATCAATACAGCCATCGCTATTTTTGATGTTTGTGGCCGGTTAGAACAGTATCTCTTAATGGTATAGAGCTCAAACTAACTGCATATGCAGATGATAGAACAGTCTTTTCCTGTACACCTGAAGACTCTCTAGCTGAGATTACATCAGAGGCCCAACGCTTCGGGTCATTTTCAGGCTATAAACTAAATTTAAATAAAACACGAGTGTTCTTGTGTCTGAAGAACCAGCAAAAAGGAGATGACTCTGTAAGTAAATCTGGCGAAGTGTGAAAGTGCCAATAACCTTAAACATTGCAAATCATCTTAGGCAAATTCCCAAATTACAGTTCAACAACCTCCCTCACTGTCTGCCACCACATAAATCATCAATGATTACTCATAATCACTCAATAAGCACTCGTTGGTGCAATGGCTACCTGTTCCAATCCATGCTCGGTGGTAGGTACACTATCGCCCTTTGATGCGAGCAACAGATTGGAATCTGGCAGTCTTGTAAATCAAATGATCTTCTGGACAACCTTCCAAGGTGATGAAAAAACAGAAGGATCATAGAAGTGGAATGTACAAGTTAATTTTGGCTATGTAAGTTTGTAAAGGCCAATCACTTACATGAGAAAATGATCGCCCATAATTGAGGCTCCAATCATTGCAAATCACCTCAAGCAAGCTCCCAAATTACAGTTCAACACTCTCTCTCACTGTCTGCCACCACATGATTCCTCATCAATCATCACTCACAATCACTCACTCGCTGTTGCAATACTTGTAATTACCTCTTCCAATCCTAGGACTGGTAGGTTAGGTAGTAGGTACACAATTCATCTTTGACGCAGGCAACAGATTGGAATCTAGTATTGGCACTCTTGTAAATTAACAATCTTCTGGGGCAGCCCTGCTAAGTGATGCAAAAAAGGATAGACATGCGAGGGAGGCAGGCATTGTATCCAATGTTATGAAGGAATTGTGGAGGTTTGTAGAGGTGTTTTCAATGCACACTGGTCCACCTGCAATCTGGCAATATATGTGACTAATAAATGTTGGGGAAGCATAAATCTGACACAAAAACAATAATGTTCCACTAGCTACTGTTTTTTTGATGCAAAGATAGATGTTCAATGGGAAATAATTAAAAAGTTCCATGGAGGCACTGGCATACTCAGTCCGGGAAGTAGAGTTTGTCCTCAAATTCAGGTGGTTCACCCAGAAGCTGGTCAGCTAACACACTTGAATCTGACCAGTCATCCTCCTCTGCTGTTTCAGGAACTGTGTAATTGTGTGGCATGAAATGTTGGTTCATTTTGATCATAGTCAAACTCTCCACATTTAGAGGTGAGAGACTTGTCTTTCCCACTGTAACAACCACACCAGCGGCACTGAACACACACTCAGCAGACACACTGAGTGCATAACAAGCCAGATACTTTATAGCCAGCCTGCTGAGCTCTGGCCATCTGTTGCATCTTCCCATACCAATACATCAATAGATTTTCATCCACATAAACCTCTTTTGGATCATCCGGATACTCCTGGAACATCACCTGGATGGTCATTGATGCTGCCACTTGCTCAACCTCTTTTGTCATCACATCTGCACTGGACTCAAGCCCTGCCAATTGAAACCAAAAAACTCGAGTGGTTGGGTCTGGTCCTTCTGTTGCTGTTGTTGCCGGTGTTCTGGTTGATGGTGTTGTTTGTTGCTGTGAGACAAGAATGCCCTCTCTGGAAGTTGAAGGTGGCACCCAAGAATTGCAGGGTGGAACTCTAAATTCCAGATGTTCTTCTTCCAGGTCTCCGGCTTGCTCAACAATCTACTTCTTCTATTTTGAAATATCCCCTTCAGAATAAGGAATGAAAGTGGGCAGATTTTATTTGTACCGTGGATTAAGTAGTGTGGCATAGATGTACTGTTAGGATGAGATGATGTCATGTTGCAGCCTTGTATTACAAAGCGATACAAAAGGGGATGATGGACGGAACGTTTGAGCCAATCAAACACTCACCCCCAGTCAACTGATCTGGGTTTAATCCATCATCATTCTTTAGCTCACTCCACCACCCCAGTTCAGACATGGCCATATGCAAATCAGTCTGACCCTGTGCCTCATGGGAACAGTCCAGCCCGAACTGCCAAGCCATGTCTTCCCTGGACCGGAAACAAGCATCCTAGGACCGGTTTCTGGCATTCCAGCCGTCATCAGCCAGGCTTGCTTGAATCCAGTGGCAAAGTGAGCAAGGGACCCACGTCTGGGCATACCCCCGCCAACTTAGGGCGAACAAAGCGATACAAAAGGGGATGATGGACGGAACGTTTGAGCCAATCAAACACTCACCCCCAGTCAACTGATCTGGGTTTAATCCATCATCATTCTTTAGCTCACTCCACCACCCCAGTTCAGACATGGCCATATGCAAATCAGTCTGACCCTGTGCCTCATGGGAACAGTCCAGCCCGAACTGCCAAGCCATGTCTTCCCTGGACCGGAAACAAGCATCCTAGGACCGGTTTCTGGCATTCCAGCCGTCATCAGCCAGGCTTGCTTGAATCCAGTGGCAAAGTGAGCAAGGGACCCACGTCTGGGCATACCCCCGCCAACTTAGGGCGAACAAAGCGATACAAAAGGGGATGATGGACGGAACGTTTGAGCCAATCAAACACTCACCCCCAGTCAACTGATCTGGGTTTAATCCATCATCATTCTTTAGCTCACTCCACCACCCCAGTTCAGACATGGCCATATGCAAATCAGTCTGACCCTGTGCCTCATGGGAACAGTCCAGCCCGAACTGCCAAGCCATGTCTTCCCTGGACCGGAAACAAGCATCCTAGGACCGGTTTCTGGCATTCCAGCCGTCATCAGCCAGGCTTGCTTGAATCCAGTGGCAAAGTGAGCAAGGGACCCACGTCTGGGCATACCCCGCCAACTTAGGGCGAACAAAGCGATACAAAAGGGGATGATGGACGGAACGTTTGAGCCAATCAAACACTCACCCCCAGTCAACTGATCTGGGTTTAATCCATCATCATTCTTTAGCTCACTCCACCACCCCAGTTCAGACATGGCCATATGCAAATCAGTCTGACCCTGTGCCTCATGGGAACAGTCCAGCCCGAACTGCCAAGCCATGTCTTCCCTGGACCGGAAACAAGCATCCTAGGACCGGTTTCTGGCATTCCAGCCGTCATCAGCCAGGCTTGCTTGAATCCAGTGGCAAAGTGAGCAAGGGACCCACGTCTGGGCATACCCCCGCCAACTTAGGGCGAACAAAGCGATACAAAGGGGATGATGGACGGAACGTTTGAGCCAATCAAACACTCACCCCCAGTCAACTGATCTGGGTTTAATCCATCATCATTCTTTAGCTCACTCCACCACCCCAGTTCAGACATGGCCATATGCAAATCAGTCTGACCCTGTGCCTCATGGGAACAGTCCAGCCCGAACTGCCAAGCCATGTCTTCCCTGGACCGGAAACAAGCATCCTAGGACCGGTTTCTGGCATTCCAGCCGTCATCAGCCAGGCTTGCTTGAATCCAGTGGCAAAGTGAGCAAGGGACCCACGTCTGGGCATACCCCCGCCAACTTAGGGCGAACAAAGCGATACAAAAGGGGATGATGGACGGAACGTTTGAGCCAATTAAACACTCACCCCCAGTCAACTGATCTGGGTTTAATCCATCATCATTCTTTAGCTCACTCCACCACCCCAGTTCAGACATGGCCATATGCAAATCAGTCTGACCCTGTGCCTCATGGGAACAGTCCAGCCCGAACTGCCAAGCCATGTCTTCCCTGGACCGGAAACAAGCATCCTAGGACCGGTTTCTGGCATTCCAGCCGTCATCAGCCAGGCTTGCTTGAATCCAGTGGCAAAGTGAGCAAGGGACCCACGTCTGGGCATACCCCGCCAGCTTAGGGCGAACAAAGCGATACAAAGGGGATGATGGACGGAGCGTTTGAGCCAATCAAACACTCACCCCAGTCAACTGATCTGGGTTTAATCCATCATCATTCTTTAGCTCACTCCACCACCCCAGTTCAGACATGGCCATATGCAAATCAGTCTGACCCTGTGCCTCATGGGAACAGTCCAGCCCGAACTGCCAAGCCATGTCTTCCCTGGACCGGAAACAAGCATCCTAGGACCGGTTTCTGGCATTCCAGCCGTCATCAGCCAGGCTTGCTTGAATCCAGTGGCAAAGTGAGCAAGGGACCCACGTCTGGGCATACCCCCGCCAACTTAGGGGCGAACAAAGCGATACAAAGGGGATGATGGACCGGAACGTTTGAGCCAATCAAACACTCACCCCAGTCAACTGATCTGGGTTTAATCCATCATCATTCTTTAGCTCACTCCACCACCCCAGTTCAGACATGGCCATATGCAAATCAGTCTGACCCTGTGCCTCATGGGAACAGTCCAGCCCGAACTGCCAAGCCATGTCTTCCCTGGACCGGAAACAAGCATCCTAGGACCGGTTTCTGGCATTCCAGCCGTCATCAGCCAGGCTTGCTTGAATCCAGTGGCAAAGTGAGCAAGGGACCCACGTCTGGGCATACCCCGCCAACTTAGGGCGAACAAAGCGATACAAAGGGGATGATGGACGGAGCGTTTGAGCCAATCAAACACTCACCCCCAGTCAACTGATCTGGGTTTAATCCATCATCATTCTTTAGCTCACTCCACCACCCCAGTTCAGACATGGCCATATGCAAATCAGTCTGACCCTGTGCCTCATGGGAACAGTCCAGCCCGAACTGCCAAGCCATGTCTTCCCTGGACCGGAAACAAGCATCCTAGGACCGGTTTCTGGCATTCCAGCCGTCATCAGCCAGGCTTGCTTGAATCCAGTGGCAAAGTGAGCAAGGGACCCACGTCTGGGCATACCCCGCCAACTTAGGGCGCACAAAGCGATACAAAGGGGATGATGGACGGAGCGTTTGAGCCAATCAAACACTCACCCTCAGTCAACTGATCTGGGTTTAATCCATCATCATTCTTTAGCTCACTCCACCACCCCAGTTCAGACATGGCCATATGCAAATCAGTCTGACCCTGTGCCTCATGGGAACAGTCCAGCCCGAACTGCCAAGCCATGTCTTCCCTGGACCGGAAACAAGCATCCTAGGACCGGTTTCTGGCATTCCAGCCGTCATCAGCCAGGCTTGCTTGAATCCAGTGGCAAAGTGAGCAAGGGACCCACGTCTGGGCATACCCCCGCCAACTTAGGGCGAACAAGCGATACAAAGGGGATGATGGACCGAGACGTTTGAGCCAATCAAACACTCACCCCCAGTCAACTGATCTGGGTTTAATCCATCATCATTCTTTAGCTCACTCCACCACCCCAGTTCAGACATGGCCATATGCAAATCAGTCTGACCCTGTGCCTCATGGGAACAGTCCAGCCCGAACTGCCAAGCCATGTCTTCCCTGGACCGGAAACAAGCATCCTAGGACCGGTTTCTGGCATTCAGCCGTCATCAGCCAGGCTTGCTTGAATCCAGTGGCAAAGTGAGCAAGGGACCCACGTCTGGGCATACCCCCGCCAGCTTAAGGCGAACAAGCGATACAAAGGGGATGATGGACGGAACGTTTGAGCCAATCAAACACTCACTCCCAGTCAACTGATCTGGGTTTAATCCATCATCATTCTTTAGCTCACTCCACCACCCCAGTTCAGACATGGCCATATGCAAATCAGTCTGACCCTGTGCCTCATGGGAACAGTCCAGCCCGAACTGCCAAGCCATGTCTTCCCTGGACCGGAAACAAGCATCCTAGGACCGGTTTCTGGCATTCCAGCCGTCATCAGCCAGGCTTGCTTGAATCCAGTGGCAAAGTGAGCAAGGGACCACGTCTGGGCATACCCCGCCAACTTAGGGCTGAACAAGCGATACAAAGGGGATGATGGACGGACGTTTGAGCCAATCAAACACTCACCCCCAGTCAACTGATCTGGGTTTAATCCATCATCATTCTTTAGCTCACTCCACCACCCCAGTTCAGACATGGCCATATGCAAATCAGTCTGACCCTGTGCCTCATGGGAACAGTCCAGCCCGAACTGCCAAGCCATGTCTTCCCTGGACCGGAAACAAGCATCCTAGGACCGGTTTCTGGCATTCCAGCCGTCATCAGCCAGGCTTGCTTGAATCCAGTTGGCGGGGGTATGCCCAGACGTGGGTCCCTTGTTCACTTTGCCACTGGATTCAAGCAAGCCTGGCTGATGACGGCTGGAATGCCAGAAACCGGTCCTAGGATGCTTGTTTCCGGTCCAGGGAAGACATGGCTTGGCAGTTCGTGCTGGACTGTTCCCATGAGGCACAGGGTCAGACTGATTTGCATATGGCCATGTCTGAACTGGGGTGGTGGAGTGAGCTAAAGAATGATGATGGATTAAACCCAGATCAGTTGACTGGGGTGAGTGTTTGATTGGCTCAAGCGTTCCGTCCATCATCCCCTTTGTATCGCTTTGTTCGCCCTAAGTTGGCGGGGTATGCCCAGACGTGGGTCCCTTGTTCACTTTGCCACTGGATTCAAGCAAGCCTGGCTGATGACGGCTGGAATGCCAGAAACCGGTCCTAGGATGCTTGTTTCCGGTCCAGGGAAGACATGGCTTGGCAGTTCGTGCTGGACTGTTCCCATGAGGCACAGGGTCAGACTGATTTGCATATGGCCATGTCTGAACTGGGGTGGTGGAGTGAGCTAAAGAATGATGATGGATTAAACCCAGATCAGTTGACTGGGGTGAGTGTTTGATTGGCTCAAGCGTTCCGTCCATCATCCCCTTTGTATCGCTTTGTTCAGCCCTAAGTTGGCGGGGGTATGCCCAGACGTGGGTCCCTTGTTCACTTTGCCACTGGATTCAAGCAAGCCTGGCTGATGACGGCTGGAATGCCAGAAACCGGTCCTAGGATGCTTGTTTCCGGTCCAGGGAAGACATGGCTTGGCAGTTCGTGCTGGACTGTTCCCATGAGGCACAGGGTCAGACTGATTTGCATATGGCCATGTCTGAACTGGGGTGGTGGAGTGAGCTAAAGAATGATGATGGATTAAACCCAGATCAGTTGACTGGGGTGAGTGTTTGATTGGCTCAAGCGTTCCGTCCATCATCCCCTCTTGTATCAGCTTGTTCAGCCCTAAGTTGGCGGGGGTATGCCCAGACGTGGGTCCCTTGTTCACTTTGCCACTGGATTCAAGCAAGCCTGGCTGATGACGGCTGGAATGCCAGAAACCGGTCCTAGGATGCTTGTTTCCGGTCCAGGAAGACATGGCTTGGCAGTTCGTGCTGGACTGTTCCCATGAGGCACAGGGTCAGACTGATTTGCATATGGCCATGTCTGAACTGGGGTGGTGGAGTGAGCTAAAGAATGATGATGGATTAAACCCAGATCAGTTGACTGGGGGTGAGTGTTTGATTGGCTCAAGCGTTCCGTCCATCATCCCCTTTTGTATCAGCTTGTTCGCCCTAAGTTGGCGGGGGTATGCCCAGACGTGGGTCCCTTGTTCACTTTGCCACTGGATTCAAGCAAGCCTGGCTGATGACGGCTGGAATGCCAGAAACCGGTCCTAGGATGCTTGTTTCCGGTCCAGGAAGACATGGCTTGGCAGTTCGTGCTGGACTGTTCCCATGAGGCACAGGGTCAGACTGATTTGCATATGGCCATGTCTGAACTGGGGTGGTGGAGTGAGCTAAAGAATGATGATGGATTAAACCCAGATCAGTTGACTGGGGGTGAGTGTTTGATTGGCTCAAGCGTCCGTCCATCATCCCCTTTGTATCGCTTTGTTCAGCCCTAAGTTGGCGGGGTATGCCCAGACGTGGGTCCCTTGTTCACTTTGCCACTGGATTCAAGCAAGCCTGGCTGATGACGGCTGGAATGCCAGAAACCGGTCCTAGGATGCTTGTTTCCGGTCCAGGAAGACATGGCTTGGCAGTTCGTGCTGGACTGTTCCCATGAGGCACAGGGTCAGACTGATTTGCATATGGCCATGTCTGAACTGGGGTGGTGGAGTGAGCTAAAGAATGATGATGGATTAAACCCAGATCAGTTGACTGGGGGTGAGTGTTTGATTGGCTCAAGCGTTCCGTCCATCATCCCCTTTGTATCGCTTGTTCGCCCTAAGTTGGCGGAGGTATGCCCAGACGTGGGTCCCTTGTTCACTTTGCCACTGGATTCAAGCAAGCCTGGCTGATGACGGCTGGAATGCCAGAAACCGGTCCTAGGATGCTTGTTTCCGGTCCAGGGAAGACATGGCTTGGCAGTTCGTGCTGGACTGTTCCCATGAGGCACAGGGTCAGACTGATTTGCATATGGCCATGTCTGAACTGGGGTGGTGGAGTGAGCTAAAGAATGATGATGGATTAAACCCAGATCAGTTGACTGGGGGTGAGTGTTTGATTGGCTCAAGCGTTCCGTCCATCATCCCCTTTGTATCGCTCTGTTCGCCCTAAGTTGGCGGGGGTATGCCCAGACGTGGGTCCCTTGTTCACTTTGCCACTGGATTCAAGCAAGCCTGGCTGATGACGGCTGGAATGCCAGAAACCGGTCCTAGGATGCTTGTTTCCGGTCCAGGGAAGACATGGCTTGGCAGTTCGTGCTGGACTGTTCCCATGAGGCACAGGGTCAGACTGATTTGCATATGGCCATGTCTGAACTGGGGTGGTGGAGTGAGCTAAAGAATGATGATGGATTAAACCCAGATCAGTTGACTGGGGGTGAGTGTTTGATTGGCTCAAGCGTTCCGTCCATCATCCCCTTTTGTATCGCCTTGTATTACAAGGCAAGCGAAGGATTAAGCTCTCAACCAAGGCATATGCTTCTGTGTTTTTATTCACACCTGCAGGGGCAAACCTTTCAGACATCTTCTTTAGCTGGTCTTGTAGCAAATGCAACAACAGGATAGGTTGGCCCATTGCACTGTCCTCCGTGCTAACTTCCCTTGTATAAAACCTCAAAAGCGAGTTGCATCTGCATTAGGCATTTGACAAGGACCCATTTGTTCGAACCCATGGTCATTGCTTTCCCAACTGCAGCCCCTCTTTGAATGAAATAGTCATTTATCTGTTTGTACTGCTCAAACAGACATTGCAACATGTCATAAGCAGAGTTCCAACGTGTTGGCACCTCCTGTATCAGGGCTTTAACTGGTGCTCTATTAGCCAAGACCTATAGCTATCTTCTCCTTTACCACTGCAAAAGATATCCAGCGTGCAGTATGCACATGTAGTCAGTCGTCTGACATATGGTCCACATTTATGTTGTCAGGTGGATAGTGTGAACAACACTTTGCTGCAAAGCTTGTTCAACCAATTGCAGAAAAGCGTAATGCAGTGCTGGAACAGCAACTCTGGCAAAATAAGTCTGACTTGGAGCTTTCCATTTTGGGCAGATGGCTCAAATTACCAGGAACTGGGGTTTTGAGGCTACATCCTACGCAGATGATACTCAGTTACTGATATCACTAGGGGAGGATCACAATGAGACTCTCTGTAATTTACTGAGTTGCCTTATTGAAGTAGCAGGTTGGATGACGAAGCATTGTTTAAAGCTCAATGCAGAGAAAACAGAGATCCTGCTGTTCAGAGGAGCGCATCAGACATGGGCTGCCTCCTGGTGGCCGGAGTTCCTAGGGGAGATGCCCAGGTGCAAAAAATAAGCAAAAAATCTAGGGGTCATCATTGATGACCAACTTTCCATGCAAGAGTATGTCAGGGCTACATGCAGTAAATGCTTTGGCACTCTTAAGCTGCTGAGAAGAATGTTTAAATGGATTCCAACAACTTGGCAAAAAACCATAGTCCAGTCCCTAATCACAAGTAGACTGGACTATCGCAATGTATTATTTGCTGGAATGGCTGATTACCTCTTCACAAGATTTCAGGAGATTCAAAATGCTGCAGCCAAGATAATCTGCAACATAGATACATTTGGTTCCACTTCAGCCTGCCTGCCTAGCCTCTCTGCATTGGTAGCTGATGCAAAAGCGGGCAGATTTTAAACTATTATGCTATGCACATAACGTTTTGCACAATGAAGGTCCTGAGATATTACAAGCTAGAGTGGAACCTGGGACTTAAGATCTCAAAATTCGGCCCTAGCTAAAATCAAGTGAATAAGAAAAGTGAGATCCGGGGCCGATCTTTTTGGTATTTTGCTGCTGTCCAATGGAATTTGCTGCCTTTGGAGTTTGACTCATTGAGAACTATACCGGCTTTAGAAAGAAATTGAAAACCTGGCTCTTCCCTGGCTAATGGATGTTTAGATGTATCTTGTTTAATGTAATCTCTCAGTGGCTAGGTTAGGCAACAATCCAGATCCGTGATATCCCTTTGGGGTTAAGTGTTGTGATTTAGAAATAAAATAAATATATATATGGCTGCCACAAATTCTAAGAAACCCACTCTTTCCACAAAAGAAGGAGGGAGGAGGTCCAGCACTTACATTTGTGCCAGCTTCTCATTGTACAATTGTGCCGTTGGGTGTTTGCGGTCATAGGGCCCCTCCTGCCTGAACATTCCTGTAATAGTAGCCTGGGGTTTTTTCTTCTTTTCTGGGGCTACTGATGCAGGTGACTTTTGAGAAGTAGGTGGTGGTAGACTCAGTCCGCATCATAGTGGGGCAGTCACTCTACGCCATGTTGTCTTCAGCTGATTCCGAGTCTTGTGCCATTGCAACATCACTGAGGCTGGTGATTCTGCTGGCACACTGCTGGGGACAGGGCTGCTTTGCATGAGGATGTCACCTTCTTCTTCTTCATCATCATCACCTCCCACCGTGATTAGACTTGTAGCTGATGTTCCCCAGCTCTCCTCACCACCACGACCATGTTCAGCAAAGGTGCTCCGCCCACTTGATCATGTGTTTTTTTTAATATGTGTTGTTTGGCCTCCAGTACCATAATGTGAACTAGGATTACCTCGATGAACATTCATGTGGTAAATGGTGCATATTCCAATGTGCTCCCCTCTTTTCTAACCGTAAATCTCAAACCGTAAGTCTCAAACTGGGGAGAACTACTTTTTTACTGTTTCACTGCCAAAACCTGAATAAGAACTCAAGGTAGGTGAGCATGTTGTTGATTGCCTCTCTGCAGTGCATACTTCTACTGACATAGGGCCCGATCCACAAAAGTAATCTGAGACAAAATCCTAACTTTACGACATTCGGTATTCACAAAGGGCATTTAGGAGTAGTAAAGTTAGGAATACCCATTCAAAAAGGCCCACTGTGTTCCACCGACATATGTAACCCATTCCTAATCATTTCAGTAGACAAAATATACGCTTCTAATTAAGAATGAAATCCAATTAATGCCTCCGTAAGGGCATTGTCAACATATCCCCAACAGAACATGGGGCAGTCAAATCCCCCTCCGTACAGACTATCATGTATGCAGCTTCATTTTAAAATTACGTGGAGATACCATCCTTGACCTGAGGTATATCCCAAAAACAAGTCCCAATGCTTCCATAGGACCTTATAGATGTCAATTGGCACTGTTTCCCCACGTTTTGTCTGATCTTTTTTCTCAGAGTGTTGTTTCTGGGTACCTGGTGTATCCTTATGTACGAACTCTGTAGAATCCTGCCCTCATAGCCTCTAGATCTAAATCGTTGTTTTACACCCTCTATATTAGCAGCAAAGGTCTCTATTTTGCTGGAATTGCGTCTAACATGCATCATTTCCCCATAGGGTATGTTATTGATTATCAAAATAGGGTGGGCACTGGTCGCATGGAGGACACTATTACAGCCCATGTTCTTTCTAAATATGGTACTGTGTATGTGTTCATCCTTGCCATAAGAGTGGGAGTCCATCAAATCATTAATCTCCCTATTGTGAGCCATGGTGAGCTTAACATTGTAGGGGTTGTCATTCAGGTATCCATAGTACTCTGTCATCTGATCAATCGATCCCTTCCAGTGTACAATCATATCAATATACCTCCCCCAGAACACAATGTTATCCGTCCAGGGGGAGGCATATCGACCCCAGGCATGCTCCCTCTCCCACCAGTCCATGAAAAGACTGGTGTACGAGGTAGCAAACCTGGAACCCATCGCTCTCACTTGAATTTGATGGTACCATTGTCCATCATGCAGGTAAAAGTTCTTAGACAAAACAATATCAATCATTTCCATGATCATTGTGTTGTGTTCCAACCAATCTGCAGTTTTAGTGCGTAGAAATGATTCAACTGCCCTGGTGCCAAATGATTTTTGTATGCAAGTATAAAGGCTTGTGACGTCAAGCATCACAAACATGAGTTTCTCCGACCACATGATATCCTCACACTTATTTAGGATGTTCTTATGGTCCTGGATGTAGGCAGGTAAATTGTAAACCAGGGGCTGTAGGAACTTGTCTACACATTCAGATAGTCATTCAGTCAAAGAGTCAACCCCAGCGATAATTAGCCTTCCTGGGGAAATCACCCCCTTTATGGATTTTTGGTAGGATATAGATGCAGGTAAAGCGAGGGTTTCTTACAGTCAGATACCGATATTTTTCATCTGAAATTAGACGTCTCTCAACCAGTCACTGAGTCTCATGTTAATGAAAGCGGCCAATTCTTAGACAGGATTATGAGTAGTGAATTCATAGCAGCTAATATCTAATAACTGCCTATCGATTTCCTGAATTTAATCTGATTTATTCATAACACTGACATTGCGGCCTTTGTCTGCCTCTCTCACAAAAGTCATTTCTCTGTAATTTACACAATGCCCCTCTCTCCTCCTTTGTCAGTTTAAAAGTACCATTTCATCCCTTATTCTGACCATTATAAAGCTTGTGTAGTTCCTTGGTCACCCTGTCTCTATAGATGTCTATAATTTGATGTGTGCCATAAAGCATAAACTTAGATTGTTGCTTGAGACCACTGTCTATATTTCCATTTTCAGCAATGTCCAAGCTATCTACCAACCTTTACAATGGCATCAGCTAATCATATGTTATAGAGAGTTACTATTGCAGATCACAGTGGTCAGACACTGTGGGGCTGATTAAGAGTTTGACGGTGCATCGGCAGGACTGCCCCACTGCCACATCGTCAAACCTGCGCGAGAACAGCCCGCCGTTCCCACAGCGGTGCCTATAAAATAGGAACCACAATGAGAATGCAAATGGAAGATCCAGCATGGCATGGACTGTGAAGTCCATGCCGTGCTGAAACTGGGGGTGCATGCACAAAAAGGGGCACATATTGTGCTCCCCTGGGTGCATCCACAAGGTGTGAGGCAATTTCCTCACAGTCACTGTTTTCTTGGAGAAAAGACCTCCATGAAATCAGTAGCAGTGATGAAAGTCATCATATGTTTGGGAGGACTGCAGCGGTCCCACCAAGCATATTGATACCTCTTGACCGCCACACCACAGCTAGGGAACTTCCCTGGTGGAGTCAGCGGTCCCAGGGCAGCACGACCACTAGGGTCGTAATGTGGTGGTCACAAGACTGCCACCACTGCCCCACCATGAGTCTGGTGGTCCAAGGACCGCCAGACTTGTAATAGGCTCCTAAGTGTTCAAGAGGGCGAAGTTGCTCAACAAATGGTGCCTGTCAAGTGGGAGTTGTGTGGAAATTATTCTTCAATTTCAAAAGATGAGTACATTTCTATAGATCCACAAATACATCTATAGGGTCCCCCACTTGTGTGGGGTAAAAACCCAATCCCTTTCTCAAGACTCTCAGGTCACCTTCATCAAGTACATAGTCTGATAAATTAATAATTTCCAATTCATTACATATCATGTAACATTGTACAATACTATTCACTGCCCCCATTTCTTCCAATTACCCCATTTTGTGTTGTCATGTAGGGTCCTCTTTTTTCCGTGAGCATGCCTGAACCCCTTGGCCCACTGGAAATGTTTGTTTTCCTCCATCTCCTCCCACCCCTTTGGGTTTTTGATCTTTTGTTATGTTTGTTGATTAATCTCAACCTTTCCATTTCCACTAAAAAATTTGATTGACCCTGTGGGGTGGTGGTACCTGGATTTCTGTCTAGTGTGGGGATGCTTTCCATTGAAGTCAGAGAGCTCCTGCTTATAGATATAGTCCCCAGGGTCTCATCACGTCCTCTCTTACCATCATCTGGTAAATTGACATTATCATACTTTTTAGCAAATGTGTACACTCGCCCTTCCTTGCACTCCATCTCATCTCTCCTGATCTTCTTAAGTTTTTTGTCACATAGGTACAACTGAAGACCCTCAATGACCTTTTTCAAGATATCATAGTTCTTTTTAATGGCCTCCTTAAGATCACTCGCCTCAATTTCCTTCTACATTTTTCAATCTGTTTGTAATGTTGTCACCATTTTGTCTGCATTTCTAACCAGTATTTTTATCATTGTTACAGGTGAACCCTGTAAATTATCCTCCCACTCTTTGAGTGATTCTTCATCAACGTCCTCAGATGTTGGGAACATTAGGATCCTTAAGCTTCTCTGGATTCTGTTATTATAAAGGTATTTCTGCAGGGTGACCACATCCCACCATCTAACTAATACCTGCGTCCTCAGCCATTCCAGCTTTTGAAATTTCACCCTTAATACTTCTCCAACATCACCACTGTCTCTATTGCCACTCTGTGGCCCTTGTAGTGAGAATAAATCAAGTGCTAATTCTTCCCTCCAGTCCTTAAATCTAGACATATTGATCAAATCCAATCATATAGGAAAGTATTCAGGGAAGATGAGAGTGCAGTTAGCTCTCCTAATAGTGCCAATCAACAGACCAGAGCAGCGAGCCACCCAAGATACTGCACCTCCCCCTTGTTCCAATTGTTAAATAGTGCAGTCCTACTACGTGTACCAAACCAAGGCACCTGCTGCTCCCAAGGTGCGACCAGAAGGTCAAATTAAATCCAAATTTCACAATTGGTAGTGCACCGAAATGTTAAAGTACATTCAAACAAAAGTCCAGTTCCAAATTGTATGCAGTCCAAGTAATCTTTATTTTATTTGGTGATAACATGATAAAGACAACACGTTCCGTTCACTACATGTAAACTTCCTCCGGGCTGCAAGAAGATACATAAAATAACATTGATTGAACTGCAGTAGACTTTACCTTAAGTAACAACAATGGGACCTACTAGAAAGCCTTCATAAGTTGACTGTGGAAATGGACAGGAATACCTGGGTCAGACTGTAGATGACATAAAAATAACTCTCATCAATTAAAATACAAACCATATACTCTTGAAGGTAGGCTGCACTCTTCCTGCTTTCTATTTCAGACTTTCCTACTGATGAGCTGCTCATTCAGGAACTAACGAAAACAAAGTAATGATATTAAGTAACAACAGGATAAATCCTACATGTGCCTTGCACCTGAATAATGAACAATAAAATACTAATACCTAGAGGAGTGGATTCCCGGAGAAAAGTAGATGGAGAACGCAATGTCTTAAAAATAAAAGTAATTAACAGAAGAACTATGTTTGTTTATGGCACTGAAAAGGAAAGTGTTTAAAACAAAAACCTTTAATGTTCTTGTAAGGGCCTGATTATATCTCTAATAAGCTTGTTAGACCACATTCTGAGTTACCCTTTGTAAGCTTTATCTGCTGTACATTGTTAGGTCTAACTACCGCATCAGGCCCATAGTAGTAAGCTGCACCATCTTTGTTTGTACCACTGTGCACTTTTAAACATGCTTGCGGTCTCAAAGACAGACAGTGAGCCCTATTACAGTGAATACGCTGCTCCCAGGGAAGCCACAAACTTGAGCAGCCCGCGGGGCAGTGCATTCAGGTAACTATAAAGTGGTTACTTTAAAGCTGCTCCATGTTTCACAGTGCAGGCGGCAACCCGCATGAACTTCAAAGAGGGGAGATAGATCCCCCTGCAGGCGTGTTGTTGTACCATAAGACATTGCAGTAATGTATGGAGTGTGTGGTACCTTTAAGAACTTGTTATGAGCAAGCGAGCTCTTGCTTTGCAGAGCAAGCTCACTTGTCAAAAGTAAATACATTCCGATTACTAGGCTTCCTTTGAAGTTACTACTTTATTGCCCATGCTGCTGTCCCACATTGGTTGTTCAGTCTTTGTTGGGCATCTGAAGCATGAGGATAGGCTGTGAGTGGGCTCCTTATTTATTTCCTTGTACTTCCTGAAGTCTCTATATAACACAGGTGCTGTGAGTGACTGCACCCCCCTTCAGGGGGATGACAGAAGGGTCCATGGGGCCCCTTTTCCCCCTTCAAGAGGGCTGCCTTTGCCTTCAGGACCGCACTAACGGTGAGCCACCATTTTTGCGGTGCACTGTCAGTGCATCTCTTAAGGGTATGTTTGCATCTATGCCTGCATCCCAAATATCTTGCAAAGTCAAAATGATTCCCTCTTTTGTTTGGGGCTGAGCCCCCATGCAAATGAGGGCATGCCCTCTGAAGATAGCACTGGTACTACATGCGCACCAGCGCTATCAGAGTTACAGAAGGGGCAGCACCAGCGCCTGCAGCCCTTTCTGTGATATCATAGTTCCCCAGGTGCAAAAAGCAGGCGCACAAGCCTGTTGCACTTCAGGGCACTTCATGGGCATATTTACAAGGGAATGGTGTAGCGTGGCATTAAGCACAAAATGCTAACGCCACTCTCCACCATTCCAAAAACACAGGGATGTTATTTACAATTATACAGCACATCCCTGCGTTTTCCCTAGAGCTGGTGCTAAAGTAAGCTGCCTAGCACCATTGCAGGCACCCTTGCACTACAGTGCAAGGGTGCTTGTGTTGGGGGAATGATTGTTTATATGCAGGAAGGTGTCCCTTCGTGCATATAAACAATCGCAAATGGTGATTTGTAACTTCTATGTGTGCTGCATTGATCATCGAAGTTGCAAATCGTTATTTTTGTAATGATTGCTTATGTGCAGGAAAGGACACTTTCCTGCACATAAACATTCACTCATGGCGTTTTGCTCTTTCAATGTGTCAGCAAAAACAAGGAGAAATAAAGCATTTTTTCATCGTTTCGCCATTGTAAGACCAGGTTTTTCCTGGTCCTAATTTTGGGGCTGCCTTCTATTTATGCCACCCTTGTAAATGGGGGCAGCATCGAAATCAATGGCTGTTGCAGCGGAACGCCCACCACAACACCCATTGCCCACCCCTTTCACGCTACGTATAGCTTGAAAGGGTGCCTTATTTACAAGGTGGCGTTAAGCCACGTTAAGTGGCATAACGCCGCCTTACAAATAAGGTAAAGCCCCTATCGCCACAGGAACATCCTTAAAAGTGACGATCCTGTGGCGATAGGGGCTTGTAAATATGCCCCGTTGTACCTGACTTATCATCTTGTGTTGGGTGGAAATACTAGTTTGCACTCAAACTGAAATGCTACATTTTTCTACAATTGCTCCACATTTGATTTTATAATGTTCTTTTCAATTGAAGGAAAACTATGGAAATATTATGGATTTATCAATTTAAATGCTGTAATAGAGCTTTAAAAAAAATATTTGGTCCAGTAATTAGAGTGGAAAGCTTAGAGAACACTTTAAGATTCGGGTATTCCTTAATAAAATATTTGATCGGATCTTTAGCACATTTATAGTTAAAGGGTATGTCTGGTAATCGAAACTGTAATTCCTTTCATTCCTAAAATTTCTATAACTACTTTTGCAAATCATAATTTAGGACTTGCTCAAATGTGTAAATTTTGCTGAAGGAATGTCAAAAGTATTCGTTTCAATGGAGCAATCAATAGTGGCTGAGGGCAATGGAGTCTATTGCACGCAGCAGAACGGTAGGCAAATAATTATTAATTCATTATTTTTAAAAAATCCCTTCTGAATAGTACAAAATACTTCCAATAGAACACATCCTGTCTGATATACATCAGGATAGATGACTTTTATTTGTATTAAACTCATATTGGCTCAAAAGCGTAAATAGCTTGTTTACGTTTGGTGTTATTCACATAATGCGTTCCACGTTTATGTCAAGAATTAT
The DNA here is from genome assembly GCA_963921515.1 of Calotriton arnoldi. NCBI lineage: Eukaryota > Metazoa > Chordata > Amphibia > Caudata > Salamandridae > Calotriton > Calotriton arnoldi. The sequence goes on from CAWUFW010006874.1 coordinate 1,042,283, forward strand.
TTCTTAAAAAAATAAACGGTGGTTGGTAGTATATTGTAACTCTTTCATGCTGTTTACTGAAGCAAAAATGCATGACGTTCTTCCAATTGAACGCTGACACACGAGATGTTCTTCACTGTAAAAGTTGAGTTTATTGTGTCGGCTTACAGCGTTTCAAGGAAAGATATTTTTTTATTTCTTGTTAGGCAAACATGTAAAATGGAAATTCTTTAATTAGAATTTTAATGAGCTTACCCTTCTGAAGTGAACCTGGTGTATCATTCCATAAATCACCAGGAATCGTTTAAAGGAGTAAGACATGCTTCCAATTATATTCACTTGATGAGCCTGGAAAGAAATAGGAAGATATGTACTGACTGAAGGTTATGTTTATAAGGTGAGGAGTAGGTCACTTGTGTTAAAAATATCTGCCGCGCCCGTGCTTCTAATTTCTGAGGAGTTCTGCCAAGAAAAAAAAATATCCGCAACAACAAGAAACCGCGAATCTAGCAAAACTTAGATATTCCCCGTACATTCTTTAATATTTTACAGTTTAACCCTGGTTTGAAACGCACTTTCATGGGTAATTAGTGATAATTTTGTGGTATTCATGGGTACTTTCCAGGGTAATAAAGCAGTGTGAAACAGGATATAACTCTCTCGGAATGCCATTGTTGGTTAGGATGCATTAAAACACACTTGAGTTTGCAAAGTGGTGCCAGTTACAATTTTCATTTGTGGATTTGTGTGGTCATTGATCTAAGACACTGTGAAACTTCACACCTGTTATGCGTAAACTGTATCTCACTCTCCAAACAGCTGAACAGAGCCTGGGTTCTCAACTTCTCATACAATTAAATTAGCGCCAATCCCACGAGGCCAGTCAGCGCTAAACAATTCCTTTGATTAATGTGGTGGACATAAAAATCCTCTGCTGCATGCACGCCTGTCACTGGCCTTATGGAATGCTCACATTTCAAAACATCCTCGTGTATGCTGCAGGACCTCAGCCATTGATACGAGACTGGCGAGCAAAGCATTGGTTCATGCAAACCAATCCACGGGGCCTATAAAAAAGTAACAACTTCATTCACGTTTCTTTCAGTTGGAGGAAGAGAGCTGAAAATCGCATCCCAAGGACAGCTGTAAATCGTGTGCTCAGTCGCGGTCTCCACAGTGTTTTCCATGCCAGGGAAAGTCCCCCGACATTTGAGGGAATAGGGGTGACGAATCGTGGACCCATTACATAAGAGCATGCAAAGTAGATCACATAGTAGTTCAACGACGAAATAGCCCACAGAGGTTGTATCTTTGAACCCACTATTTTGTTTGGAGTTCTAAGAAAATGTCTTAGCATGACATATATAATTCAATCTACATCTTTAATGTTGGTAGCGGTGGATATAATGACTTTCATGTTGTTCTGTATGAAAAGTACTGATTCAGCGCGATATTAGCAAACAGCATTCACACACCATATACTCACTTGGGCCCATACATTCATACTACGCTAATACTTACGCTGGTGAGTCAGTTGTACTCTTTATCAAAATCCCTGCTACCAATTACCTTTCTGATTGAAGAGTAATGACTTACCAATGAATCCTTTGCTAATTGGGAAGTTTAAAATGAGTGACATTCATTACAGTACATAATCCTGAAATAACCACTGAGTCAGGAAGTTTTAAAATGTTTATCTAAAGATTTTAGCAGAGTAAATACAGAACCACATGATACTCAGTCGTATATCAAGGATGAAGCATAGAATAATAATGATTGATTAATGACGGTCCCTCAGAAAGGAGAAGATAGAGACAGCAGCGCAACTAAAGGTTGCAAGTATAATTACCTAAAGTGCGAGAACCAAACCCCTTGGCCAAGGAGTTGGAAAAGATGGGACCCAGGAAGGATGAAGAGCAAAGACCTCCTTCAGGTTCAGAACAGGACCGGTGACCTCTCTACCAACGACGCCTACGTCGTTCCCCTCTCTGATACTCGGCTTCTCCTCGACTCCCCGTGCCTTCCTTCTAATGGACTCCGCCGCCCACTCCTCAGGACCTCTCTGGACCACGGTTCAGTCTGCAATCGATCAGCTTGTCGGTCTGGAGCTTCTGCCTGTCTGCGTCTAGTCTCGAAGAACGCCTGTTCTCTGCTCCTCTTCTGCCTTCTGTGTCTTCTTATCTCTCTGTTCTGACTAATTAGCTAATTCTATATCTGTTATACCCTTCTACGCCCATGTACCTCCCATTAATGTTGCAAAAATATGGGACCACTATTTCTGATTGGACAGGGACAGGGGGTTGATCTTCACACCATATTGATTTGGTTCGATTTCTTAAAGTCTTTTGTTTTAAAATACCGCCCATCAATTTTAATACATTTGCTTTATTTCCCACCCGTCTCACGACAACTTTTATACATAATCCATAAACATTGTTGCATTTCGGCTGGTACATCATGGGTACAGCGATGTCGGCCATCAGGTCATGGCCTTGGACGACGTCCAGGTTGACTTCATCCTTTTCTTTCTGGGCAGCCATGCAGGGCGCATGCGCAGGATCATTGTCACATGAGTTTTCAGTTCACCAAACCCCAGGCCCAAAGTTTACGAACTAATAAAAGCAAAGAAGAAAATATTAAAATCACAAATAAAATATTTCACTGTATACCCACTCTTTCTATTCTATTCCCATTTATTTATAAATTCTATCCCGCATTAATAGCATTAGAGAAACAACAATTTAATTATAACACGAGAGCAAGCTGTAGCATGTGAAAACATCTAGCAGCCATTTTAATGCACACTGCGCAGAAGCAGAATTTTCCCACCAAGCAAAGAAAGACGTCACAACACGTGATATGGTTGAGACATGCGCAGTAAAGTTCCCGCGTTTTAGCGGCCATTTTAGAAAAGACAAGCGTTATTCGTTAGTTTAAACACATAGGCAAGCTTCCTTGCTACTTATGTCGTGTATGCAAGAGTTAGTACAAACAATACAAGTTTAATAAATTAATACCGTGAGAGGATTGTATCCGAACAAGTCTCATTTGTGAGCCCTAGCTCCATCAGTACAAATATATTTACTATTAAATACCATTTAACAAAATTTAACACAATAATTTGATAATCTGAATTGGGTGGACTTTTTCCAATCTAAGGGGCAGATTTACAAGCCCCTTGCGACACATTTGCGCCGCCGTTGCATCACTTCTGTGACGCAGCGGCGGTGTAAATCATGCGCCACGTTACGCTTTATTTACAACGTGACGCATCTAGGGAGATGCGTCACGTTGTAAAGCCCTGCGCCACATGAAACCTGCGTCAGGTTTCATGTGGGCGTTCCGTCGCAGGGTGGGCGTTCCGTCGCAGGAAAGCCTCGTAAAAGTGACGCAGTGAAATCTACAAGATTTCACTGAGTCACTTTTACGACGCTGCTGCGTCAAACCCTTACGCCTGCTTGAAGCAGGCGTAAGGAGTGACGCACCACGTTAGGTATGGGCAGCCCCTGTGCATTTCTGGAGCCGCGTCGCGCTTGCGACACGACTCCAGCAATGAGCCGCCCTTACGCCACAGGATGCGACACGCATCGGCCTATCCTTGCGCCACGGTGCGCCGCATTGTAAATGCGGTGCATCCGTGGTGGCGCAAGGAGAGAATTGCGTGTCGCATCTATTCTGGCGCATCCCTGCTGATTTGCAGGGATGCGCCAGAACTTGTAAATCTGCCCCTCAGAGTCCAGAGTGACAGAAACCAAGTAAATATATATTGGGCAGTGTACCCAGTGACATCACATTTTAGCAGGCTTTCACCTGTGATATGTTCTGTTTCTATTTGTACTTACAAATGTCAGCATGAGACCATAATAAAGTGCAGTAAACCATAGCCCCATGTCCACATAACACCTCAGTTTTATATATGTGGCAGCTCAAGGAACGAAAATATTTTTTTTAGTAATATTGAATCGAAAAATATTTTATTCGTCAACAGATCATAGAGGCAAAATACTGATAAATTGATAAAACATATACTTAATCATTACAAGAGAATAAAAACAGACAAAACATTGCTGTATTACAGAGGACCCATAATGCTTCCTTATGAAAAGTGCACTCTTGATAAAATTTAGAACAGCATATTATATATCGGGTGAAGGTAATTTCTGTAGACATATCAAAGCAGCATGATGTTGTCTAATGTCCACGGTGCTCAGGTGAGGTACCAAAAAACGTCTGTACAGAACACTATAGATTTTGTAAAATACCATAAAGGGGATCGTGCTTTGAGGTTGGGATCGATCACCATGCAATATTTGGAGAAAATCAAACCACCTACCCTGTAACGGAAAAGCAATTGAAAAATGCACAGCACTAAGTCTAAAATGAGTAAGAAAAATGAGTATTGAAAATCTTGGATAAAAGTCAGATACGGCCCTAGCCCTGCCGAAACACATAGGGCTAAATGCGCAACCACTGCCCTCAAAGATTATGCCTTTAGATTATGCATCTTAGCCTTTTATGTCAAATATGTGTTTTTTATAGTAGCTGTTGAGAGTATACTTAAGACTCCAGAGTTATCGTAATAATGGGGGACACCAGTAGCGGTCGGTGGTGGGAGTGCCGCCGGGCGCTGACGTGGGGCGGGGGAGGGGCAGGGTTGGTGGTAGTAAACTATGGATTACGGGCGAATACAGGTAAGTACACATATAAATAAATAAAGCGAATTTCGTTTCTCGCGCTGCATCGCCAAATGTGATGCAGCGCGAGAAACGAAATTCGTTTTATTTATTTATATGTGTACTTACCTTTAATCGCCCGTAATCCGTAGTTTACTACCCCCCACCCTGCCCCTCCCCCCCTCCCCCGCCCCACGTCAGCGCCCGGCGGCACTCCCACCACTGACCGCTACTGGGGGACACCCATGTAAGAGAAAGTATGTTTCAGATATTAAACCCACGTAATTCAAAATACATTGATGGCAGATTTTTGGCCACAATCAAATAGGGGCCAACCCAATCATATCCTCCAGATAGCTCAGCTCTACTGCGGCATGACAGATTATGTTCGCTGTGGACCTTGGTACTGCCAACAACTTCTTCAATTCTCTGAAGCAAGATAGAGTTAGTATGACTCCAGACTCCTGCTCCATATAAGGCCACTGCAGAGCATTTTGCATTATAAATATGAATAAGTTCCTTCACAGGTAGATGTCAGAGTCTTGATGCAAATCTAAACACAGCATCAAACAGCTCTCTAGAACTGGATAGACCTGGTGTTAAGTAGGTAGGACCACTTTAGCTCCTCATCAAAGGGAATACCCAGACAGTTAAAATTTGTATCCCTATGTATCAATGAGGACCCTATCATATGTATTTTAACCTTTGTTTTTCTAGGTCCTGAAACCAAGGTGTAAGATTTGGACATATTTTCCTTTAGATCAAGCAAGTTCATGAAGGAAGCAAACCCATCCAACAAAATCTGTAACTCATTTGCTGTTTTTGCAATGAGGACAGCATCATTTGCATTTAAGAGGACTGGGATGGTTTGCTCTCGAATATGGGGCATATCCATGCCACAATTTGTTAAATAATCATCCAGGTTATTTATATAAAGTAAAAAGAGGAAAGGGGACAAAGACATCCTTGCCTGACCCCCCCCGGAAGGATTTGATGTGTTAGATACAGTCTCCATCTTCGAAGTAAACACCTTCACAAAGGTGTCCCAGTCTAAGCGACAAAGAAGATCAACCAGCAGTTGTTCAACCCCGATGGATCTCAGCATGTCCATAATTTGGCATGGTTTACAATGTCAAAGGCTCAGGAGTGGTCCATAAAGCCCATATGAATGACACCTCCATTAGCTTTCACATACTTCCCTAAAATCAAAGACAGATTAAGGCACTGCTCGGTCATCCCCATACCCCGACGAAAACCATATTGAATGTCTCAAATGATGTTATTATCTTCTGCCCATTTCTCCAATCTAGACAATAAAATGCTACCCAATAGTTTAGAGGAAGAGGAATGATTTCTGCCCCCCTTTTTAGGTCTCGGATAGGCAGCGCATGCGCTGTCTCGTCGAGAGATGCTGTATACAGTATTGTGGGGGAAGCTCCGCCCACTTTCTGCCCATGCTTTTGATTGGCTCAAATCTGAAATGCTGCATTCTGATTGGTTGCCGGCGTATTAGTCCCGCCTCCTTTCTGCCATGACGTCATTGTTGTCCTTCCATGGCTATCAGCCCCTTTACTTCAGCAACTCTTTTGTTCCCCTGCCTCCCCCTGTTCCCTCCCGCAGTCCGTGACTTCTCTGGCCACCACCACCCCCCACCCACTCCCATTCCTGCCTTCTTCGGCGCCCGCATTTTTGTTTACAATGCAATAGGACTCGCGTAAATACGAGTCCTATTGCATTTGTAAATGCTTTTTTCATATGATTGGCTGCCTGCATTCGCACTTTCTTTTGCCTGACCTGTCCAGACTCTCGCATGAGCGCGATGCTTTACATCGTGCGCATGCGCGCCAAAAGTCTGCCTCTTGTTTTAATAACTTTCAACTATTCAGCTGACCATGCCCATTTCACGAGCGCCGTGCATTCGGCTTCAAATCTGCACCTCCCCGTAGGGTGCCCTCCCTCCCACCATCAAAAACAGGCTGCCTATTTAACTCTCCTCCCACCCCCATTGCTCGGTTAACGAGTTCATCATTGGCCGGGTCCAGACTCTCCCGGGTTCACCCTTTATGTTTTGTTGCTGCTTCGACTGCATTTCTCTGTAGGGTGCCCGCCCTCCGACCACTAAAAACAGGCTGCCTAGTTAACGCACCTCCCTCCCCCTCCCCAAACCCTCCCCGCTGCCGGGTTAAGGACACTGCATCTTCATCTTCAGCTGGGCTCAGCCTCTCCCGGGATCACCTATACAGCTGCAAGAGCCACGGTGATCAGCCGCTGAGCCTGCCTCAGACCTGCCCACCTGCCCTGCAGCTGCCCACAACACCAGAAAGAGTTGTCGCAGACAGGAACTCTGGACTTTGTGCAGTAAGTATTGGATTGACCCCATGCTGATTGTTTCTTTTTTTCTTTTTTTTTGGCTTAGTAATCGCTGAAATTATCTTTTTTCTCCTCCCTGCGGATTAACTAAAGAGACTTGGGGCCAAGTTTTCTTTAACAAGGGCAAACAAATACGTGGTTTAACCCCACCCCTACCAGTCCTTTAAAAACAATCCCGATTTATATTTTGGATATTGGCATCTCATTATTGCACGCAACGTTGCAGCCATTTCAAGTAAGTTGCGCTTTTCAGTTGAAGCCCAAGTGAAACGCTTTTTTGTGCTGTGTCTCGCCTGATGAAATTCACAGATGTATCTTTCTTTCTTTAGAAGCCTCTGACTTTTCCTGTAGTTTTTCGACTTCCACTGTTTTCCTTTCCTAACTAAGGGGCATATCTACGAGGACGGCGATAAGTCAACGCAAAGCGCGCTTAGCGCTTTTCTACTTATCGCCGTCTATCGCTTGATTATATCGCCCTGGTAGCGCGTTATCTACAACGCTTTTCCCCAGGGCGATATAATTACCAGCGATAGCGGGGAAATCGCCGTTTTGCAGGGAACATCGCTGGTTTTCCAGCGATGTTCCCTGCAAACGGCGATAACCTTGCTGATACGACCCTGTGGTCGTATCAGCACAATCCACCCCCATAATAGGTATGCCTAAGTCTGCATTTTAGCAGACGTTAGTTTCGGCGAAAACAGCGGTTTTCGCCCAAAACTAACATCTGCTAAAATGCGTTGGCAGCCTTGTAAATATCGCGATGTGCACATCAGCGATATTTACAAGGTTGTACTGCCTAGTGACGCCCACTTTGCATCTCATTAGAGATGCAAAGGGGGACGTCAGGTAAAGGGTGCTAACATGCGCCAATGCATGTTAGCACCCTCTTGTTAATAGGGCGATGATTTTATCTCCGCTTTTTTGGCTTTAGAAGCCAAAAAAGCGGAGATAAAGCCCTTGTAGATATGCCCCTAAATACGTGATTTTGCCCAGAATTCTAAGAATGTCAGTCAGATGCCGGGCCTGGCATTAGAACTCTCTTCGTCCAGGTTCTTAAAACCGTAGTTTCAATACTAGACATCATCAGCCTTGATAGGTCGTGTAATTATTAGTATAACAATAAAGAATAACCGATATTCCTGGAATGTTTAGTTGTCACCGACGCCGGCTCGTTGTGATTCACTGTGCTGCTGGCACTGAAATTATGAAAATGTCACACATAAGTAACCTGAAACCTTGGCAGTTATGCACCGTCGTAATATTATAACGGCCTTGTCACATTTAGGATCAGCTTTCCACGTGCCCGTGCCAGACCCAAGTAAAAAGGGGTGCACATTTTGCTCACACTCGAAATGCTTCTCACGACAACCCCTCCTTTTATTTCCCACCTGGCCCCCCAGTCACAGATACACTCCCAGGCAGAGCAGCCCTGGCTAGGTGGTGACAGCAACCTAGCTACTAAAAGTGCAGCAGGTACAGTGGAACCGTGTCCAGCGAGGGGCCAGTGGTACTCAAATCATGGCTGTATTTGACTACCCAACTGGTTGGGGGGTGAGTGGAGGGCTTGCATTCCTTGATGGCACCTTCGCTTTACCACTGCTGGGATCCTGCAGAGAGAGCGAGAGCGCAGTGTGATCCTCCAAGCATAAATGCAACGTTTCCTCAACCCACCCTTTCTCTGTGCATGAAGTGAGGCTCCATTCATATCCTTATCTGAACTAGGGGAACACAGGCCCTTTTTTACAACATTGTTGAGCGACTTGCAACAGTGAGGCATCTCTGACCCCTGCATACAACCAACACACGTGTGAGGCTTGCCCTATCAGCGCTCTCAGATGTAAACACCTGTACCCAGTAACTTTAGCAGGGGTGACCTAACCCCTTCATCCGGAATGACACACACTCATTAGGCTGGGCAGGACGCTTTGCAATCAAAGTTTTTTACTTTAATATTTCTTTTAGTGCTACAGTGCCCTCAGTGAAGTTTTATCTGCTAACTAACACTATATTAGTGCATTTGCAGGCATCATCTTTCTTCCTTAGCGCTCTTCCCTCTCGTTCCGGCCCCCATCACAGTTGTATCAAGGGCAGTGAAGGGTGGTACTGCTAGAACAGAAAATGTTTCAGCACCCAAGCTAATATGCTGCATAGATAAATACATATAAGGTCCCAAAGGCGAGACCGATTTCATTGCAAATGCTTGTTAAATATAGGGACAATGATTGGAGTGGACCAATAATTACTACATGGAATACATTTGTCAATAAAAGCCCCCATAAATCGACATTAGCCTTAAAAATATCGTCCGGGACCCCATCAGGTCCAGGGGCTTTCCTGGTGGCAGTCATGTTAATGACATATATTGCCTACCTAAGACTGAGCAATCGATTAAAAGTGCAGGCAGGTGCCGTATTCACAATGGGGGATACACCCTCATCCAATGGCGCATTTCCATTGGCAGCGTGAAACACTGTTCAAAAATGTTTCTCCCAGCCCTACGTACTAATGTGACATACAAGTTTGGGTTCCTCATTATTGAAAAAAAAGGCATGTTTACAACTGCCCAAAAGCTCCTACTGTCCTTTGTATTCCCTGTCCCTATCAAATCACCCCAGACCTTACATCTAATTTCCTCCTTCCTGGCTTCTAAGTCTATTTTACATGCCTGGTCGGCTCTCCTTACATCAATAGCACACCTAGAGGACGCTCTCAAAACTTTTATCAGGGAATTATGTGCTGCTGAGCATGTCTGGTCAAACCACCTACGAGGATGAGAAGCCTTTGCTCCCTTTTTTCGGTACCAGCATGCCTGACATACTCCTACATAGCAAAGAGAAACCTTCAAAGATAGTAGTCGCGTCCCCTACGGGCGACAAGTAGGCTCCAAAGGCAAGGGCATTGCCTGCAATCAGTTTACTCTAAAAAAGAAACTGGGTCTACGCAGTCCCAGCTTGTGGACATAATGTACATAACTCTATTACTCAAAAACATGAGGGATCCATTCAAGGGGGGGTCGTTAGTCATAATAAGATCCAATTCCATAACTATACACAGTGGATTATGGTCACTCTACTAATGTGCAGTTACCTTGAATTCTATGAAAACAGTTACTAAACCTCTAGTTATAAAAATTAAATCAATTGTGCTAGCAGAACCAAGGCCTTTTTATGTGAGTTTTGCTTGGGTAGTAGAAGAATCGATTTCTTGCGCAATTATCAGTTCTATTTTTTAGCAGTGCCTAGTTGAGTGCATCACCATAATGGGAATGATTCAAATGTAATAAATCCTCCCGATTCAGGTTTGTGAAAGCACATACCCTTTGATCCGAGAATTTACATGTCATGATGTTGAAGTCTCCCAACTAAATAATATAGATTTGACAGCCAAGGTCTTTGACAAACTAAGAATCCTCAAGTTGGTCCACAACCTCTGTGTGTATAGTGTCAAAGATGTTATAGTAGTAATTGATCAATAAAAAAATCATAGTGACTAGAACATATACAGTGCAACAATTGGTACCATGGACTACGCTTAATGACTTCAACCTTTGCCCTAGTTCAATGAAATAAGCAGTGCCAACTGACCTTTCACTCTCGTTGCTGGCGACCATAGAGCTGGGGAGCAGAAAGATGCAAAACCATCAATTGCAAGATTTTCCAGCATAAACATTTCCAGACAGCGCATTATATCATAACCCATGATGAAATTTAACTAGTCTGTATTGTATAGCTTTGATCTAGCCCCAGCAATATTTCAGGATAGAATTTTGAGACCCCATAGTTTCTATTCTCCCTTGTAATAATGGGATTAACACAACATATGGAACCTTCAGATGGGCTCCCCCCCCGTACCTCGTGGGCTATGCTGTGACTTATTCTACAGTTCCTAAGTCAATCAATATCTGTAATACCAGCCAGAAGAGAAAACCAGTTCTTAGTTGGAACATTCTAATGAATGGTCGTATGAGTCCTGGATAAAGTTTCTAATGCAGAGGACAGGTCTTTGAGTTTGTAAGAATAGCTGAGTGAAAGAGCATGAATTCTTCCCGGCAATGAGATGAGATCATTTGAATGACACAACAAACTGTTGACAATTGCTGGGTTCCTGAAATTGATCACTACACAATTGCCTTTGCCTTTCTTCTGGCTGTAATTTTCACCAAGATAACCTCACCAAATAAATCCTTATCACATCTTGCGTTCAAATGTAACCAATGGATGACCTTATTTGTTGGCCCTTCTCATCGTCTGTTTTTGAAGCAGAGATGGGGGGGGGAGGGATTCTAGCACCATGACATAAGGGGTGCATTCAGGGGGGAAGCTGGAATGTCGAAACCTGCCCAGTTCCCATGAGAGAGCATTCAATAAATGAGGTGCTCCAGGGTACAGTGGGTCTCAAAAAGGCGGTCCCCCAGAATGTGAGATGGTAGAGATGAAGAATGGTCATTAGAACTGAGTGATACTCCCCTGGGTACACCCCTTGGTACCTGCCCTCGAATGTCTTGGGTAGTCTGGATCGTCAGAACACTAAAAACAGTAGTGGCTCAGTGAGCTCAGTGTTATGGGCAGTATTAATATTGTCTACTACCAAGATCACAGGATTAATGGAGTTAATGGCCACCTGTGCAAGGGCAGATTCGATAACATCCAAGCATACTGTTAGCAGTTTAGGGTTTTCCACCAAAAGCATATGCCTGTCAGATCAAAGGATGACGATAGGGCCATACCCTCATTCAATAAAGCCTGGGGATCCTTAGGCTTCCACTCTCTCAGAGTTTTCTTTTGTCATTTATGAGCAGGCCTGAGGTAGATGCAGGTGAATCTGGCAACGAGTGGAACAGCGGATCAGGGGTTAAATTAGAGTTGGATAAATCAAGCAGTTGAGCTTCCACTGGCAAATTATGAAGGACAGTAGCTAATGACTGGTTCTGAGAAGAAATAAAAAAGGATTCCTGGGCCAATGAAAGGCATCTGTCCGCTAACTAAATTTCCTTCGAGATTACTGCCCAATTCAAAGTGCTCCATGGCTGTTGGGTGACAACCCACTAGAGTGACCCACACAGTATCTTATGCTTCACCATATTATCCCCCAAAAAAACCTCACACCACAGAGTACATCAGAGCTCTATTCACCTCCTTTTAAGTTACTAGCCACCGCCGCCACCTCCACCCATAGGTTTTTCTCGATTTAGTACTCAGAGATCACAATATTCACCGGCACACTGCTCCTTCCTCCTCCCTTTTCCTGTGCCTTCAGCGGCTGTCACCATGACCAACCCTTGGGGATAAAGGGACACTGTCAAACCATTGTGGTCTTCCAGTCCTCCAGCGTTGGCGTTTCACCTCCTTGCAATGCCTGTAGGTGGCTTCCTCAGCACCTGTGGGCGGCACGAGCACAACCAGGCAGTGTGAGGCAGACAACAGAAAAAAATAGAGATGTCATTTTCAGGGTGGGAATTTCCTTCGCATGCTGACGGTCGTGAACCCCTGCCCTGTGTGCCCCAGCTCCAAAGGCATCTGGATCGCTGGTGCTGATTTAGGGGTCGATTCCGATTCGGGCCGGAAATCTCTCCGACCGAGCCGGACCCGGAGAGATTTCCGACCGAATCGGACCCGTGCAGTCCGACCGAACGAGTACGATGCGTCCGTATGTTATCGGACACGAGTCGGTCGGACTCCCATTGAACTCAATGGGAGCCGGTCGTACAACGCGTACGCGGGCTCCCATTGCCTCAATGGGTGCGAGGCGGACAAGGGCGCCCTCTACAGCGAGTGCGCCGCGGGCGCGCTCGCGGCGTACACGCACAGGTAGGGGGACCCTTGGGTCCCCCTGTGTGCGCCTCGCACGGGTACGGCGTACAGGGGGTCCGACACGGACCCCCAAAGTACGGCTCCGACAGCGAGTTCGAGTCGGACGGCGCGAGTCGGTCGGAGCGGTCGAGGTGCGCATCGTACTTACCCGGCCGGAAAACGTCTCCATTGCGCGGTGCGAATCGGGTCCGAGCGAGTCGGTCGGAGCGGTTCGAGTCCGAGCGAGTCGGTCGGAGCTGTCGGGACGCCCGGACGAGTCGGTCGGGCGACTCGCATCGTACTCGCTCGGCCGGACCCGCGTACGGTTCGGTCGGGAAACAGGCTTTCGCATGGCTTTTTTCCCGACCGAATGGTATTGGGTGCGCCTCCGACCGAGATCGGAATCGGCCCCTTAGTTTTCATGGGTGAACACGGATCATGCGTGTGCACCATGATAAAGGCCTGCCTTACTGATTACAGTCTTGTTGGTCTGCGAAGGTCGCCCAAAGTGTTACCCTTATAGTGATGAAAGACTTCTGCCTGTGACAGGACTTAAGTAGCACAAGTGTGGTGGTGACAGCATATTGTTTAATTATAAGTAGTAAACAGACATTTTTGTCTGTGTCACTGGAATGAGGCCTACAGGCTCACTCATGTAAATGTTTCCTGCTTGTGTTAACTCACCCTAGGCCATCATCAAGTTAGTATGTAGTGCTAGACAGTGCCTGTGCGTTGTAGTCATCTGCTGATTGTATGTGTGCCTGTTGCAATTGGGTTCCACTCATTCAGTACGCCTGGAATTTTGTGTTTTAGATCACCTGGTTTTGGACTTTTTACTGTGGATAAGTCTTAATACATGTGTCTCACCCACAGTAATCATGGCAAATGGACTGTGTGTGTTTACTGCCAGTGTCCACCTTGTAAGGTAAGGCCTCTGAGATGCAGCTAGTGTAAGAGGTAGTCAGCTGGATACACATAAACGCATGTGCCCATTGGTACAGGATGCACATGTGAGACTACTGTCTTGCATAGTCCAGTAACTGCACACAAGTAGCCTGTCACATAGGGGAATCTGCAGGATTAGATATTGACCTGGGATGGGCCTCATAACGTCAGTGTACACTAATAGGGAAATTCAGTGTGATTGATTGTTTTTGTCCGTAGAGACACTTTTATACACATTGGGGGAAAACTGCTCTAGAGCGAAGTTTTGCATCCCTTTGGCCTACAAAGCCCAGTGACATATCAAAATGGGGTGTAACCTATGCAAGAAAATCAAATCTGCAAGCTCCAAAAGATATCTGTACAACCTATGGGTCTTCCAGAATTATCATATTTCTCTGGCTCAGCTCAGGATCAAAGCCCAGGCCTTTTATCACCCTACTGTGCTAGGTTAATTACATTTTGCGTTCCGTGGAGAACACAGAGTTACCAATAAACTCCATTCTCCGTAACAGAGTGGAGCTTTTTTCCCATGGGCGCACTTGTTACGTAATTTTGCATGTGCGAGGAGTGCGACAAGATTTGCCGGGAGCTCATGCGTGCACATGAGATTTGCTAACTGCCCGTGAGATCCAGCAAGATTTTGCAGCCACTAATGCGGCTCTAGGCGGCACCAGCAACTTCAGCTGCTTCTATTGTGACATAGGTGCACGTGATCGAGCACAAGTGACTACAGCTGCAACCTGTAGAAGATTCTCTCATTGAGGAGCAGCAAAATCTCCTCAAAAGGACAATTTGGATGTAAAAAACTTCTCAAATAGACCGTTTGAGTTTGTTTTTTGTGCGAGGAACCCTTTTTGTATTTTTCATCAAGGAGTAAGTGCTCGAGAGACTCCAACTTCCTGTTCCTGTCCAGCAGGCCCCTCCAGGTGCTTTGCCCACCTACTGGTCATTTCTGATTTGGACTTTGAGCTGGAAGGATCACTCTGTTTTTCTCCTGCATATATACCATTGGATTTGAGGATATTGTTTTTGTGATATCACAAGTAAGTTTACAAACTGTTTCATAAGGGTGTTGTTTGTTTGAAAGAGGGCATGCACCAGGATTTATTTGTACTTTTATTTGATTTTTAAAATGTATTGTGGTGGGTGGCCTGCAGTTTCAGTAGGGGGCCTAGTAATTTTTTGCATGTAATGTTTCTTCTTTTATAAAGGAAAAATGTTGCACAGTTCAGTATATTTTCTCCATGTTTTTTAATCAATTTGCAATATTCATTTAGCTCACTATGTGGCCTAGTCTTCCAGAGAGCCTTCCAGCCAGTAGTCCCAGTACTAGTCATGGGTGCATGAAACAACTGTTTCAGTGGTATCTGTTGAATTGAAACATCATTTAGACCATGGATGGCATTGGGTTAAATTACAAAATGTGTTTTTTGTGGGTATTTTAAGTTTCTTTTTCTGCAAACATTGTATAGGTGGGGTAATATATTTGATGCCTTCAGAGTTACACATAACACACAACGTGAATAGGCACACTGGGCAATTCCGCCCACTTGCATAAATCCGCGTAGAGCAGCTAATTTCTGTGACCACTTTGCGCAGTTCCGCATAGCATGACTCCACAAACTCCGGCCAGGCCTACAAATAACAGTGCTTCCATCAGCTTCTGAGGAGGAAAGGGGTGAGACTGAAGGATCTGCATCCATCAACCAGCTGTCACACTGCACCAGAATTGGACCAGCCCAAGCCAGCTGAACAAAGGAGGGAGCCCAGTCCTTTGGAGACAAAACAGGGGAGGGCTCCCCTTTGAACATTTGGTGAGAAAGGCCCTGGCAGTGATTTCAATGAGAGGTGGAGCTGAGGTCCCGAGAATAGATTTGATTAGTGACCCCTGGGTGACACCATCTTGAATTGTCCCATCATGCTGTGCAGGAGGGTTGGGAAAGAGGTGGAGAGGTGACATTTCATTCTAGGTTTTGCCAGGGGTGTCTGGATTTGGGAACCTTCCACTCCCCTTGAAATACCCTTGGACAAGGCTCTCTTGGTTGCTGTTTTTCTGCTCTACACTGCTGGATCCTAGGGCCACCATGGACAACTGGAAGGGGGTATCCCCTGTTGCCCTGAAAGGCATAAGGACTCTGCCCAGTTCACCCCAGGATCAGTGGGTCTCTCTAAGGGCCAGAAACAGATCTGTCAACTCACACGGTACCACAGTGTATCACATAATTTTGGCTCCCTTCACGTGGTCCCCCAGTGAGCAGCCAAAATCCCACGGTGGCAGGCAAGGGGAGCTGGAAACCACTGCAGAGAGGGGATTTCCAGCTATTCTTTTGAGGCTGTAAACAGTCAAAGTCCATTAAGGGGTGTGAAAACACCACAGGACATCGGCAGCAGCCTCAGCAGGACTTTTGTTTTTGTTTTTATTGGGAAAAGGAAGTGGATAGGTGTAGGGGACGGGGGAAGTTTTCTACATAGAGCTCCTCCCCTTCCAAGGCCATGACCCCTTCTCACATGCCAAATTTTATTCTCAAGTTGGCAGGTCTTCAGTGAGGCTGGCCCCCAAATCCCTCTGAGAACCAGATCGGGGAAAGCCTTGGACTTCTGAGCCAGAGACAAAGGAGGAAGGCTAGTGCAGTGAGCCAGGAGCACCAGCTCCTTGTGGACTATAGCACTTTGGAAGTAAAGAGGTTCACTGAAACTGCTCCTGGTGACTAGAGCTCACCACCAGCAGTAAAATAAACCCAGGATCACCCAGATAGGCCAATAGGGCCCAAGGTAGGGTATTCTGAAGATTGGCAACCTTTGAACCCCATTCATCAAGTGGTGGGCCTGCCCTGCTCACCATGCCTGTGTCTGGAGGGAGCAGGCAGCTACCGCAAGACACAAAGACAATCCTTGCAAAGAGAAGCTGCCGGCTCCTGCAGGGTAGACTCCTTCAGTTGCCCCCAATGTTGTGGGGACATGGGAGTGCATAAGTGAGACCGGACAAAGCACAAAAAAGCTGTTTGTGGCGGCAAGGAAGAAGGCCGCAGTGGGAGATCAGCTCATTAAATATTCACTGCTCTGGAAGAAGTGCCCCATAATACCCTGCTAGGCTGCTTTATTTGCATAATATTCTCCACTCATAGTGGTCCAGGAAAGCAGGGGCACCACCAACAAATTGAGCAAGTGTTGTGTGTGGGGGTCGGGGGGGCTGTAGATGTCACAGCAGCCCCCCAGGAGTAATATTGAGGTACTGACCCTATGTCTGCAGGGGTCATGAAACCAGGACCTCGCTGGCATTTTACATAATGTTTTTAAAGAACTCACAAAGCTGGAGATTCTGCTCTACAGCTGGAAGTGCAGTGCTCTTTAGGAGATTATTATATGTTTGCATTCATTGTGGCCTGAAGATGTTTAATGAAGATACATTTTGCACAGTGCTGTTTATGGGACAAGTCAATGATTGCAGATTATGTGATCAAGATATGATGCCCTCTAGTGGTAGTTTTTACGATTGCATTTTCATGGTTAGATAGTATATAAAAAGCACAGCAACATGTTATGTTCATTTTTAAATGCTTTATTGATATAATGATGTTGATAGTAATTACTGATCAAAATGAATATACTTTATTAACATCAATAAGTGCATTTAAACATGCTTATTATGGATTATTAAATTGCAAAATGATGATGTCTTTAACATGTAGTTTCTTGAACCTTAGACCAAGCCAATAGATTAACTTTATATGTTTGTATCACCCTTTGGGGGGGTCAAAGGTGATGATGCAATGCCATCTATGGTATTTTCCATACTCCTAATGTATATATTTGTAAATTGAAGCATGGTATTTAGTAGTGCGTGAGTAATAATTGAAAAAACACGGACTGGACAATTGTTTACCGGGTGTTATTATTGTGTGCCAGCAAATGGTGATTACTAGCCCACACCCTCCCCTTCCCTGTGTCTCAAAGCACACACAGATCAACACCCTCTACAGCACACACCCCATCTCCTCCAACAACCTAGACAAGAGCGCCAAAAACATCCACAATTGGATCACCAACTATGCTGGTAGCATTGTTCCCATTGACAACCCCTGCAGAAGGTCCACCAAGCAGGCTAGCTGGTTATGCGGGAAAACCCCAGAACCACTACACAATACTGGAAACAACTGGAAAGGAGATGGCACACCAGCAAGGACACAACCGATAAGACCACCTTCAAGACAGCCCTCAACCTCTACCACAGTTGAGAGAATTGAAGAAAAAGGCTTAAGGCTTTAGCCTCATGCATCAAATCAAGCTCCAGTAACAGCAAAGAACTCGTCAACATCATCTTCCAAGACTAAAGTGCCATACATCGACAGAAACCTCAAACCGCAGCCCAAGGCCACAGACTTCTTCAAGCAACACAATGAGCCTGCTACCACCACAGACATCCGACTAACCAAATGGAGCCAGCTTACCCCACAGGACACCAGCTCCATCATGAACTCAGTCCACTATGGGGCCCCTACCGACCCATGCCCTTACCACATCTTCAACCTAGGTGAAACCAGAATCAGCCACGTACTCACTACCTTGTTCAACACCTCATTTGCCATGGCCACCTTCCCCCAGGACTGGAGACATGCAAAAGTCAATACCCGACCAAAGAAACCATCGACAGACCCCAGCAAACTCAACAAGTACTGACTGATATCCCTGCACCTGGCCGAAATATTAGAAAAAGCAATCAACCAACAACTGTCCTCACAGCTGGAAAGGAACATCTACTTGACTCCTCCCAATCCATATTCCGCAGCAACCACAGCACTGAGACAGCCCTTGCCGTGTAGTTCCTATAGTACCCATGCAGGACCTGCGCGTTTGGATAACATAAACTGTGGGCTTGGTGGCAGACTGATTCTGCACACCCCACCGAGAAATGTTAGCCTGTTTGCATTAGCTAGCTCACAGTGCCACTAGTGTCTCCTCTTATCGGGGAGAGATTAGTTTCTGGCAACCTCAGAACATGACAACCCTGAAACCCTCAAGATCGTGGAAACAATGTACTACTTTTCGCTCAGTCACTCGTGCTCATTTAGTTTATCTCAGAGGTACACAGAATAAACAGTCTGGGCGTTTCAATAAGGATTTATTGAACAGTTGTTATTCTCGTGTAAAGTATATGAGCTGAAACAACCATTAGACAGTAGCAGAGATATATGATTAACAGTACTATGAATATAAAAGGATAGTACAGTTCTATCATCTTGCAATAAGCATGAATAAATACATGAATATAAAATGCATTGATAAAAGAGAGTGCGTACTCCTACGATGCCTATCTAGCTGTACCTAAGTGTACCTAGCATGTGAGTAGGTGTGAAGCCAAGAATCCCTCTAGGATTTAGTCGAACCCCATTACCTGAAGTGTGAATGTAGGAGCCCTTCTTGGTCTCCAGTTGGACACCCCGCAAGGGGTGTTCAGACCACTGTCAGCTGGATCGTCTGCATGCAGAGGCCTCAGTGTCTCTGGTCAGTGTGTCGGCCTGGAAGTCTCGGTGCCCTCTAACTACTGATAGCAATAGGTGCTGTATTTATACAGAAAAGTATATAGAGTCCCTTGTTCTTGTGTTAGCCATTGTTGGGTATGAGGATGACGTATGAGATGAACCTTTTGCGTAGATATTAGGAAGGTGGTGTATAGCTTCTGCCTGGTTTCTAAGTAGCCTCATGAATATTTTATTCATGCAGTGTCAGTCTAAAGATGAAGTCATAGAACACTATTGTTCGGGAAAAACCCTCCTTCTGCACCCAGGCCTAGAACTAGGTAAAAGGTTCAGTCCATAAAAGGCGTTCAATCCTTAAAAGGCTTGTTAGTGTGTAATGTAGGGGAGGTGATGTAGGTGAAAGGGTATGATGTTACCCGGGCCTATATTAGGGTACCTATATGGAACATAACAACCACTCCTCTTCCGAACAGTCAACAATGATAAAAATGCTAGTGGACTATTCTCTTTACTAGATAGTAGTGCATAGAACATTTTTCAACGAGCTTCGTTAAAATCCTGTTTTAAAATCATATTAAAAACAGTTTAAAAAGGTCAAATTTGAAATTCTTGCTACAAAAATTAGTTGTTTGGAATTTGTCACTTAAGCCACAGTCCTAATTGAGTTCGTTTATATAAGTTGAATATCCACAAGCGTCGAAAGACCATGCTTTTCCAGCGTGAAAGTGTCAATTTTTTAGGGAGTGTTCCAAATTTAGTTAATTTTAGAAAAGTGAAAAAATCTGAATTCTTTCCCAGCACACGTTGAGCCAATTACAGAATAAATGTCCTGGCTGGGAGACGCAACATCATCGCTGCTTCCTGCTGCAGGGGACGGTCCTTGTAACACCTCGCAGAGCACGTCAATGAGGCACAGATGATATTCAGTACTGCCAATAGCTGGTGTAGAGGCAGCCGGTGCTGTTGTCGATACCTTGGTGCTAGTGGTGGAGCTAAAGGTTATCCCAGTTGTAAAAGGCACCTGCGGATTCTCGAGTAATGCAGCCATCAAGATGGGAATACGCTGGGGACATTGCCGAGCGTGGGCCCTCAAGGGTTCCAGCCGAGTATTCAAGTCTGCAGGCGTGTCCGTTGCAAGTGTCAGACAGAGGTCCAACACGCATTCTTCACCGCAAAACAGGCATCAAAGAACAGGTAAGATGCAGTCCATCCAGACTGGTCTAAACGATAGGAACCAAGAGGCTCTTAGTTCCCTTAGGCGAGGTGTGCCCAGATGTTGTACCATGTGGTATTCCCACTCCAGGAGCGCTTTTGCCATCTCGTTGGTAATTGGGCCATCCATTGCGTAGTAGGTAAATGACAGTCAGGACTCCAGCTATTGATAGCAGGGTCAGAGGTAGACCTCCGAAAATGCTTCCAAATACGGAGCGTATAAAGTTCGGGATAACTCCGAGGATTGTCTGAAAGGTGCTAAGAAGTCCTGACCCTATGGTCTTAAATAGGTGTACAATACCACTCGTATCAGACATATTAATGGTACGACCCTCCATTTCTGCAAAATGAATGGGGCAGTTTGTACGTATAAGTGCCTGTATTTCACTCAAGGTCCTTGTGATTTGAAGATCAAAGGTGTCTCGAGCGGAGGTTAAGGGTACGGTCTGCTGTAAAAGCATGGCTTTCAGTCTGCTCAAAGTATCAATTTGTATAAAGGAAACATTCAACGAAGGCCATAATGGCACCTCCCTGACTGTACTTGTTGGGGGAAACAATACTTGCATACAGCAAGTAACCCTGGAGTTCACAGTGACCAGATAGGCAATGCCCGGAAGCATACCACAGCAACCTTGATAGTTCAGCATCAAGTACCTCCCATTTGAGAGCAGCTTGAATACCGAGTTAATCACGGCAGCTGGAGTCCCTTTCATGTGGCAGGACAAGTTTGCTATTGAACCATTACATGTTCCGTGCAATGTAATGTCCCGGCACATGAGAGAACCCCTCAAAGCGTTCTTGCAGTTAGTACCACTTAGAAACACTTCTTGATCCCCACTCCGGCATCGAAATCTATACGGTAAATCCCAGGATTCCCTAATGTACTCCTTACCCATTTTTTCATATTTGCCCGCCTGCCTATGTTCAAGGCAATATTGAAACTGAAAAGTGGTGACCGGTAGAGTTATGTGGCCATGGATCAGCCATTCAGTAGACGGATCTTCCGCTACTGTAAATGGTAGTCGGTCCAGTTTTTCAATACGCAACATTGTATATTTAGCTCCCCTTTGTGCCATTTCAACCTGTTTATCTGTTAGATTATATTCAGAAAACAGAGACGTACTGTTTATAAAACGCCAAGGCACAGAGCCTGCATGCAAAGATTGCAGCATCCAGCTCAATAACATGATAGAACGTAATTGAGATTGCCCATGTTGTAGTATGGCCAAATCTTGTTCTAGGATGTCTATCGCAGAAGATACAATGTTGCCCAAAGAATATATTCTGGAGGACAAAGTTGTTAACCCATTGTCTACCACAGCCAAAGATTTTTCTAAGTTAATACGGTCTATTTCCCGTATTCTCTCTGCAGCCTCTTGTTGTGATATTTTCCACTCTTCATTATAAGCAGCATAGATGCCAGCATATATGAAACGTTTCTGACGTTGTTTCCTGGGACCTTGTTAAAAATCCCGAAGATCCATGTCTTATGAGAGTAAGGTTAAGTGTTGTTTCACTTCTGTTAGTGTTGAGGTCTCTAGCCAATCAAGGCACAACTTCCCAACACTGTAGGATGTCTCTACCCCTGGATGTTCTCTTTGTACATAACGTGGGTCTGGCCTGTGGATACTGTACCCTTCGGAAATACCCAAGAATCGTTTATGACAAATGTTTGTCTCTAAGGGCCAAACCACCCATTTTCCCCAATTTGTGTCTGATCTATTGTACTTTAGAATGTCATCTACTGTTGCCCCTTCCTGTGAAGTTGAATTTTGCCACCCTCCCATCTGTGATGGTGTTGGAAATCGAGGTGAGTTCAGGTCCTTTACCTTGGCTAATCCAAGACAAGATGTTTGTTGCACAGTTTCGTTTAGAAATATCTGCTGCTGTTGAATGAGGCATACTCTAAATAGCGCTTCTGTTCCCTGGACTTGCCAGTCCCTAGAACCCCAGACTGATTTTAAGTCTATTGTGTCCTTCCATAAGTCGAAACCCTGTTCAGACAGTTGGGCAATAAAGGAAGCAGAGTAAATCTGTTTGGTGTTTGTCAACATAATTTTCAGTGCTGATCTTGGTGTAACCTTATAATAATATGAGGTTGGGTCACTGGTGTTAAAACCTGAAAAATATGAAACTTTCTGTGTAAATGTCTGCGAACTACCCTTTGGTGGTGTAGGGCAATGGTCCCACTGATGGTACTCAAACATATTTCTAGGCGAAATAGATTTGTGCAGGAAATGATGACCATAATGTTGGTAACAGTACAAAGTGTCATAGTCTGAATTACTTTCTAACATTTCAGTGTTCGGAAATGCAGCAGTTTTTTATAAATCAGACAACATGTTATTAACAGTTTAAGTGTCCCAATCATCAGAAAATGTACTGGTGGTAATTATATCACTTAATGAAATTTTAAATAAATGAGGAATTTTTAAAAGTTCAATCGGACAGAATATTTCGAAATCAACCTTCTCCCAAACTATACCATCCGGTATAGGAACCGCTGTGATGTTCACTGACGACAAGTCTCTCTGTTCACGATGAGACGATTGATGTGGTTTAAAAATAAAATTAACCTTCGGGGCTGTAGAGCTCTGTTGAAGATATCGCCCATTAATAAGCATGGTAAAAGTTATCACTAAGCCTAGCCAGAAGAGAAAAAATAGAATCCCAGTAATTACCCAAAGTTCAATGCAAGGCGATACCAGGTAAGTGTTTTTAAGAAAGTTCAGAAAGTCTTTAGCTTGCTGTTTACTTGATTTTTGGGCTGGCGTCGTTTCCGGTTCACTTGGATCTAAAGAAAACGTATCAAAGTTCATGAAGTAGCCAGAAGCAGTTCCATCAATTGTAGGAATTGCATCGGGATTTGTTGAAATCACATTTTGCTCTCGTCGAGGCATGTTGACGTAGACGTCTGTATTTGGTCTGATTGCAACTTGTGTGTTGTTTTGAGTTTCATTTTGTAGATGAACTTCGGGTTCAAGGGGAATGAGTTCCATAGCATTGTTGCTTAGTCTTTCATTCCGTACAGGAGGCTCTTCAAACGTGATGAGTCTTTCTGTTTGAACTTCTTGGATTGTAGCGAGAGGAGGGCGTCTGCTACTGTGGAGTCCACGAGGCCTACTGTTCAGTATCGGCCACATAGTGTGGTTTGATTAAGTCGATTGAGACAAATCTTTTCTCCTTTTTCCCGACAAGAGGCGGCAAAAGAACAGTTCGTGTTCCTTGGATTGCTAGGACAGGTACAGGCTTTCTGTATGATGGTCCAAATTCTTTCTTGTCCGCTATTTTCTCTCTGACCAGATCCCAGATTTTTGGGATCCAGACAGGTCTTGCCGTTTTTGCATTGACTTCCTCAGTGGCGGTCTGTTTCTGGACAACGTTGCTTTGTTGTGTCCTGGATTCATTTAGATCCTGTAAAACAGCCAAACGATCATCGATATCAAATGGTTTCTCATCCGCCACTCCGCCTTCATACTCAAGATCAGCTACCCACATTCTCGTCCCAAATAGGACCTCATATGGAGTGACACCCCCTAGAGAATTTCTTGGCTGGTTGTTAATTGCTCTTTGTACCCCATAAAGGTGACTGACCCAACTACCGCCCTTGCCTGATACCCTAGCTGTTAAAGATTGCTTTAAGTCCCGGTTTTTCCTCTCCACAACCAAATTTCCCTCAGGATGGTACGGAGAGGAGTACCGCAGTGCAACGCCCATACTTTTCATGGCCTCCTTGTAAGCCCGAGAGCTAAACGCCGGGCCACGGTCAGAATGTAACATGCCAACTGCGTATGTCCCGATAAAGACTCGCAAATCTATTATAACAGTTCGAGTGTCAGCCGAGCACTGAGGCCAAACCCAGAGGAATCTAGAGCAGGAATCCACTGCAACCATGATATACTTGTAAGTCCCATCAGATTGTAAGGGGCCGCAGTGGTCCAGATACACGCATGCGAGAGGTTTGTCAGATATAAGTAATGGTGTCTGCGCCGGGCGAGTTCTGGTGGAGCCTTTCATCTTCTGGCAGATGTCGCATTTCAAGACTAAGGGGCCGATTCCGATTCGGGCCGGAAATCTCTCTGACCGAGCCGGACCCGGAGAGATTTCCGACCGAGCCGGACTCCGTGCAGTCCGACCGAGCGAGTATGATGCGTCCGTATGCTATCGTACTCGAGTCGGTCGGACTCCCATTGAAGTCAATGGGAGCCGGTCGTACAGCGTGTACGCGGGCTCCCATTGCCCCAATGGGTGCGTCGGCGAACAAGTGCGCCCCTACAGCGGGTACGCGGTGGAGCGACTCGTGCCGTACACGCACAGGTAGGGGGACCCATGGGTCCCCCCGTGTGCGACTCGCGTGGCTACCCATACAGGGGGTCCGACACGGACCCCGAAGTACAGACTCCGACTGCTCTTTTGAGCCGGACGGCGCGTGTCGGTGCGGACTGCTCCGCGGCGCGCATCGTACTTACCCGGCCGTGGAAGGTCTCCATTGCGCGGTGCGAGTCGTGTCCAAGCGAGTCGGTCGGTGCGGTTAGACCCGGGAACGAGTCGGTTGGAGCGGTTGGGACGCCCGAACGAGTCGGTCGGCGACCTCGTATCGTACTTCGCCGTCCGGACGCGTGTACGAATCGGTCAGGAAATCAGGGCTCCGAATCGGATCCGCTTATGCCGAATCCGATTCGGAGCCCTACCGGCCGAGATCGGAATCGGCCCCATAGTCTTTAGTTTGCTTTGTTAGACCGGGCCACCAATAGCGCTGTTTCAAGAATGAAATAGTTGCTGTAACGCCTGTATGTGCAGAGCCCAAACCCTCGTGTGTTGCTAGTATAAAACCTTTCCTACGATCCATATTTGGTATTAGTCTGTCCCCCACTCCAGGAATCTGAGCAAATGGAATGTTGTTTGCATCTAACTTGTAGGAGTACTTGTGTGGAAATTTCTTTGGTACTGCACCGCTGTTCTTGCTTGAGGCAATCACAGCCATCATAATCTCACCGTCTATTCTCGTTTTTGAACGAGTGATTGCAGCTACGGAAGCCGTCGCACAGCCCCCTTTGCGGCTTTATCCAGCCAATGAATTCCCTTCAACGTGAACGCCATCACGTTGATGACTCAGTGTGTGTATCACGTGAGCCCTTGGTAGGTCGTTTTTCAACTCCACTACCTGTTCCCATAGCATTTTATGCTTAATTGTGCCACCTTTCGCGTCCTTAAACCCGTTTTGTTCCCAATGATACAAGTACTCATTGTATGACTGCACACAGTAAAAGGAATCACACACAATTAGTGTGGGGAATTCGTGATCTCTATTTACAAGTGCCAGTATCAGTGTTTTTAACTCTGCCAACTGAGCCGTACAGTCTCCTAGAGATTGCGTCTTGGTGCAACTTGGATGAAACTTTCCATCCCGCATGCGACCTTTAACGATAGCACACGCTGAGCTGCATTGTTGCTTACTCCCTATGGCCGGTTGAGCAGATCCGTCAGTATAAATAATATATTCATACTGATCGAGAGGCAATATTTCATTAGGTAGAGGATATTCTTGTTCGTATTGCAGAAATGCTTGTATTTTTAGACTTGGGTCAAATCTGTATTCAACGTCCGTTGCAGTAAGAGAATTAACCCATTGTATCCACCTCGGATGTAACGCTTTAGCATTTGGAATGCTAGCCTTTGTAACAGCTTCTAAAGCTGGTACTGGGGTTACGACAATTATGCGTTTCCCCTGAGCCAGTGCTCTTTCTCTTGCTACTTCGGTCTGAACGGCTGTCAGAATTATTTCTGTTGAAGTGAAACGCATTTCTGCGTTTGTGTATAGGTGTGATTTGTATGCGTTTTTCCTTTATTGAAGGTTAAGTAAGTGTACCCGCATTGTCCCGCTATTACACGGATCACCAAGTTGCGTATGTTTATGCGTGTCTGTAAGTGTTTGGAAGCAATCATGTCTTCTTGTAATGAATGTAGGATATTTGAATGTTCCTGTGTCCAATGGTTGACTGAAAAGTCAGGTTTTATTAAGTCGTAGAAAGGTTTTACTCTTTCTGCATAATCTAAAATGTATGTTCTGCCGAAATTCAGGAATCCCAGTATTGATTGTAGATTTTTTGATGATTTTGGAGGCTGGAGCAGCGCACACTTTTCTAAAAAGTTAGCTGCCAGGCTTTTCCCTTCACTTGAAAGCTTGTATCCTAAAAATAGGCCATTTAGGTCGGCTATTTTTGATTTTTTTTAAATTAAATTTGTAGCCGTCCGAGGCGAATCCCATTATAATGGTGCTCACCCTGGTCAAGTGCTTTTTTAAGTCATCATCCGTTAGATAAATATCATCCACATAGGACAATGCTTCCTCATCAAAATTTTGCAGTAACTCTGTTACTCTTGCTGAGAATACCCCCGGGCTGTTCTTATACCCCTGGGGGAGGTGACAAAATTGCCGCTGGGACCCTAACGCTGAGAAGGCAGTCAACTACCTGCTTTCAGGCGCTATATTTTGGCAGAAAAATCCATTTGAGATATCTAATGTAGTTTTGTATTTTTTCCGCACAATGTTATTCATTAATGCAGCACTGTGTGCATTTTGGACAGCGAATGTCTTTGTGCATGAGTTTAAATGTCTGTAATCTAAAACTAGCTGATATGAGTTGTCCGGTTTGGATACTGGAAAGAAAGGGTTGTTCATTGGTGAGGTGCATGTTTCAATCACCCCTTGGTATTCAAATTGATCTAAGATCTCCCTGACCTGTTTTTTAGCTTCTTGCTTTATTGGGTATTGCCTCTGAGCATTTGGTGAAACCTTTAACGGGATCACGTGGTGGGTTGAATCCTCATCCCAACCAGCATGATTTTTGTATAGTGCTGGAGCTAAGGCAACCGCCCACTCCTGTCCATAAGCATGTTTAAGATGTATAGGAACGAGGTCGGAGAATGATGGAAAAATTACATTTTCTCCCCTGGGGCACTCCATAACGAATGTTGGCGGCCAATCTTGTTCTGCTAATAGGTTGTCATCATAACCAGATGACAGATTTTCCCAAAAGAGACCTTTGACTTTCCTGGGCTTGTCCCCCTCCATTTGGAGTGTTATTTCATGTAACTTATGTGGGACGCTCACCCTGGTGTCTGGGATTTCCACCGTGATGTAATCATTCAAGTCCGCTGTCACCAGAAATTCCTTCAGGGTCTGGCGAGCTATTGTTACTTCTGCCGCACTGTCTAGCATCATCAGAACCCCTTCCCCATTCAGAAGCTGCGTCCTCAGAATTCTGGGCATGTCTGATCTGTATGCCTGCAACTTTCTTCTTCTTAAACTGCGGTTTTGATTTAGTTTTTTCTTCTTTTTTAGAAGTATAGACTTGAGCGTGCTGCTTGTCGCTGGACTTTGCACGCTCCTCTTTGTGTTCTGACCGTCCTTCTCTCTCTGAGTTTTTCATCGAGCCCTTAAAGGAACGAGAGGAACGTGTATCAGTATCCTGATACCTGTTAGGTTGCCTAATATTATCCCTATTCCTGAGGTTATACCTCCTTTCAGAGGGCTCCTGTGGAGGAGATCTGCCTCAGGATTGAGATCTGCTGTCTTTAAACTTTTGTTGTTTTTTAGTATCCCACTTCTTTTTAGAAGAAGCAGGAGTCTGCTTTGTAGTGTCCTTTTCAGGACCGCCCATCAGTTGCGGTTTTATTGCTTTTCCACCCAAACTGTCTCTGCCTAATTCTGCATATGCAGTTTCAATTATTTTGGGCAGTTCGTGTTGATCCAACGGACTGCACTCCCTTAGGCGTTGGCGGATTGCCACTGAAGCTGCTTCCCCTTTAATATTAGCTAGTATTATGGCTGATACCTGGTCATAGTTATTTAATAACTTCATCCCTAAGTTTAGGGCAGGTTCTGCTCCATACTCGTTTTGTATTTGTCTTAATACGTCTGGTACTACTGCTAATGAAGGAATACCATATGTTCTGGTATATATGGCAGCAAAGACTGTACCCCAAGAGGTGCATTCCTCTACTTGTGGTGCTATCCCCATGGGCAAGCAGATTGTTAGCATTCTGTGTTTTTCAAACGGGGTAGTATTCGGGAATACTGCCTCGAGCTGAGTTATTTTCGGAGCTACCCAGAATGGCATTTGTTCACGTTTCGTGGGAATTTTGCCCATTACTGCGTGTAACGTTTGTGGTGTTATTTTAGTTGCTGTACCCTGAACTTGAGTTCCATTTGTTGCAACTGATGTTGGTTGGACTGTGAAAGTCCTCATGACATACTGTGTCAGGTTTCTGTAGATTTTAATTAAATCTTTGTGTTGTAAGAGTAAGTCTGGCTGTGGCATTGTTTCAATGTCTGGATGTGGTGTGTATGCCGCTAATATCGACCATGTTGCACCGATTCCTCTGAGTGGACCTAATCTTACTCTGTGTCTTATATGGGGTAGGGCACCTTTAAACCAGTATAGGTGTTCCTGGTAAGTAAGTGGAACTTCTATGTCCTCGCAAGGACCATATTCCCGTGGTGCATCTCCTTCTATATAGTCGTGAAATGTCTGTGTTACTGCATTTGCTGCTGGGAATGTAATCCACGAATAAAAAATCTCTGTTTTATTTGATTCGTGTGCCTCAATCACGAAAGCTACTAAGCCACCCCTAGAAGTTAAACCATAGTCCATTACTTTCAGGGTGATAGTACGTCTGAATTTAGGTGCAATATGTATTGCATTCGCATCTTCCTCCTCGTCTGTGAGGGGGGAGTGCTTGCTGCAGCGGGTCTAAGACCGGGGTAGTAGTCATTGTGTATAGAACACAGACTAATGTTTCAAGGAAACAATGATAACGTGTTTATGCACAATTTTAGGAACAAAATGTCCTACAAACTTGATTAACCAACAGCCAATAAATAGGATTTCTCGCCTACTCAGCTGTGGCGGAGATTGCGCCCACCCACTCCAGACGTCTCTGGCATTTTGTGAGTAGGGGTCTCTGAGAATAGCACGACTGAACTACTCAGATTCTACTGTTAAATGAGAGCCCAACCATCGTTGGTGGTGCCATGTCGTGTAGTTCCTATAGTACCCATGCAGGACCTGCTCGTTTGGATAACATAAACTGTGGGCTTGGTGGCAGACTGATTCTGTACACCCCCACCGAGAAATGTTAGCCTGTTTGCATTAGCTAGCTCACAGTGCCACTAGTGTCTCCTCTTATCGGGGAGAGATTAGTTTCTGGCAACCTCAGAACATGACAACCCTGATTCCTCAAGATTGTGGAAACAATGTACTACTTTTCGCTCAGTCACTCGTGCTCATTTAGTTTTATCTCAGAGGTACACAGAATAAACAGTCTGGGCGTTTCAATAAGGAATTATTGAACAGTTGTTATTCTCGTGTAAAGTATATGAGCTGAAACAACCATTAGACAGTAGCAGAGATATATGATTAGCAGTACTATGAATATAAAAGGATAGTACAGTTCTATCATCTTGCAATAAGCATGAATAAGTACATGAATATAAAATGCATTGATAAAAGAGAGTGCGTACTCCTACAATGCCTATCTAGATGTACCTAAGTGTACCTAGCATGTGAGTAGGTGTGAAGCCAAGAATCCCTCTAGGATTTAGTCGAACCCCATTACCTGAAGTGTGAATGTAGGAGCCCTTCTTGGTCTCGAGTTGGACACCCCGCAAGGGATGTTCAGACCACTGTCAGCTGGAGCGTCTGCATGCAGGAGCCTCAGCGTCTCTGGTCAGTGTGTCGTCCTGGAAGTCTCGGTGCCCTCTAACTACTGATAGCAAGAGGTGCTGTATTTATACAGAAAAGTATATAGAGTCCCTTTGTCCCTAGTTCTTGTGTTAGCCATTGTTGGGTATGAGGATGACGTATGAGATGAACCTTGTGCGTAGATATTAGGAAGGTGGTGTATAGCCCCTGCTTGGTTTCTAAGTAGCCTCATGAATATTTTATTCATGCAGTGTCAGTCTAAAGATGAAGTCATAGAACACTATTGTTCAGGAAAAACCCTCCTTCTGCACCCAGGCCTAGAACTAGGTAAAAGGTTCAGTCCATAAAAGGCATTCAATCCTTAAAAGGCTCGTTAGTGTGTAATGTAGGGGAGGTGATGTAGGTGAAAGGGTATGATGTTACCCGGGCCTATATTAGGGTACCTATATGGAACATAACATCTTCATCGCAGCTACTAATGACATCCAAGCCCTACTTGGCTGAGGAGACTGCAGCTCTAATCCTTGTAGACCTCTTGACAGCCTTTGATATGGTCTCCCAGCACACACTTATCACAAAGATGCAGAGCATAGGCATCCAAGGAGCTGCTTTTAGATGATTCGCCTCTTTCCTCACCGGAAGAACACAAAAAGTCTTCCATTCCCCCCTTCATCCTCAAACCCAAGGAAATCATCTGCATAGTACCCCAAGGATCCTCACTCAGCACTCCCTCTTCAACACTAATATGACACCTCTATCCAGCATCGCCAAAATCCATGGACTCAACATCCTATGCCAATGACACACAACTCATCCTCTTCCTCTCCGAAGACCCCACCAACACCAACTTCCACAACTGCATGTCCGACATTGCCAACTGGATGATGGATAACTGCCTGCAGCTCAACATGGACAAGACAGAGGTACTGATGCTCAGAAACAAAAGCTCCCCAGGTGACGCATCCTGGTGGTCCTCAGAATCCGGACCTACTCCTACCCTCACTGACCACACTAGGAACCTACGCATCATTTTGGACAACAAGCTGCCCATGGTGACTCGGGTCAACTCCGTCTCCTCCTCCAGCTTCTTCATCATCTGCATCCTTTGTAAGATATTCAAAAGGCTACCCCAAAGCTCAAGATGCACCATCACCCATGCCCTCATCTTCAGCCGACAGGACTATGGCAATGCTCTCTATGTAGGCATTGTAGCTTACCTCCTCTGACAACTACAACCATACAGAACACCGCAGCCACAGTCATCTAGCTCTCCCTAGATGAACCCACATTACCCCCTATCTCAGGGAACTCCATTGGTTCCCTGTACAAAAATGATGGCAGTTCAAGCTCCTGACCCATGCATACAAGGCTCTACACAACTGTGGACTCACCCACTTGAACCACAGACTGAACTTCCATCAGGCCACCAGACAACTCTGCTCCACATCCCTTTCTCTTAAACTCACCCCTGCATCTGACATAGCAGATGCAAAGATTGTTCTGCCTCCTACCTATTAGGGAGGACATGGAATGAGCTAACCTTTCACCTACAGACCTCCCCATCTCTTCCAGAGTTCCGAAACTCCTTTAAGACCTGGCTATTTGGCCAATTAACTGGACCCTGTAAGTGACTGTATACCTTAACGGGTGACAAGTAGCACCCTACAAATCAACAGATTGATTGATTCAATAGGCCTTGGACTGCTCTGCTTCACTACCCTGAGAGAGTCCAGGGCTAAAATGGGGTGCTTGGTTCCCAGTAAGGATAAATTGTGGACCTGTTACTTCTGCAGGTCATACAGCTAATAACCCTATTTCCTACAGGTACAATATATGGAAGACTTTGGGTTCCATTTAGTGAGAACTAGGGCTGACTGAAGGATCAAGAGGTGGAAGAGAAATCCCCCAGACAGATTTGTGGATTGTTGTATTCCTTTGGACTGGAAAGGAAGACTTCAGTACATTTCAAAGGGAGTTCTTTGATTCATGGAAATGTTACTGAATAGGGGGCTGGGCACATCTCATGTAGGAGAAGGGGTTGATAAGAGAATCATAAAGGTTAGGGCTGGGGGTTCTGGGGTAACCTTTTGATGCACATATCAGTGCGGCTGACATCCAGTTGTGACCCTCTAGTCACTCCCATGGGCTGTGTTGTGGGGCTCTCAGATTTTGAGTCGCTCCCGTGACAGACTGTTTTTTGGAGGAATGGCAAGGCAGAGGAGTGGTCACTTCAAAAGGAAGCAGACATCTAACACAAACTTCAAAGACTCAGACACTATTTCTCATATGGTATCTGAAAATGGAATAAAAGAAGGTGAGCTTGAGGCTGCCAACATTTTCAACTGCCAAGCAGCCAGTCAAGCTGTGCAAAGAAGAAAAGCTCTGCAAGACGTCTGCCTGTGACTAGAGCTAAGGCCTGCCAGTTTCCCAGATGGGTGAGGAGAAAACACTCAGGAATTTCCAAGACCATCAGCTCCTGAAGCCTAGAGCACCAGTGCCTGCCTGCTTGCCAAGACCAGTATGTCCTGAAAAGAAGAGGGAAATTATAAGTTAGGATGCACACCTATTTATCCAAAAAATATTCAATTTTAACCTCATCCTCCAAGATTGCGTGCGTGCTGGAAATAATGCCTTGCCCACACGGCATTTGCATGAATATCAACTTGAATGTGGAGTGGCATGTCACCCCACTGCCAGTCGCACAGCTGAAACTGCGCTTAATCCGTGTATTAGTATCTTTCTACCATTATAATCCTTGTATTGCATGTACTCCATGTTTCTCGTATTGCCTACTTTCACTTTGTCTTGATGCAAACCACACGCAGGAATAATGTGCCATTTCCAAAGCTTCCCATATTTCCATTGTGCCCTCCGGGCCTCTTATGCAAACACGAACTAGTGCAAATTCATCCAAGGCAGTGTTTATTAAAAACCCGATGCATTTCAGGCTACCAGAGCCCTTCCTCAGGGGTAACTGCAAATAACAATAAAACGTTTACCATTACATTGTTGTTCATTAGTGTACATTTCAAGTATTATTACAATTGTCAAACTCATACATTGTACAAAATAACTTTCCATTCTTCCATACTAAATTTCAACTGCCTGTCACTGCTGTGCATGTATGTTTATCGTCAAACCCCTACAACGCAAGTTTAACCAATAACCAACCCTTTGATACCCAGCACGTTATCGTCACAATATAACCGTGGACTCCTCCATCTCCAACCTCCCCGTCTCTACACTCACTTAGGGGCATATTATCAACGGCCAGCGATAATTATCGCTGGCCGTGCTTAGCGACAGATTCCCTATCGCAGGCTATCTCTGGAATTTATCGCCCTGGTAGCGCGTTATTAACAACGCGCTTCTCCAGGGCGATAAAAATTCCAGAGATAGCGAGGTTATCGCCGTTTTGCAGGAAACATCGGTAGTTTTCCAGCGATGTTCCCTGCAAAACGGCGATAACCTTGCTGATACGACCCTGTGGTCGTATCAGCAGAATCCACCCCTATGTTAGGGATGGCTAAGTCAGGATTTTAGCAGACGTTAGATTTTGGCGAAAACGGCCGTTTTTGCCGAAATCTAACCTCTGCTAAAATCATGTGGGCTGCCTTGTAAATATCGCGATGTGAACATCAGCGATATTTGCAACGTAGTCCATCCGGGATACGCCACTTTGCATCTCATTAGAGATGCAAAGATGGGCGTTGGGGGAAAGGGCGATAATGCAAGGATTCACGCGATAGCGTGACCTTGCTGATTAGGCGATAAACTTATCGCCGCTTTTCGTCCGAAAACAGACGCAAAAGCGGCGATAATTGTTTATCGCCTCGTTGATAATATGCCCCTTAATCTTTTCCTTGCTTACTCCAACTTTCATGCCTTTCAGGACCCTTTTCTCCCTCCCCATAACGCCAAAATTCTTACACTGCATGAATGCTCATTAGTATTCACCAGCTAAAAGGTGTGCAAACAGAGCGCGGTGCAGTGGCTGTGAGGACGATTGATTCGTGGATAAATAAGGGGAGTTTAACAGTAAGCAGTCTAAGAGTAACTTGTGATAGCTGGTGAATACTAATGAGCATTCATGCAGTGTAAGAATTTTAGCGTTATGGGGAGGGAGAAAAGGGTCCTGAAATGCATGAAAGTTGGAGTAAGCAAGGAAAAGATTAAGTGAGTGTAGAGACGGGGAGGTTGGAGATGGAGGAGTCCACGGTTATATCGTGACGATAACGTGCTGGGTATCAAAGGATTGGTTATTGGTTAAACTTGCGTTGTAGGGGTTTGACGATAAACATACATGCACAGCAGTGACAGGCAGTTGAAATTTAGTATGGAAGAATGGAAAGTTATTTTGTACAATGTATGAGTTTGACAATTGTAATAATACTTGAAATGAACACTAATGAACAACAATGTAATGGTAAACGTTTTATTGTTATTTGCAGTTACCCCTGAGGAAGGGCTCTGGTAGCCTGAAATGCATCGGGTTTTTAATAAACACTGCCTTGGATGAATTTGCACTAGTTCGTGTTTGCATAAGAGGCCCGGAGGGCACAATGGAAATATGGGAAGCTTTGGAAATGGCACATTATTCCTGCGTGTGGTTTGCATCAAGACAAAGTGAAAGTAGGCAATACGAGAAACATGGAGTACATGCGATACAAGGATTATAATGGTAGAAAGATACTAATACGCGGATTAAGCGCAGTTTCAGCTGTGCGACTGAAAAGAAGAGGAGCATGCTGGATGGATCGAGGTCATGTGGGAGATCCTAGCGACTGGATCACTGTAATGAGGTGTGAGGAGACAACTGTTGAATCAAACAGCTCATCACTGGTATGCAGGTTCAAGTCTGCGACCCCATATGCCAGAGGGGGCCACCAGTTAGTAGCCATGGTTGGCATCACTGTGATGCCATAGCCCATGTGCGGAGTGAAGTCTATGACCCTTATGCCAGAGGGGGCCACCGTTAAGACTACTGCTGTGTCAATCGGGCAATAGCCCCTGCACAGATTAAGGTCAGTGACCCTGTGTGCCAGGTGAGGACACTGGAAAGGACAAGAATCGTACCTGCTTCAAACCGTCATCGAGAGGTTAGGCCATCATGGTGATCCATGCAGACAAAATCCCCAACAGAGGATCAGAACCGGACAAACTGTGCAGTTCTAACAGGAACAGGTAAACCTGATTACTGGGCCAGAAGGCCCCAGGGAATTTTATTCTGCCATATAGTGCTTCTGGGACTGGAACACTTGACTTTTAAAGAGAGTCAGAGTGGGACTCCTGAGACTCAGACTACTAGTGGGGCCTAACAATACCATATAGTGAATGGGGAATAACCACTGCCACAGTGAGATGGAAGTGGGACTCAGGGACCAGCCTATTGAACAATAGAGTTCTGACCTCAGGGGCTGTTTGTATTGTTTGTGTATGCAATATCTCACTTTGTGTTCGTATATAAACATTCCTTTTTCATGAAATCAAGTATTTGACTGGGCAATCATTTATTGCTGCTGCTGAATATACTTTGAGTTGCGAGCCTGTTTTCACCCTTCTGCATCTACATCCCCCACCCTGAAAATCCTTGGACTGCTCGACCCATGCTGCTACTGAGAGTCAAGTGCTAAATGGGTACGTGCCCCAGTTTCTCAGGACACATAGTAAGTTGGGCCCTGGGACAGCGGGAGTAAAAGGCCTCAATCGCCAGGAATGAGCCCAATAGCTCTTGCTTGCCCATGGCCTTCAGACAATCAAGTGAGTTAATTTAAATTATGACAATATTTTTTGCTTTAAAAGGATCAATTATTAGGTACTGCACCATGATTCGCTCACGTAATGCGTTGTTATACCAAAGGCCCTCCTTCTAGGTACGTTTTCTGGAAAACATAGCCATAGCTTCCCAGGTCAATATATCTGATCCAGTTCACATTTTCCCTTTGCATTTTGCTACATGTAGTTTTAATTTATAATGTGAGAAACAGGGCTACAAGATCCAGAATGCTCACAAACATACTTAAATTGCATGAGTTACTCATGCAATGACCTGGGAAACCTAAGAGTTCTTTAAATCTTACTTGAGTGCTTTGCCCACGTTACTCTCAGGATTGTTTGGATCAAACAAGATGACCTATTTTGAGACCAATCAATAAGGTGGAAACTTACCTGTGGTTGGGATTGAAATAAGACTGTATTAAAAGGAGTTTGTATGTTCTTAGGTGCGTCAGAGATGCAGTGGCAAAGATGTAAAATAGACTGCCTTTAACTGGGTGCACTGGACTCAGACCAGGTCAGTGCACACTGTCAAATTGAATGAGCTGTTGCGAAAGCAAGCATTGCACTGGGGACACCACATTGATGAAATGCAGACCACTTTTTAAAGCCACTGGACCATCTTTCTCTGTGCAGGCAGCAACCTGACTTTCAAAGAGGTCGTAAATACATACAGAAGGCAGGTGCAGCTAGTGAACTCTTTCAAAAAAGTGCAGCACAAGCATCTGCGGCTCAGGGGGGCGCTAGAGGGCGCACGGCAAGATGGCTGCATTTTAGAGCAGCTCCGCCGGCCGCTCTACTATCCGTTTAATATCCTGCATTAAGATGTGTCAGAAACATGCATCTGAAAAGGACTGGCGCAGTCACACACTAGGGAACACCTGTGATGGTCTAGGGATCATCTGCTAGCAGCGAAGGCAAGTGAAGTGGGCAGCGAAGGAGCGGCTGTGAAAAGAAACATGGCGGGCCGGGCCTACTGCTGAGGGACGCGCTGGAACCCGCCGATCGATTAAGCTGCAACGGTGCCGCTGGGAGGTGAAATCGGCTACTGGAGCCATCGCACACCGGGGGAGAAGTGATGGAGTGCGGACAAGGTGAGCTCGCTGCAGCCCGGGACGTGACGGGCTGACCGGCTGAGGCTGGGACGAGAGCGCGCCGGCTGGGACGTGGACGACTGCTGGGAAGCCACACTTGCGGCACCGGGCTCCGGCGGAGCTGGCCTAACTGGGCTGCCTGTGCCTCCATTATCGGTGTGGTGGGGACCGTGAGCCGTGAGTCCCTGTTGCTGGGCCTGTCTGCGCTGCGGGCCGGATTTGAGAGCTGTGTCCTCCCCAGGTGCGGCTGGATTGTGGCGGACTGCGCTCACCCTCTGCTCACCCTCTGCTCACCCTCTGCTGCTCCCTCGTGATGGCGGGGTGAGTAGGAGAATCACCCGGTGAGGGAAAACAGAGACCTCATGAGCCTGCGGACAGTCGGGATAAAGAGCAGTATAGCGGGAGGGTGAGAGGAAACGCTAGAGTGCTGTGCAATCAAGGATCCCGTTAAAGTACAGTGGCCAGTGTGGGGGATGCTGTTGAGGCCCTGAAGTAGACTTTGGACATTTCTAAAATAAAAAGAAAGGCAGCAAAGATTAAAAAAAAACAGGATTAAAGTGGAGTAAAAGAATTTCTTGCTTGACGCGTATAGCTGGCCGCTGAGAGTTGGATGTAACTGGACTGACAGAAGTGATATAACGCAGAGTAAAACACACCCAAGTGGTGCACTAGTGCTGGGGCTCATGAAATATACACATCCTGTACAGTACGGCGCGGTGCACATGAAAAGCAGCAAGGGTGGGGCGTGGGTGCCCTAGCGGCTGTGGGACGAGCGCCGGAGCACCGGTGAACTGTGTGCAATGGGGAAGCCAGACAGGACACAGTCTTGCTTCACTTTCGAGATGCGGAGCACAGGCAAAGCTCAGCAAAAACAAGCCTCTGTTTCTGAGGCAGAGACCCCGTCAGAAACCACCCCAACACTAGAACGAACTCTAGTGGCGATGCAACGCAGCCTGCAATCGATTGATGGGAAAATCGATGCGCTTAATATTCGCATGGATACCATGGCGGTGAAGCTTGACAGTCAGGGTGCCAGGTTGGGAGAGGTAGAGCAGCGAGTGTCCACGGCTGAGGACAGTCTGCAAAATGTGGCAGACAAAACACTGAGGGGCCGATTCCGATCTCGGTCGGAGGCGTACCCAACACCATTCGGTCGGGAAAAAAGCCATGTGAAAGCCTGTTTCCCGACCGATCCGTACAGTACACCGAACGAGCAAGTACGATGCGCACAACAGCAAAAAATCCGGCCGAGCCGTACTCACCCAAACCAGGTCCTGTTCTCCGACCGAGGCGAATCCGGAAACGCCGAGTCGAGTCGCACGGAAGGAAAATGCAGCCCCGTCCGGCCGGACAAGTACGATGCGCTTCCCGTACGCGCCGAACCCATTGCTACGCACGGCACGTCAAAGCATCCGGGAGAGGCGCACATAAGCTCCGATTCGCGCCACAAC
This sequence comes from Calotriton arnoldi, assembly GCA_963921515.1. NCBI lineage: Eukaryota > Metazoa > Chordata > Amphibia > Caudata > Salamandridae > Calotriton > Calotriton arnoldi. The sequence continues at coordinate 1,080,755 of CAWUFW010006874.1, forward strand.
ACGATCCACGGCTACGAGACGAACACGGCACCGACGAGGACGAGGCGAAGTGACGAGGACGACGCGAAGCAACGAGAAGGACGAACAACACGAACCAACCATGAATCCCTTCGTCCCGATCATACCAATATTCTACATCTACTACCGGAACAGGCACGGACGCGTACGGCGCAGAAGGTAAGCCAGACACCAACCACAAAACACATACAACACGTACATGACACATCACACACACACACGGGGATGCTGAATATACTTACACCAGCAACAGCAGCACCATAGGGGCGGGATGGCCATCACCAATGCCACATATGCACACAGGGGCCTGAATGCGCACCACCACCCCTACCCAGGGGGGCTGGATGCCTACCACCACTACCACCCTCACCCAGGGGGGCTGGATGCCTACCACTACTACCACCCTCACCCAGGGGGGCTGGATGCCTACCACTACTACCACCCTTAGCCAGGGGGCTTGATGCCTACCACTACTACCACCCTTAGCCAGGGGGGCTGGATGCCTACCACTACTACCACCCTTAGCCAGGGGGGCAGGATGCCTACCACTACTACCACCCTTAGCCAGGGGGCTGGATACCTACCACTACTACCACCCTTAGCCAGGGGGCTGGATGCCTACCACTACTACCACCCTTAGCCAGGGGGGCAGGATGCCTACCACTACCACCACCCTTAGCCAGGGGGCAGGATGCCTACCACTACTACCACCCTTAGCCAGGGGGCTTGATGCCTACCACTACTACCACCCTTAGCCAGGGGGGCAAGATGCCTACCACTACTACCACCCTTAGCCAGGGGGGCAGGATGCCTACCACTACTACCACCCTTAGCCAGGGGGCAGGATGCCTACCACTACTACCACCCTTAGCCAGGGGGCTGGATGCCTACCACTACTACCACCCTTAGCCAGGGGGGCAGGATGCCTACCACTACTACCACCCTTAGCCAGGGGGGCAGGATGCCTACCACTACTACCACCGTTAGCCAGGGGGCTTGATGCCTACCACTACTACCACCCTTAGCCAGGGGGCAGGATGCCTACCACTACTACCACCCTTAGCCAGGGGGGCAGGATGCCTACCACTACTACCACCCCTACCCAGGGGGCTGGATGCCTACCACCACTACCACCCTCACCCAGGGGGCTGGATGCCTACCACTACTACCACCCTCACCCAAGGGGGCTGGATGCCTACCACTACTACCACCCTTAGCCAGGGGGGCTTGATGCCTACCACTACTACCACCCTTAGCCAGGGGGCTGGATGCCTACCACTACTACCACCCTAGCCAGGGGGGCAGGATGCCTACCACTACTACCACCCTTAGCCAGGGGGGCTGGATGCCTACCACTACTACCACCCTTAGCCAGGGGGGCTGGATGCCTACCACTACTACCACCCTTAGCCAGGGGGCAGGATGCCTACCACTACCACCACCCTTAGCCAGGGGGCAGGATGCCTACCACTACTACCACCCTTAGCCAGGGGGGCTTGATGCCTACCACTACTACCACCCTTAGCCAGGGGGGCAGGATGCCTACCACTACTACCACCCTTAGCCAGGGGGGCAGGATGCCTACCACTACTACCACCCTTAGCCAGGGGGGCAGGATGCCTACCACTACTACCACCCTTAGCCAGGGGGCAGGATGCCTACCACTACTACCACCCTTAGCCAGGGGGGCTGGATGCCTACCACTACTACCACCCTTAGCCAGGGGGGCTGGATGCCTACCACTACTACCACCCTTAGCCAGGGGGGCAGGATGCCTACCACTACCACCACCCTTAGCCAGGGGGGCAGGATGCCTACCACTACTACCACCCTTAGCCAGGGGGGCAGGATGCCTACCACTACTACCACCCTTAGCCAGGGGGGCAGGATGCCTACCACTACTACCACCCTTAGCCAGGGGGGCAGGATGCCTACCACTACTACCACCCTTAGCCAGGGGGGCTGGATGCCTACCACTACTACCACCCTTAGCCAGGGGGGCAGGATGCCTACCACTACTACCACCCTTAGCCAGGGGGGCAGGATGCCTACCACTACTACCACCGTTAGCCAGGGGGGCTTGATGCCTACCACTACTACCAGCCTTAGCCAGGGGGCAGGATGCCTACCACTACTACCACCCTTAGCCAGGGGGGGCAGGATGCCTACCACTACTACCACCCTTAGCCAGGGGGGGCTGGATGCCTACCACTACTACCACCCTTAGCCAGGGGGGGCAGGATGCCTACCACTACCACCACCCTTAGCCACGGGGGGCAGGATGCCTACCACTACTACCACCCTTAGCCAGGGGGCTTGATGCCTACCACTACTACCACCCTTAGCCAGGGGGGCAGGATGCCTACCACTACTACCACCCTTAGCCAGGGGGCTGGATGCCTACCACTACTACCACCCTTAGCCAGGGGGCAGGATGCCTACCACTACTACCACCCTTAGCCAGGGGGCAGGATGCCTACCACTACTACCACCCTTAGCCAGGGGGCAGGATGCCTACCACTACTACCACCCTTAGCCAGGGGGGCTTGATGCCTACCACTACTACCACCCTTAGCCAGGGGGCAGGATGCCTACCACTACTACCACCCTTAGCCAGGGGGCAGGATGCCTACCACTACTGCCACCCTTAGCCAGGGGGGCTTGATGCCTACCACTACTACCACCCTTAGCCAGGGGGGCAGGATGCCTACCACTACTACCACCCTTAGCCAGGGGGGCTTGATGCCTACCACTACTACCACCCTTAGCCAGGGGGCAGGATGCCTACCACTACTACCACCCTTAGCCAGGGGGGCTGGATGCCTACCACTACTACCACCCTTAGCCAGGGGGGCTGGATGCCTACCACTACTACCACCCCCACTCATAGGATGGACAATGCATGACACAACAAGCACACCACAACCTAGGGAATGCAAGATAAAGACATCCCCCCCCACCATGACAAGCATGTGTAGGCTGTGTCAAATGCCTACAACACCGAACATGACTTTGAACATACAATGTGACCCCCTAGCACATGTGCCACACATATATGTGTGTGGCACCCACAATGCAAGCAGCCCATGACCATTGTGGCAATGGGGCCTAAACCCCCATCATCACAGTGACCAAAAGGTAAGTGTGGGGTCCATAGCCGAAGCACATTTTGACCATTGTGGCAATGGGGTCTAAACCCCCATCATCACAGTGACCAAAAGGTAAGTGTTGACAAAGAAAGAGCTGCAACTGCCAAACTGCATGGATCATTCCTGGTCACAGAACCAAAAACTCATCTGTGGCAAAGTAGTGTATGTGTCCCATTGCAACATAAATTGGGTGAGCCAAATACTGCAGTGCAAATGAGACATTCCTTTGGCCATGTGCAGACAAACAACACCCATGGGGGCTGACACCGTCAACATTCATCAATGACACAATGACAGAAGTGACCATCAGAATGCAGAACCACATATTTGCACCAATGGGCACACAAATGCAGATATCCTGTGGAGACAGCAGATGTGAGGTGAACAGATACCATACCATGGCAGCAATGGGACACACAAACCATGATCACTGTGCTGACCGATGACCTAGGAGTCCCAGGGACAGCAGGGGAAACACACCAAACAACATACAGCCAATGGCACACCCAAGATATGCCAATGCAGTGGTGCAGATGCACAAACACAAACAGGCAGACCAACACTGTCATCATACACAGCAGGTGAGGGGTGGGGTGCCAGTGTCCCCAGGCAACCCCACAACACATGAGGAGAGCTGAATACCAATCATACAGATGTGCATACAGTGCCACACTAAGGTAACTCATGGATCCAAATCCCCTATGTGGGCAAGCAGGCATTGTCAGATGAGAGGGAGCACAAAACACACATGTCACACAGGCACGTAGGAACAACAACTGACACAGCAAGACACAGACACACCACAGCACCACCCCCAGGGCCCCCACAATGTGGTGACCCTGGGCTGAATAAAAATCCCACTGTGATGACAAAGCTAAATGTCGTTCACACTGTGAACCACAGTCAGGTGTCCTGAGCAACAAACTACCATCACACCTACACAAGCACAAATCAATCAGCATGGCCAGTAAGCCAAGGCCAACATGGAGGCAGGGGACTAGCTGGGCAACGACTCCCATCTGCACACACTCAAGACCACACCCTCGACCTCCAACAATGTGCAGCAGTGAAGTACACATGCACTGGTGACATTGCACATGCACCCATGACTATTCCAGGGTGGTGGGTGGGAACCAAGGTGCAGAAACACATCACACATGGACACTCAACAAGACTCCTGAATGTCTGACACACTGCACACTACGCTGTACATGGACATGACAGCGATACCACACCAACCAATGGGATCCCAGCCACAGTCACACACCAATGAAGAAGCCAAGGTCACCCACAAAGAACACACATAGACAACAACCAACATTGCAGCCCGGACCCTGAGGAGTGCCAGCAGTCACACACACAACGTGTCACAATCACTGAAAGATAACTACGAACTGAAAATCACATGACAGGGGCAAACAACAAGTGCCAAGGGGAAACCTGACTGTGACCCATCTGCGTCTGCACACAAACTCAGCCCTGACAGCAAACACACCTATGGGTGACACCCTGATGACCAGTAATGTGCCATGCACCCACATCACAGAGAACACAGGAGAAGACTTTGGGGAACATAGCTCAAGTCAGCAAGCATCACAAACAGGTACAACACTAGGGATCACAGCATGCGCAGATAAATGGAAGTGAACACACAGACATGCACATACAACACACACCTTGGGCGCAGGCAATGTCACACGTGTACACACTGCCATGAGGGGACTCCACTCCTGTGTGAGGAAAGCTGTGACATATGTTGCCTCAGTAGGGCCCCATCATGTCAGCTGAGCACTTGGTCACACAATCAACAATTAGCACCAAATGAGGGCTCCCATCACATCAGCCTGGTCATGGATGTGCCAACGGAATCATCAGCACAGATCCAACACACTTGTATAGCAATGTTGCACTGACTACACGGATGAGTCCTTCCCCATTGATGCCCAAACCTGCATGTCCAGTGGCGATGGCAACACGGTCAGGGAAGTAGACAAATGCAACGATGGCAGGCACAACAGATGTGCAGGGGTGGAAGCCACAGATATGAAATTGCTAATGTAAGTAGGAAATCCCATTGCCAAATACTGAACACATGACACCCTCAGATGCTGCTATGGATGACATGGATACACCACATGATAGGACACATTCCCCCTGGACCACATGGGTTCCTGCACAGTAACACTTCATAATCATGAGACCAGATATCACCATCACTGCAGCAAGGGCATGGTTAGCAGCACCAACAACATGTACATCTGAAGCATGAGCACTAGAGAAAAGAAAGTTGCTTTATTCAGCATATGTGTTGAATGAAAACGACGTCCAGAAAAAATAGAGCAAAGGCCAATGGCCAGTCCATTGTCAAAGTTCAAACAGGGTGACACTGGCAGATGTCACCCTACGCATGCCTGCACAAAACCAGGGACAATCCACTAGGAGGGGCAACCGGGGGCAGGCCAGGCACCGCAGGGACAGGATCAGGGCTCACCAGGGGAGTCAGGGAAGGGGTGGTGGGTGCTGGAGAGCCACTGACAACTGCAGTGGAGGTGTCTGACATGGTGTGTGCCGGCACAACTGGGGGCATGACTCAGATGTCGTGGGTGCCGGCACAACTGCAGTGGACCCTGCAGATGGAGTGGACAGGTCCGCCACTGCAGTGCCCAAGTCAGACAGGGCGGTAGTGGACTCCACTGCAGTGCCTACCTCCAGGGAGGAGAATGGGGAACAGGCAAGGTGGGTTGGACAGAGGGGGAGGACACCCTCACCACATCAGTGGCACAGACAAGCGCAGCGGGGGTGTGGTGCTGGGAGAGCAAGTGGCAGGGGGAGAAGGCCTGATCCTCTTGGGGATGGTATATCTGTGGGTGGGGAACCTGGGGCAGGGTGTGGTGGGGGCACCCTGTGCAGTGGGGGCCTGAGGGATGGAGGACGGAGACCTTGTGCCTGAGCTGCAGAGCGGTGGCGGGGTCTTGCTCTTAGGACTCCGGGGGACTTGCGGGTGGGGGCCTCAGTCCGTCTGCGCCTGGGGGAGGGTGTCCGGGGGCGAGGGGCACTCTGCTCCGTGTGGGTGGGCTTCCTCTTCCCCGGGATGCTGGAGCAGCTTCATCGGTGGGGAAGAGGCCGAGGTCACAGAGGAAGAGCTGCTGTGACTTTGGGGTTGCAGGTGAGGCAAGGGAGGGTGCTTTGG